>OY754990.1:2102755-2440255 GCA_963576475.1 Molanna angustata
TAATAACTCAGATCCTATTGACATTTATGAATTTCAACGCGTTTCTTTTGGGCTTAAATGTTCCCCTTATTTAGCAATGAAAGTCATTCGCAAACTCTTAACAGATGAAGGCGATAAACTGCCTGAAACCACACAACTTGCTATGAAATATTTTTATATGGATGATTTTCTTTATTCAGTCAATTCACCTGAGGAAGCTTTACAAATTTATTCTCATTTAGTTCACTTATTTTCCTCTGGAGGTTTCTGTCTAAATAAGTGGATTTCCAACTCTGTACAATTTTTAAAGCACATTCCAGATAATCTACGTGTTAACCAACACATTACTTTTAATTCAGATTTTGACGATAAAACCAAAATTATAGGTTTGTCTTGGAGTCCCACCTCGGATTGTTTCACTTTTAAAATCAAACCTCTCTCTTTAGATACGTTAGTATGTACGAAAAGATTAATTCTTTCTAATATGGCATCATTATATGATCCTCTAGGTCTCCTTGCTCCAGTTATCATCGGTTTGAAACTTCTAGTGCAAGAGTGTTGGAAAAGAGAATTGTCTTGGGATGAACGGGTTCCTGAGGATATAAATAAGATTTGGTTGAAATTTCAGAGTGAACTCGAAAACTTATCAAATATAAATATACCAAGACATATAGGTATAGTAAATGATTCATTCATCAATTTGCTTGGTTTCTCAGATGCTAGTGAACGTGCCTATGGGGCGGTTATATATATCCGCATTGGATCACTTGAATCTAACGCCTCAAATGTATCACTACTATGTGCCAAGTCAAAAGTATCCCCACTTAAAAAGGTATCTTTAGCACGTTTAGAGTTATGTGCCGCACACCTTCTTGCATTATTAATGAAATCTGTTCTCTCAACTATTGAGATTAGATGTAAGATTGACAAAATGTTTGCATTTTCTGATTCAACTATTTTACTTTCATGGATACATTCCTCACCGCATAGATGGCAAACCTTCGTTGCCAATCGCACCGCAATTATTCAAGAAATTATTTCTGAAGAAAATTGGTTTCATGTTCCTGGAACTGAAAATCCAAGTGATATTGTATCCCGCTCCGTTACTCCTAATGAATTTTTGAAAACCTCTTATTGGTTTAATGGTCCAGCCTGGATCTCATTGCCACAGAGTCAATGGCCTGTGACTAATTTTAAAAAGGAAAATGCCTATCAGAGTATACCTGAATCTAAAACTGTTGCTCTCATACAAATTAAGACTCAATCTGAGCCTCACTTTATTTATTTAATCGCTAACAGGATCTCTAAATGGAGTAAATTATTAAACATACTTGTTTACGTTCTTCGTTTTACAAGAAAACTTAATACGTCTGGAATGATTACGGTCTCAGACTTAGAAACTGCTGAAAATCATGTAATTAAATGCATTCAGAATAACCATTTTTCTCAAGATATACATTCTCTTGAACAGAATAAATTGAGTAGTCCTGTATTACGCAAACTTTTACCATTTTTAAATAATAATATCCTTAGAGTTGGTGGTCGAATTCAAAATTCATCATCAATGTATGAAACGAAACATCCAATTTTATTGCCTTCTAAAGATCGTATTGTTCAGTTACTTATTGAATATTATCATTATTTACATTATCATACAGGCCCTGCATTATTGTTAGCATTATTACGACAGAAGTACTGGATTTTATCTGGTCGTAGTTTGGTTCGTTAGATTGTTCATTCTTGCAACATTTGTTTTAAAAACAAACCAAAAGGAACCTTCCCGTTAATGGGCAATTTACCCGATTTTCGAGTAAATGAAATAAAATGTTTCGCAAAATGTGGAGTAGATTACATGGGTCCAGTGTTTGTAACTCTGGCAAAGAGAAGAGGCGTTAAAAAGCAAAAGGCATATGTTTGTTTATTTGTTTGCCTAGCAACAAAAGCTTTACATATAGAATTAGTTTCAGATCTCTCATCTGAAATGTTCTTAGCTGCATTTAAACGTTTTATAGCCAGAAGAGGACCTGTCACTCTCATTGTATGTGACGGTGGAAGAAATTTTGTTGGAGCTCGTAAAATTTTAAATGAATTATATAAGTTTGTTTGTTCCGATGAATATAATAAAGCAATACTTCATGAATTGACGCCTAGAAAAATAGAATTTCGAATAAATCCTCCGTATTCTCCTCATATGGGTGGTATATGGGAAAGCAATATTAAGTGTATTAAAACACATTTATTTAAAGTCATAGGCTCACAAGTATTAACTTACGAGGAAATGAATACCGTATTGATTCAAATAGAGGCTTTATTGAACTCTAGACCGCTTTGTGTATTAAGCAATGATCCTTTAGATCCTGCCGCATTAACCCCTGCGCATTTTTTAAATTTAACTCCGCTAAATTACATACCCGCTTACAACGTTGATGATATTTCAATAACCCGCATTCAACGATATGAGTTGATCGATAAATTAGTACAGTCATTTTGGAAACGATGGCATGTAGAATATCTCACCTCTTTACAAATGCGTGAAAAGTGGAATACGTACACAAAACCCATTACACCTGGCCAAATAGTTATTATTAGAGAGGAAAATCTCCCTAAATTATCTTGGCCACTTGGCATAGTCAAGGAAATATATCCGGGAAAAGACAACGTCATTCGAGTTGTAAAAGTTCGAACCCGGAATGGTACATATTTAAGACCAGCTATTCGATTATGTCCGTTACCTTCCCAATAATCAAAATGTTTTTAATTTAATATTTCTTTTTATTTTTTAAGTTAGTTTACGTTTATTTGAATTTTTCACTCTATTGTTTAAATTTGTATTCTTCTTTTACCATCCGGTGAGTCATATGTTTTTTGAATTTTTTGTTGGAGTAATACTCCAAGGCCGGGAGTTATGGTTACGCAAAGTTGGGTACACACGCATATACACACACACACCTTTCCTATCCTATCCTAGTTTACCTCGGCCTAAAAACAACCTACCTACATACCTGCCAGCTATATGCTATCTATCAACTGTCATCTTGACTAACACACCGCACCGCACCGCTCTTAAAATTATATCTTCAAAATCCGCTGAAATTAATTAACTTGTGAATTACTAGTGAAGTGTCAAAGTTTTCATACGCTGTGAATGTGGTGAAAAGATTATTCAGAACCAGCACAATAAATATCGAGGCAAGGTAACTCCCTATACCTTTATCTTTTCCACCAATAATGATAAATTATACATACATATATATAATTAAATAATGCGATTAAACGAAAACATTACCTGTCATCATTTTGCGTATTATTATGACATATTGAAAGCAATGTTGTCAGTATTCAAAATGGATATTCCGCAGATTATTACGGTTAAAATGTATTCTGAATGTGTAAAATTCCTTTTTAAACAATAATATTGTCAATTTATGCAGAAAATACATTTTATACGATTCATTTGTATTTTTTGGCATCAATTTATTTTTTATTTTAAATAAAAATTTGGAACGCGATAATTGTTTAAAGAAAAATTATTTCACTGGCGATCCGTTGAAGGACGAAAAAAGATGGCGTACAGTAATTATATTATAGATTTAATACAACAAAATAAAATGCAACAAACGCACCTATCAAGCAATTTCAATTGGGAATAGTTCACCCATCCAGATACTTAACATATCAAAGGATTAGGCTCTGAGGAGGTCTCTATACTACCTAACAACCCTACTGATTCCCGAATATTAACGTTTAAAAATCTTTATCGATTCTACATGTATTCATTATTACTTACTTTTCCTTTTTATTATTCATTTTTTCGATAAATTTTAAATTTCTAAATTACGGCTTAACGATTTTGAAATAATGCCAGTGGCTGAAATAATGAACGGTTATAATACTATTTTACTATTATTATTATAATATTACTATATCTCAATAAACTATAGATTTTAATAATTATTTTGAATTGATTTTATTATGTTAATTAAATCCTAAATTAAGTTTAGCTACATAAAAGTTAAGCATTAGATGTTTTCGAAAGGAGAGTCCTACGCCGAATATGTGGTCCTGTGAAGGAAGGAGATGAATGGCGCATAAAGAAAAATGAAGAACTGTACAAAATCTATGAAGCACCAAAGATCTCAACCCATATAAGACTGCTTAGGTTGAGATGGGCTGGCCATGTACAGAGAATGCCAAACACGCGACTACCCAAAAAAATCATGTTTGGTCACCCGGGAGGTAAACGGAAGATGGGGAGACCAAGACTGAGATGGGAGGACGACATACGGAGAGATGCAGAAAAGCTTCTGCAGGTCCCTAACTGGAGAACGGCGGCTGAGGATAGAAGAGGTTGGAGGCGCGTGTTGAAGGAGGCCAAGGCTCGATTTGGGCTGTAGCGCCATCGAAGAAGAAGACATAAAAGTTAACACGACATTCATTGACTGTTAGGCCCCGTTCACTTGTCGTTGTCGTGTAAGTGTGTACAGCTCCATTTAAAATGTATTTCCACTAGATCACACGACATTTTGTCGTGCCCAACATACGACAAGTGGGAACAGCTCCATTTAAAATGTATTTCCACTAGATCACACGACATTTTGTCGTGCCCAACATACGACAAGTGGGAACAGCTCCATTTAAAATGTGTTGCCACTAGAGCACACGACATTTTGTCGTGCCCAACACACGACAAGTGGGAACGGCTCCATTTAAAATGTATTTCCACTAGATCACACTACATTTTGTCGTGCCTTACACACGACATGTGGGAACAGCTCCATTTTAAAATGCATTGCCACTAGATCACACGACATTTTGTCGTGCCTAACATACACGGCAACACACGACACACGACATGTGGGAACGGCTCCATTTAAAATGTATTGCCACTAGATCACCCGACATTTTGTCGTGCCTAACAAAAGTCGTGTGAGAACGGGCAGTTAGGCGGTACGAAGTTCGCGGGGTCAGCTAGTAGTGATATATAAAAACGGATGTTGGTATATTTATTATTTTAACCATCAGTTGAATACATTTATTTATTTATTTTACCTTTTATCACACCATATTTATGACAACAATAAGTAGATTACTGCTGCCCAACTAGGAAATCATCCTATTCTAGGGCTAGCAGTTTACAACTTATATTGACAATTAAATGCAATTATGAACCAGGCGATTTTTCCCGTTCCACACTAAATTTGTACACAATCTCAACTTTCTGCAATCACAATCATTACCATAACAAACATATGGGCTCACACAAAACAGATCAACCAGAACCCAATGTCTGTCATAATTCCTGTCATAAATCAAATCTCTAATGCTATAGTATTCGTCACAAAGTGAGAATAACTTATTTAAGTTATTTTTTGACATATCCCCAACAACAGTAAAATGTGTTTAAAAATTATTTATAAAAGTAAAGTCCTAGTAAATTTACAGAGTAGGGTAATATTTAAAATGTTAGCGACTTCGTATAAATAAAATGGCCAGATTATCAATAAATTATGCAAGTTAACCAACACAAAAACACGCTAGGAGTTATGATAGTAAATGCACAATATAATTAGATTATGTCAATTCAAATTAAATTGTATCACTGTGATATATAAATATAACTTACCTACTTACTTACTTCCGATGGCCATACAACTCCGGTAGAGCTTTAGCCTCCTGAACAATAGCTTTCCAAGCCTTCCTGTCAGCTGCAGTGGACTCCCAGTCATCACAAGCATTCAGCACGTTCAGATCTCGGATAACATTGTCCATCAATCTCTGCCTTGGTCTTACCAGGGGTCTCTTGCCCACAGGGTTATTTTGCAGGATACGTTTTGTGGCTCTTTCTTCCCCTGATAACATGTCCAATCCAAGCTAATCTTCTGGACCTGATTTCGCTGGTGAATAAAAGGTTGTCCTGTCAATGCACGAATTTCCTCATTGCTTCGTGGTCTCCAGGTACCTGCCGCAATTTCTGGTCTTGGGCCTAATATTTTACGCAATATCCTGTTTTCAAATTTTAGCAGTCTTTGTTGGTCCTTGAGTGTCATGCACCAGGACTCGGCACCATACAGGATTACTGGTTTAGGCTATTATAGACTTGGAGATTCACTCTTCGCGATATGGACTTACTGTGGAGACAGCAATGCTCCCAGTGTTGCTGCTGCTCTTGTGCCACTTTGAATTCGGGACATTATCTCAACGCTCATCTCATTGGTGTTAGTAAGAATGCTACCCAGATACATGAACTTCCACTCCACTTCTTCATTCAATCCACTTCTTATATTCTATCACCACTGACAACCACATCATTATAGGGTGGCTTCCTAAAGTAATTTAATTTGGATAGGTAGAGGTACTTTGCCTTCTGGGTGTTGATTTTAAGTCCCATTGTGACAGCCTGATTCTTGATGGTGGAGTACATATCCTCTTTTTCTACCAAGGCTATATCGTCTGCATATCCAAAAATATTGTGCATTCCCCCTAACGGTATACCACCTGGTGTACTCTCAATACCTTGCACTACCCTTTCCAAAGCTAAGTTGAAGAGGATGGGTGACAGTAGGTCTCCTTGTCTAATCCCTATTCTCACAGTGAATGGTTCAGAAGAATAAATAGATTATTATTATAATTTTCATCAAATGTTTGGAACCATATGTCTTATAAATTAATATATTCATTGTAATATTGATACACATTAATAACACGGATAATTTAATTAACTACAATTTATATTGAAAGTTCTCGTGAACCGCTCGGAATTTAGTCAGTTGGTGATAAACCGCGATCAGATAAATCCGTTTGGAATAACTAGATAGTTAAGTTGTTAACAATCCGGAATCAAGACAAAAGCGGGATTAATAACGTAAACAGGATCCGCATTGTTTATAACGGCCGAATCTAAAATATACAATACGTCTGTTGGATTTGCAATATCATAATAATTATTAGTAACTATGTCATTTATAGTTCATATGTTTATGATATTTAATTAATTTGAACCAAAATAAGGCGGGATTTTAATTGATAACCAAAAAAGGATTATTATAAATCCGCATTGTCCGCATAAAACAGCCGATTTAAAAATAATCAATACGTCTATTGTTGGATTTTCAAAATCATAATAATTATTTGTTACTATGTAATTTATAATGCCTATGTTTTGGATATTTTATTTCATACATTTGAATCAATGTAATAGCGCGAATGTAATGAATAATTTACAAAGGATTTTTATAAATCCGCATTGTTTAAAACAGCCGAATAAAAAATAATCATAACGTTTGTTTGTAACAGCTTAAAAGCGGGAATTTAATGAATTACTAAGACAGGATTTTTATAAAACCGCATTGTTTAAAACAGCCGAATCAAAAATATATAATAATGGGTATTTTAAATCAAACAAATGATTTGGTCTACATATATATATTTTTTCATGAATCCAGGACGACCGTTTCAGCTTATTAGGCCCTTATCAACTGGTAAACATAAAAATTTTGCTTTTTCTTATATAATAAAATTCGGTACATTTTTGCAATTATGAATTGTTCAAAACAGTTGTATTATAGTTTATGTTGGGACGTCGATGCAGGTGTTTTTAAGTCATGTAAAAACCTACAGTACCTACAGCTGTTTAAAAATAATATAAAGTCTTTACCGAAAGGGTGAAGATCGGACGTTTTTATTGTGGGTTGGTTTTGGTCTGTATACCAGTGGTCCACTTTTCGAAAAACCCACAATAAAATAGGTGAGGCAAAATTATAGGTATTAGGTATACAACCAGATTCACAGATTTAAATTGAGATCATTAACAATTTAAATTAAAAATAAGTAGGTATATAAAAATTAAAAAAAGGAAACAATATTATGTAAAATAAACTAAATATTACTCCAATAATTATTACTGAAGATAAGAATGTCCTCATAGGAAGAGAATGTCATAGACATTAAATTGTTGTATAAACGTATAGAATTGTACCAAATAACTGATTCTGATTTAGTTACTTAATAGTTAATTGTTCTATAAACGTGTAGAATTGTACTAAATAAATGATTCTGCAACAGTTATTTTTATTTTGAGTTACTCAACATTATGGTATTGCAAATTATTTGACAGATTCAAATTAAATATAATTTTAAATATTTTGATATATTCTACGCAAGTGGGAAAGAGTGACGATTTTTAAATTCTGAAGAAACTTCTATGCTGTCAAAATCATGGAATATTTCAAGAAACAGTAAGTCGTATGTGTTTTTTAAGGCAAGCGTTCATACAGGCGCAGCGAACGGATCGGATTTTTGTCTCCTGGCAACATGATACCAGTCGCGCTCCGTGCGATTCCAATCGATCAGTGGACGCACTTGTATGAATTCCTGTACAAATAATACTTAAATTCATCTGATGCGCGATCCATCCACTGCGCCTGTATGGACGTTCAGCCTAAGTTCCAGGCGTATTAATTGGCGCCCAACGCGGGGCGTTGTAACTAGGCTCCATTGTAATCTTCCTGTGAGGCGTTTTCGGGTGTTCCTTAATACCCCAGTCAAATGTTAGATCGAAAGTTACATTCGCTTAGTGAGGCAATGAATTCAATGATGGGCATTATTGATTTTTGGAGGGATGATTAGGAACATTACTGGAACTACAAATCCAGATTTGAAACCCTCAAAATCATGTAAATTGGCTGTCAATAAACAACGATTTTTTGGACTTTTTTATATTTTGACAATATGTACATATTATCTCTTTAACTATGATCTTTTGTGAAAAATATTGTTCCATACTTTTTTTAAAACAAAAAAACATGTATTTTTTTAAAGTTGTAACCTTTTTAAAACCGAGACAAGAAGTCAGACAATAAAGAAATTAGTAGCAATAATTAGGAAGTCAGATGACTGTAATATCCTGATGGATACGAGAACAGAGAGATATACCCTTCCAAAGGAAATCTGCATCTCGTCTATTAGGTCTGACTTGACAATATACTCTCTTTCATTGAAAAGTGTTATTTATGTGGAGCTGACACAAATATTACAAAAGACCACTAAACAAGCAAGTACAAGGAACTGGTAGATAAAACAGTTCAAAATAGCTTTAGCACAAATATTTATGCTATAGAGGTGGGGGCGAGAGTCCTGCCCGCAAAGATTTTATATTCCTACTTTAAGGATCTAGGTGTCCCTAGGAGTAAAATATAAAAAATGGATAGGTTGGTAAAAGCAGCATTATCCGTGTCCTATTGGATTTGGTTATGCAGGGGAGTGGAGTATCAGTCGGAGGATGGTGGGTGAGTGGTGAGCGTGACATAAAGGGGCCCCTTAAGCCCGCATACATAATCGCAAGCCAATGTTGCTCTCCTACTCTGGCTGGTACTCTGGTCGCCTGTGCTCGTGGGCCTGGATTCGTGAACCCAGTGAAATTCCGCGGTTTCTTAAACTCTTTTTATCAAGAATTTTATTTATTATGTGTTTATGTGTTTAACTGCATATTGTTTTTCCATCTTTTTGCCGAATCACCTTAACTACATAAATTATTATTTTTTATATAAAACACATTATAGCAGTGCATCTAAAACTTTTTTATACACGACATCGTTTTATACAATTTGTATGGCAGTATACACTACACAATATCTACGGGGACTCTCCCCCCATACCATCACGCCATTTCCCTATTTGGGGTAGGCAGAGAGAACCGAACGCCAGACTCCTCTCTCTTGACATACATTCCTCGCTTCATTCACGTCCATACATCGTCTCATACACGCTCTTCTATTATTCTTACTTCTAACATCTCCATCTTTCAAAATCCCATTTATGTGATCGTGCCAACTCTTTCTTGGCCGACCTCTACTTTTCATTCCTCTTTTATCAGCCTTGTATACTTTTTTTTGTCAGACGGTCATCACTCATTCTTTCTATGTGGCCGAACCACCTTAGGGCATTTATTTTCATCTTACTTACGATATTTCTTTCAATAATACATTCTCGTCTAATATCCTCATTTCTTATTCTATCATACATCGTTTTACCACACATTCGTCTTAGTGACCTCATTTCAACCGCGTTAATTCTACTTTCATGCGTCTTCTGCCATGTCCATGTCTCACTAGCATACATTAGAGTCGGTGCGACGATCCCATTGTGTACCGCGAGCTTTGCTTGCCTCGAAATAATTGGGTCAGCCATTACCGGTCTTAATGCACCATTCACTCTATTACCTGCCGTTACTCTCCTTTCAATATCTTTTTCCAATCTTCCATCACGCTGAAACATGCTTCCTAAGTATGGGGACTCTCAATAGTTTGATACTTAATCTCTATAGATAGATACATACCATCAAGCTGTTTATATGGGCAGGGCATATGGCTTAATAGGGGGATACTAGGTGGGCACCCAGAATCCTACAGTGGAGGCCCTGGACCAAAAATACAAGTGTCGGAAGACCCCCCAAAAGGTGGTCCGATGACATAGTCCAGCAAGCTGGAAGGACCTGGATGCGAAAGGGGAGAGACGAATGGAAAATATTGGAAGAGGCCTACATCCAGCAGTGGAGGGAGGAAGGCTAAAGAAGAAGAAGTTGTTTATATATTCGGGGTAGGGAAAAAAGGATTGACTTCCAAACTGTCCTTTCATTACATAGGAACATGTTATATATAGAAAACAAAATATTGAATACTTTGGATTTAAGGGTTTATAGTTTGATATTATATATTCTTCAACTAAGTATAGGTACCTACATTATTATCGTTATCGACAGATGGATCTCGTGTGTTACATGCAACTAGTAAAATATAGGTACTGTGGGAATAATATCATTGTGGTTTGAACTAAAACTGAACATTATATTATACCTATAATTTTCTTCCTATATTGAATTCGGTATTCACATAATACAACTGGGAAATATATTAATATAGGTACGGATGTAATATAATATTTTAAAGATGGATTTATTTCTGCGGTAAGATAATATGTGTGTAAGTATCAGTAGCGTCTAGCCCCTGAGTTTCTTTTCTGCATTCTTAGGTTAGGTTTAAGTTTGTGTATAATAATAATACCGACTCGCGTGAGCGAGTTGCTTTATAAATTGAATTATAAATTATTATAAATTAAATATATAATATTCTTTTAATTTTTCGCATTTAATATAAAATTTCACAGCTCATTTGACTTAATACTACGAGATCTCAACCAATTAGAGAGCCAACCGGAAACAGAATGCAAACGGGTAGATTCGGATTGTAGACTCTAGTGTAAGTATCCACATAATATTAACACATATTAATTTGTTTATTTATTTACTAGTTGCAAGTAACACGTGAGATCCAACTATCGATCGAGAATACTCGTAATGTATGTACCTATAGTTGAAGAATACATCAATCGTCCTTTTCCTCATGACTGAGGATAGCGGCTGTAGTCTGTCGCCACACGTATGTCCCGCCTCCATGCCAATCTGTTTTGGGCTGAACGCAGAGCACCAGTCACCGAAGACCCCATTGTGGACTTAACCAAATCGCTCCATCTGGTCGGTGAGCGACCACGAGATCTCCGTCCTTCCACGCTGCCCATCACAACAAGCTTCTCGAGGCAGTCTGGTTTTCTTCTGGCAATGTGTCCAAAGAATTGAAAGATACGTCTGTAACATATCGTCGATAGACGATCCTCAATCCTTAGCTCGTCTAAAATTGACACATTGGTTCTTCTGGCTGTCCATGGGATGCGCAGCATACGCCTCCATTTGGTATGAAGAATACATACCAAACTACAAACTCTTAAATCCAAAGTATAACCTTTAAATCAATATTTTGTTGAAGAACAAGAACTATAAACCTTAAATACAATTTATTTATTCATTTTTTATTTTATTTATTTATTATATGTACGTCCATAATAGGGCATTTACAATAAAATATACAAGATAAATAATAAAAATGTAGGCACAACAAAACAACAGTAAGACAAATACATCAATAACAAAAATAATACAATATTATAAAAGAAAATAGCGATAAATGATAAAAAAGCAAACAAAAACTAGACACAAAAAGAAGAAGAAGAAAAAAATATTAATAAATAAACATTATAACATATTTTTTAACAGATTTTTAATTATCTCAATAGAGACGAAGTTGGAATATTTATTGTAGGAGAACCGGGAAATCAAGGCACCTACAGGGCTTACGACCTGTCATCGGCTGGTTTACGTGATCACTTTATGCGCTTGCGCAACGTTCACCAATTATGCCTTTTAATGAGATCCCTATCAATTCAATTTTGAAAGTTCTATATATTGTAATACTGAAATTCTTTTCGCTTGAAAATAAGGAATTTTTACTACAGCCATCTATGGGTGAAATTATGAACAACAATCTTATTATTTTTATTTATTTTGTTGGAACGCCATCTATTGAGAGAATTGTTTTTTTTTTTTGTAAATAATGAAAGCTACAATTCTTATATCTGAGGTGACAATGCATTTTTCGCATAGAAGTCACCCCTGAATTGCGCCAGACTTATAAGGTCATTTTTGTCTTATTTACCTACTTGTACCAATGTGTAAGTAATCGAATATTTTTATATTCGATATGCAATATGCAATAATAAAAATATTCGAACATTATAACAGATTCTATTTTTAAACCAGAAAATAAACAGACCAAAAATCAAAAAATATATGTATATATTGTATATTTGAGGATAATATTTTTTTATACATAAAAATATACATAGGTATGTCAGGATAGGATGACGTGCTGGAGTTCAGTAATTTCTAATGAATATGTAAACGGCTTGATGATATGATGTGTATATGTGAATTTATGTGTATATGTGAATGAAGATTAAATATCATTTAGTAAACATTAAGCGAGTTTTCGAGATATGTGGAAATTTAATTTAAAAAATCAAATGTTGACCCCTGACTGAAATAAAAATCCTACACTCAATAATTAGCATCACATAGTTCAGCAGTGGGGTTCACCACAAATTCTGAATGTCGTGACTAGTGTGCGGGGGATACACGCATGTATAGCGCTTTCTTTTATGACGTCACTCGCACCCGCACACCTGTCGCTGGTCACCCTACATTGTCGTATAAGCCTTGATGGTACGCATGAAATGGAATGGAATGTTGAAACGCAAGGCAACCAGGGTACGTAGCTGTAAATACCTACCTTTGTACATTTGTAACAATTTAATTATACTTACCTACCTATGTATGTATCTGATTTAATATTCAATGTTATAAGTAATTATTAAAGTTGTATTTTTCTTGCCGCTTTTTAGCTATATTAGCGTTGTGTTGTGACCTCTAGATGGTATGGCCATAACTTCAATCTTCCAACTGTCGATTTGTTCAAGAGAACTTTGTTCCCTTAACATATCGACAAAGTTTTAAGCCAGGATACGCGAGATTTGTATGAAGGGCCTATATTTTTCACGGCTTTTCCAACTTTGAAGTCAAAAAACACTAATTTAGAGGCTTCGCAGCATATATGTTCTGTGTACGAATTTACTCAGAATTCGGAGTAGAACATTTCGTGTGTCTGTGTGTGTGTCTGAGAGTGTATCTTTGTGTGTGTGTGTCCGTTCCCCCCTTATAACTTTTGATCCGCTCAATTTACAGAGCCCAAAATTTCAGAATATATAAATAGTTATAGGCCTACAAAACTTTTATAGAATAATGAATTTTTGTTTTAGTCAGGGGTTGTAAACTTTTAAATTTTTACTTTATTTTTCCATTTATCTCAGAAACCATAAAAGCTAGAACGCTGAAAATTATAGGCGCTGGTATAAATATAGACAAATACAAAATCTCAAATTCGTTTTTTTTTCAAAAATATTAATGAACATTGCGCAAGCGCATAAAGTGATCACATAATCCAGCCGATGACAGGTCGTAAGCCCTGTAGGTGCCTGAGTTCCTGGTCCTTCTATAATATCCCAACTTCGTCTCTATTGAGATGTTATTGTCAATTAAAACATTCCTTATTTACGTCACAGCCATAAAAAAAAAGATTTTTATTATTAAAAGAAAAACGCGGGAAAAACATTCGAATGATTACGTTAAATTTCGGCTCATTAGCTTCCGAGAAATCTACACTAGTTATCGAGAAGTACTAATGACCGGACACCCGGAATTCGCCACGGATATTCCAAACGAAACAGGTACCTACCTATTTGTAAACGCAACTAATTGGTCATAATGATATTGAAGCTTGCTATAATAATCTATTTGACATGTGGAAAAATTAGTTCAGACCTTTGTCGAAACAGAAATCGTGTCTTCTTTAGGATCAGAACCCATTAAAATTGATGGTTAATATATTGGCAGAGTAGATGTCGAGGATGACGAGGATGACGTGGTTAATATATTGGCAGAGGAGATGTCGAGGATGACGTGGTCCATCGCATCAACACAGGATGGATGAAATGGAGGTCATTGTCTTCCGTGCTCTGTGATCGTAGAATGCCCATAAAAATAAAAGGTCAGGTTTATAAAACCGTTATCAGACTTGCCATGACATATGCCGCCGAGTGCTGGGCACTGAAGAAGAGTCACCAGCAGAGCATTCACACAGCTGAAATGAGAATGCTGAGATGGGCGGGGGGCGTGACTATGATGGACAAAGTACGGAACGTCCACGTTCGCGGAAGCTTTGGTGTGGCCCCAATCACCGATAAGCTGCTCGAGAGTAGATTGAGATGGTACGGATACATCATAAGGCGACCAGAGGAATATATGATACGTAGAGCGATGGACATCCAAGTGCAGGCCAGAAGACCAGGCAGACCGCTGACAACGTGGCACTCCACCATCACAAGAGAGTTGCGGGAGGCAGACTTGCGCGAAGGAGACGCACAGGAGAGAAGGACTTGGCGAATGAGGACGAGGAGGGCTGACCCCACATAATGGGAAGAAAAGGCCAGGACAAAGAAGATATTGGCAGAGTAGAATTATATGTCTACCACAGTCATACAGTGAGACTGGGGAGAGATAGGTACCTAGTTTAAAAGCTGAACTAGAAAAAATAAGAGGTTTAGGATGGGACGCGTTCAGCAAATTATCGAATGTAATGAAATCTTCAAATATTCCAATCCATTGAAAGGAAAAAAGTTTTTGATGCTTGCGCACTCCCTGTGCTCACTTCTTCTTCTTCTTCTCCATTGCTGGATGTAGGACTCTTCCATCTGTCTCCATTTTTCTCTATCCTGTGCCGCTTTAATCCATTTCTTTCCGGCGACCACAACAATATCGTCTGCCCATCTCTTCTGTGGCCGACCGACACCCCTTTTGTTTGGCATTCTGCATTCTTTTCCGGAATAACCGTTAGTATAGAAGTCTTTCCCTTGTAACGCTTAGTCGTTTTTGAAGTTGGACGCTCCGTTACTTTTCGTAGAGGTCGGATTTATAGGACATGTTATGGTGGAAATTTTAATATCATTTGTCGATGTAGATGGTTGTTCATTTATGGTATCTAGGGAAATATTCGTGTCAATAACTGGAACATCATTTGCAAGATCAGAAAAAAAATTCTCAATGTTAGGTTTATTGGAACTTATTGTCCGCGCGATGCTTGTAGATTCTGGCATACGAATCGCTAGTGAAGGAATTCTTTTAATAAAAGCAGTCAGCCAATCCTTTGTGGCCATTCTGGTTTCATTCCAGCCGTTAGGATATTTCAAATTATTTTTGATAGCGTATTCCAACGATAATTTCCGCAGTTCCTTGGTGGAAATACCAAACTAAAGTATATTTGCCAATTGACAATAGTCGGCTAATTCTCTTTCTAATTCATCCGTGAATACCTACTCTGTAATGAGCTCGATACCTAATGTGCGGATCCTTCTTTCTTTCTTAAATGTATATATATATAAAGTGATACGTGGCATATGTCAAAATGTTTGGCCGCTTTTCTAATAGAAACATTGTTTTTTTTTAATCAAATCGATGGCATTCTCAAAAACCTCTTTTGACGCGCTTCACATATACGTCTTCCTTTCTCTAGGTTTAATCAATTTTTATCACTGGGAACCTTAAAATATTTAAAGTAGGTACCTATTTATCCATTATTTCATTGAGGTGTCAATTGTAACATGTTACAATATTGACACCTTCTGGGGTGTTACAATTGCAACTTTTCGACACATTGGTTTTAAGTTATGTTTTATATTAAGCGTTTGATAATAACTTTAAAATATGTATGTACATTGAAAATAAGCAATATTTATAATACTTACGCACATTAAAACACAAAGGTCCTACTTAAATACTAAATTCTAAATACTAACCATGTTTTTATTGCACAGTCGCTCACTTAAGTTAGGAGATCACGTGGCTTCCTAACTGGAGGATGTTACGACGTTTTTCTATGAGAATTGCATTGCAAAGACTTAATCTAAATACTTAGCGCATGCGCATCGGCGTAAACTATGTAACATTTGCGAATTGTCAAAAAGTAAGGTTGATCGCGAGGAACCTTACGAGTGGTTTAATACTAAAATACGAGATATTTTCGGTGGATGATGCTTTTATCGGCTTCGTTGAATATATATTTGGTAATTTTGTCAAATCAAAAACCAAACAGAGTATTCAGCGATCCATACGAGATGCCGAAAATTCGGTGGAATTTCAAAAAAATCGTGACATCGAGCTGTCAGTGTGAAGTTGGTTACATATGTTTGTGTTGTTATAGCAAAAAAACATTTTAAACGTCAAATGCCCGAAAAGAGATAGATAGCTTTCTAATCCCATATATATATATATATATATATATATATATATATATATATATATATATATATATCTGGTAACCTAGCTAGAATGTTGCACTTTAGGGATGAATAATAACGCCCTATATAATCACAGTAAAATCATCTATTTTCAACATTTATATCTGGTTACCTAGCTAGAATGTTGTACTTTAGGGATGAATAATAACGCCCTATATAATCACAGTAAAATCATCTATTAACAACAAATATATCTGGTTACCTAGCTAGAATGTTGCACTTTAGGGATGAATAATAACGCCCTATATAATCACAGTAAAATCATCTATTTTCAACATTTATATCTGGTTACCTAGCTAGAATGTTGTACTTTAGGGATAAATAATAACGCCATATATAATCATAGTAAAATCATCTATTTACAACAAATATATCTGGTAATCTAGCTAGAATGTTGTACTTTAGGGATGAATAATAACGCCCTATATAATCACAGTAAAATCATCTATTAACAACAAATATATCTGGTTACCTAGCTAGAATGTTGCACTTTAGGGATGAATAATAACGCCCTATATAATCACAGTAAAATCATCTATTTTCAACATTTATATCTGGTTACCTAGCTAGAATGTTGTACTTTAGGGATGAATAATAACGGCCTATATAATCACAGTAAAATCATCTATTAACAACAAATATATCTGGTTACCTAGCTAGAATGTTGTACTTTAGGGATGAATAATAACGCCATATATAATCATAGTAAAATCATCTATTTACAACAAATATATCTGGTAATCTAGCTAGAATGTTGCACTTTAGGGATGAATAATAACGCCATATATAATCACAGTAAAATCATCTATTAACAACAAATATATCTGGTTACCTAGCTAGAATGTTGTACTTTAGGGATGAATAATAACGCCATATATAATCATAGTAAAATCATCTATTTACAACAAATATATCTGGTAATCTAGCTAGAATGTTGCACTTTAGGGATGAATAATAACGCCCTATATAATCACAGTAAAATCATCTATTAACAACAAATATATCTGGTTACCTAGCTAGAATGTTGCACTTTAGGGATGAATAATAACGCCCTATATAATCACAGTAAAATCATCTATTTTCAACATTTATATCTGGTTACCTAGCTAGAATGTTGTACTTTAGGGATGAATAATAACGCCATATATAATCATAGTAAAATCATCTATTTACAACAAATATATCTGGTAATCTAGCTAGAATGTTGTACTTTAGGGATGAATAATAACGCCCTATATAATCACAGTAAAATCATCTATTAACAACAAATATATCTGGTTACCTAGCTAGAATGTTGTACTTTAGGGATGAATAATAACGCCCTATATAATCACAGTAAAATCATCTATTAACAACAAATATATCTGGTTACCTAGCTAGAATGTTGCACTTTAGGGATGAATAATAACGCCCTATATAATCACAGTAAAATCATCTATTTTCAACATTTATATCTGGTTACCTAGCTAGAATGTTGTACTTTAGGGATAAATAATAACGCCATATATAATCATAGTAAAATCATCTATTTACAACAAATATATCTGGTAATCTAGCTAGAATGTTGTACTTTAGGGATGAATAATAACGCCCTATATAATCACAGTAAAATCATCTATTTTCAACATTTATATCTGGTTACCTAGCTAGAATGTTGTACTTTAGGGATGAATAATAACGCCCTATATAATCACAGTAAAATCATCTATTTACAACATATATATCTGGTTACCTAGCTAGAATGTTGTACTTTAGGGATGAATAATAACGCCCTATATAATCACAGTATAATCATCTATTTTCAACATTTATATCTGGTTACCTAGCTAGAATGTTGTACTTTAGGGATGAATAATAACGGCCTATATAATCACAGTAAAATCATCTATTTTCAACATATATATGTGGTTACCTAGCTAGAATGTTGTACTGTAGGGATGAATAATAGCGCCCTATATAATCACAGTAAAATCATCTATTTACAACATATATATCTGGTTACCTAGCTAGAATGTTGTACTTTACGGATAAATAATAACGCCCTATATAATCACAGTAAAATCATATATTTACACGATGCAGTGGAGGCGATGTATCGGTGAATATAAATATTAAAATTTTCCGTGTCTTATGATGAATAGGAAAGTCCAAAAGTCAGGAACAACCAAATCTTTTAATTTTTGAAATACAATACACAGTCAAAAAATACGATGAAATACAGAAAAGGATGCGCAATAAAAGCGAGTGGGTTGTAGCCAACGCTCTACTCCTCACTAACATGTATATCCACGAAATATTCAAATTTTTAATGGAAATTGTCAGCATTTTCGCGAATGGAGTTTGTTAAATTATTTTTAATTTAAATATTTTGTTACGAAAACTTTATATTTCTTCAATGCCATTTTATGAAAGTGATGTGCCTTTTAAGGATTTTGTAAATTAAAATATCAATTTTTAAATTTTCCGATCCAGGGTTCGCTTTGAAATATTTGACAGTTAAAAAAATTGAGAAGCACTATTCAGATAATCTTCAAAATCTAATGGGGTCTAAGTGAGTATTAGATAGGTATAAATATTTGCAAATTTTGAAAAGATCCGAATGAGTACTTTATTCTATAATCGATTATGTAAAATAAACACGCCGTACACAGCACATACACACAGGTTCATTGTGATGAAACTTTCAGAATACAATCTCAGCATGATACTAGTTGATTATTTACATTAAAAAATCTAGAAGCACTGTTTAGATATACTTCAAAATCTAATGGGGTATAAGCGAGTGTTAGCTATATAAAAATGTAAATAATCTAATAAGTATTTTAGTCTATAATCGATAAAGTATAATAAACACGCCATATATTGTGATGATAATTTCAGAATACAATCTCAGCATGATACTAGTTGATAATCTGTAATAAATAATAACAGCATGATACAAGTTGATTATCTGCAATAAAAAATAACAGCATGATACTAGTTGATAATCTGCAATAAAAAAATAACAGCATGATACTAGTTGATAATCTGCATTAAAAAAATAACCTTAAAAATTAAGAATTCCTAACACCGCACTACATATATCCCCATGTGGTAATGAGGAGTAAAAACATCACGTATTTATCAAGGGGTACACAGTTTTCTCATCACTTTGAAAGTATTTTCCTTTAACATGTTCTGTATGTGAATTTATCTTTATTTGTTATCTACGTTATAGTAGGTAAGTCTGCGTTGTTTTAACTTTTGGAATACATACTTAGCATTATTATTGTTGAATTCTTACATAAATAACCACTATATCCCCTTGGGGTATTGAGGAGTAAACACATATTATTACCATTTTCCACAATGTGTAAAGGTGACATTAAACAAACGAAACATTTAAGAGGGTGACTGCTGCCAACGTACCTATTTTTTCAATTTGAATTTGCATCATTACTACAAAACGTCATTTTGAATCATTTTGAAAAAACATAACCTAGTTAGTTTGGATATTAATAAAGAAATATATACCTTAACTTTTTAATTATTATCTGTATATATTCTTGTAGGAAAATAATAAGCATACCCCGATTTTTGACATTTATCTTAAATTTCTAAAAAAAAACTATAAGATATGGAGCATTATATTTTTTAATAAATTAAAGAAGATCAAAATATCTGGAAAAATACGATGTAACGTTGCATTAATGCATCAGGTTAAGTTAATAGACCAAAAAAAAACTTTTATTTCGCAATGGCGCTGAATGGAAAATAAATGTTTTTTAGGTTTATTTACTAAACCTGAAGCATTAATGCAACGTCACATCATATTTTTCTAGATATTTTTGTCTTGTTATTAATTTAAAAAAAAATATGTTGAACTACGCCTTATATTTTATCAAAAATATAAGATAAACGTTGTAAATCGGGGTATGTCATTATTTTTCTACAATAATTTATACAGAACAATATCAAAAAGTAAAGATATATTTTTATTTATTAATACCCAAACTATCTAAATTATTTGTTTTCAAAACGATTTGATAATAAATAATGATGGTATATCAAATTGAAAAATAGGTACGTTTGCAGCAGTCCCCCCCCCTTAATTATATTTGCCAGTTCATTATTTTTTTTCAGTTGAGTTACTTCTGAAATTGGTGAAAATTTAATCAACGCAACCGCAGCTTTTATCATTAATATCTGTATATTATAATATTTGACTTGTACTATGAATCATCAGACATTTTGATACATTTGAGGATAATGATTATTATGTATACGCAGTTACTAGAAAACCGGAAGGGAGACGATTTCCCTAAGGAATTGTTTGTTGAAATTACTGTGGACTGAATCTAACCGCAAATATTTTTTAAAACGTTATAATTATTCCGAAATGCCATTGAGTTTATGAGAAGACTTGACACATTTTTTTCTCCTTAGTGGGGAGTTATGATTTTTTTAACATCTCAATATAGACGAAGTTGGGATATTGTAGAAGAACCAGGAACTCAAGGCACCTACAGGGCTTACGACCTGTCATCGGTTGGTTTAAGTGATCACTTTATGCGCTTGCGCAGACTTCCCTTATCAATGTCATTTTTGAAAGATTTCTATATGTATATTTGAATTTGGGTTCTATACTTCATATATATAGATTTTTTTTTAATTTTTTTTTGTGTTGCACATTATTAACTAGTATGGTGCTGAGATTGTATTCTGAAAGATTCATCAAAATGTATCTGTGTGTGTGCTGTGTACTATGTACAGCGTTTTTTATTCTACTTTATCGCTTATAGACTAAAATACTCACTCGATTCTTGTCAAATTTTCTAAATTTATACAACTTATACTCGCTAAGAGCCGTATTACAGGAGTTATTAAAAAATAATGTAAGAAAAAGTTAAGGTCCCGTAAGCAGTATTCTCGCAATACGCGACCTTACTTTTTTCTTACGTTTTTCTCAAATAGCTCTGGTAATACGACCCTACGACCCCATTAGATTTTGAAGGATATCTGATCAGTGCTTGATTCTTTTAACTGTCAAATATTGTAAAATGAATTTCCAATGGTCAATGCTTCCCCTACTCCCCTCCCTACCTCTTTCTTTTCCAATCCTGATTCAAAATTGTTAAAATTATTTCAAAATTGTTAAAATACTGTAATAGATTTTAGAATACTTTAAATTAGTAATATAAAATTATCATTGTATATTTTGTATAAATTTTTCTTGTTTGCTGTTGTATTCTACCGCAAACCATTTATTTAATTTTTTCTGTTAATTTATTTTTTTGTTGTATTTTGTATTGTTGCCGACCGCCGTGGCACAGTTGGTAAGCCGTTCGGTTTCTGTGCGGGCGCCCTGGGTTCGATTTCCAGCAGATGAGAAATTTATATAAATTCGTTTCTCACGCAAATATGGGCAGGAAACATTGGTTATTTGAAAGAAATTGCCATACGGCAATAAACTAGCCACTTGCGCAGGGTGCAAGGAAGTGTTTATTATTATTATTGCAAAAATGTTGATCTCGTTTATGATCCGATAATTTCCTTCACAACGGAGCGTACCTACTTTAGTTGTGAGGCGTTGTTATTTGAGAAAAATATAAGAAATAGTTGAGGTTTTGTCAGCAGTATTCTCACAGTACGGGACCTTACCTTTTTCTTACATTTTTCTTAAATAACTCCTGTAATACGATCATATATATGTGTTTGTGTAGTTGTTTAAAGTGGTACCTGTAGAAATTTTATGACTATTGTACATGTGTTGATAATTCACTTCAAATAATATATTCAAATATAATTAATTCAAATATAATTAATATATTCAAAGCGCACTTGAGGTGAGGTTATCACAAAAACGGCGCTGTAAAATTCATCCTAATTTATTATTATTTATTTATAATACCTAATTGTTTTTTTTGTATGTTGCTGTTGACGTATGGGGGGTAACTTTAGTATGTCTATATGTTTTTGGAGTGTTTTTGGTATGATGCCTGTAGACGATAATATTATTGGGACTATTGTTACTTTTTCTTGTTTCCATTGTGATTTTTTCTGTTCTGCTAACGGTATGTGTTTATCTATTTTTTCTAAATTTTTCTTTTGTAGATTTGCTGTATTTAGTATTGATATTTCTATTAGATATGTGTGTTTATATTAATTTATATTTTTAATAAATAAAAATAAAAACACTTGTTTAGAATTAATTCCACTATTTATTTAAGGACTACAACCTACGACCGGTTTCGTGCTAAGCACATTTTCAAGTAGTCCACTTGAAAATGTGCTTAGCACGAAACCGGTCGTAGGTTGTAGTCCTCAAATAAATAGTGGAATTAATTTTAAACAAGTGTTTTTATTTATATTTATTTAAAACATAAATTAATTTAAATGGAATTCCATCAAGAACTGACGATCAAAAAGTTAAATCTAATGTGTGTTTATGTATTTTGTCGATTAATACAATGTCTGGTGGGATATGTAGGTTTTTCTGTCTGTGATTATGTCTCTATTCCAATATAATTTGTAGCTATCATTTTCTGTTACTGCTGGGGGTGTGTATTGATACCACTTGGGGTGTGTTTCGATGAATTTATGTTTGTGGGCTAGTTCCAAATATATGTGATCAATATTGTTTCTTAATTATTATTAAAAATATTATCTATTTTTTTCTAAATGTTTCTTTTGTAGGTTTGCTGTATTTAGTATTGATTATGTCTATTAGATATGTGTGTTTATGTATTTGTCGTTTAATGTAATGTCTGGTCGGTTATGTACAGATGGTGGCCAATTTAATGTACTCAGACCTAATTAATGTTATTCTATTTTTTTAAAAGCATATATTTTTACAATTATTTTAGTGTACCATTATATTTTTTATATTCAAAAAGGGGCCTATCAGAGATGATATTTTGGCTCTTTTCTTGGTGTTAGGTCACATCCCCTTGCCATTCTACAAAAAGTTAAAAAATAATATAATATGAGTTTCATCTGATGTATGTCCTTAAATAAGGAATAAAAAGTGACTAAAATGACCACACAATACACAAATATAATGTACTTATGTGATTGAAAACAATATTTATCCAAAAAGGAAGAAATTAAATAAATTAATTGACATAACAAAACATTTACAAAAACACGTTTTCAAACAAAAATAGCATGAAATGAACTGAGATCTGTAGCCAACATCACTATACAAGTATTGTAATGTTGGTATCATTGAAAAATAAGAACAATGTTACTACTAATGAAAGATACCTATAATAAAGTATTCTAATATTACCTTAATTACCAAAGTTATAGTAAGATATATGCAATGATTTGTGTACTTTTTGAGTGAGTACATTACATTGGTCACCATCTGTAGGTTAATTATTATTTTTATTATTATTATTCTATAAAATAAATAAATAAATAAAAATAAATGTACTATATTGATAACCCGGCTCTAACGAGACACCCAAAATCGATGATAATAGAAAAGAGGCGAAGCACTATTCTAAGTCGGTGCCTTGCAGCATTGAGAATCAAATAAATATTTTATTATTACTAGTTGCATGTAACACATAAGATCCAACTGTCGATAGCGATAGTATGTATAGTTAAACTTGGATATTGTGTATTCCATACAAATTGTATGAAGCGATGTCGTCACTAATATTAATTTGTACAAACTTTGTTAAAATAAGTTGGAGATATATTACTATAATGCATACATTTTTTATAGAAAATTAAATTCTCTAGTTTACTAGTTTCGTCATTTTTCGATATTTTTAAAAGAAATGGAAATAAAGGCAGTTAAAGACCAAAATTTGTCACATCCAATTTTTTGCTTCTTAATAAAAACAGTTTGAGAAACCCTGAAACTGTTTTTCAAAATCCGTTTCGAGATATTATATTTGACTATATTTGTACAAAATTTCAGCGTTCTGTCTCCTATAGTTTTTGAGATATGTGGACAAATGCTATAAAAATTAAAATGTTGATGACCCCTGACTGAAACAAAAATTCAAAATTCTGATTACAAAAGTTATGTAGGCCAATTTTTTTTTTTTTTTTCAATATTAGACACTGTCACTTCATGGTAGAACTCCATAATCAATTAAAACTATGAAAAAATTATATTTAATTTTACGTTCTACTTAAATTAATTTAATACTTAAATTAATTATAAATTTATGTAGGCCTATAATTATCTAAATATTTTGAAATTTTGGGCTCCGTAAATTGAGCGGATCAAAAGTTATAAGGGGGGGGGGACCCACACACAGACACACAAAACTCACATAAAATGTTCTACTCCGAATTCTGAGTAAATCCATGTAAGGGAACATATATGCTGCGAAGCCTCTAAGTTGGTGTTTTTAGAATGCAAAAAGTCCACTACGCCATACAAAATGTTCCTTCATACACGCGTCGTGGATTTAAATTGCATCTTCCTTCAATAGAATTTCATTCTCATGAACGAATCGACAGTTGGATAAGCAACAGGTTGGATGGTAAAATATGAGTTATTTCTAAGTATCTCACTAGAAGTTCCTTGTCATATGATTTTTCCTTACTGATCTATAAACCCTCTGTTAGAACGGTTCACTGGACGCGGATTTGATTAAAACATAAATGCTATTGACAACTCGCGAAATATTCACTAAAGTAAAATGAGACAATTTCGGTGTGAAGGGATACACTGATTTGTCATGCTTTCGCACACCCGTCGCTGGCAACGCCGCATTGTGAGATACATATGCCGAGATGGTGGCAACGAATGATTGATTCTATAGCTTATATCAGATGGGTCGATGGCAGAGCGGTTAGCGCGCTGGGCTAGTAATCCAGTGGCCTGCCTCGACCGATTTTTAAACATTTAAGCATTTATGCCTAATTTAGGGAATGTAGGAGATGTATATTATGAGTAGCGTCTAGTCCCAGCTCTTCTTTTCTGCATTCTTAGGTTAGGTTAGGAAGTGTGAGCAACAGACGAACATGTATGAGACGATGCATGACTGTGGACAGGATAGAAAAATGTGGCGTTTGGTTCTCTCTGCCTACCCCGCAAGGGACATGGCGTGAGGTATGTGTGTATGTATGTAGGTTAGGTTTAAGTTTGTTTATAATAATAATAGCGACTCGCGTGAGCAAGTTGCTTTATACTTACTTACTTATCGAGTCCGGAAATCAGATTTTGCCACTCCAATGTATGGCGGCGGAAATTGCCTTGTCGGTTAATTTAATCAGGTCGTCCGTGTGGCAACCCTCGTCCAATTCTGGGCAGGACAGCAGATGGTCGTCATCCTGCACTGCCCCATGCACAATCACAGAAGGTATCATCCTCCGTTGAGAAGCCCCACCTGTGCAGGTTGCTCTTGCAGCCACTCACACCCACCATCAGCCTGTTCAGTGTCCTCCATATTGGGAATGGCAGGCAGTGCGCCCTATTCGCCTTCTCGCTTGTGTCCGTCCATGCAGAGATTGGGTCGTCCATCCACAACTCCTCTCGGCGTTGCTTCTTGGAGGTCTGCAGGTCGGCTGTGGACTTTAGGAAGTGCTTTATAAATTGAATTATAAATTATTGTAAATTAAATTTACATTTTTCATTTAATTTTTCGCATTTAATATAAAATTTCACAGCTCATTTGACTCCATACTACGAGATCTCAACCAATCAGAGAACCAACCGGAAACAGAATGCGGAATGGTAAATGAGGATTGTAGACGCTAGTTATATTATGTACCTACTTGTACCGTAAACTATGTATAGTCTCCTTAAATTGTCTCCTTTACACACGAGTGCTTGCACTCTGGTAAAGGGAAATGTGTTTTTTCTTACTGTGCATAGTTTGATGTTTTATATTTTGTATAACATGTATTGTGAATTTTATAAATATAAAAAAAACCTGGTAATAGAGCGTGCTTAACGAAAAAGTTTACTTATAAGCCGTGACTATCTTTATTACACCTTTATTTCATAGACGTCAAGTTAGGACGGGTCGAGAGGTTGTTTAACGCTTGACTAACGCGTCATACCAAATACTTATTTCAAAATGGCGGATCTTTCCCTTATGATCCGACGCATATTTGAGATTGACAGAAAAATTTAATTCTTATAACGTTTTTCCTTCATCGCAATCGTGTATAAATTGACTCAACACGGCACAACGCGATGTTTGTTTTCATTTTTCGTTGTCAGTTATCCAATAATTACATGCATTTATCTATTTTTTGACATCTGTGAAGCCAATGCGGCCATATGAAGGCAATAAATTAGGGTTTTCGTAAACAATTCGGTGAACTAATTAGTCACATCTTAGTATATATTTATAAGTAAGATTTTTTAATACCGATCCTTACCTACTATTTTAGTTGTGAGTATCTATGTAGTTGCACTATTAACGAAATCTAATAAGTAAGACCGTCACACTTTGCGATATGTGAAAAGAAAATTTTGTGCTCCTTGATGAGGATATTATGTTTTTATTATCATAGATCAGGTCAAATGACTATTTAAACTTTAAAAACATGAATAACTGTGTAATTTTAACCTCTGTGCGATCATTAGTTTTCGTAAATTCGCGAAATTGCTCCGATAGCGCGTACAAGGAAAACATATAAATCGTTTAACAAATCCAGTTTGGTTGAAGTACCCCGCGCCAATAATATATAAATGCCATGGCGCATGCGTTGCCAACGTCATTCAATATAAACTCGCCTGACTTCACACTGGTCCATTTACGTGTTGTTAGTAGTCTGTCAATATTGCTAGGCCGCTACGGTGTTTATTCATTCGTTTTTCCCTCCATTTTTGTTTTGTTTTCGTTTTCTCCAACAGTGTTCGATTTTTGAAAACGTTCCGATATTGTGAATAAGTTTGCCACAGATAAAGTGTTCGTTATTTGAATTCTTTTTCTTTTGTCCGTGTTTGTTTGTGCTGTGTTTTCGTTTACAGGTATAATGTCATTTTCCCTTTTAAATTATAATATTAAGTAAATATTATTGTTTAATATATACATACATAATTTATGGTGTTTATTTTTACGTGTGTATGTAATATAAAAGTTTTTATTTATCTGATAATATCGAATGACGAAATTGTGTTAAAAAATTGTTTATATTATAAAATTAATTATTGTATTTGACTAACTTTTATTGCGATTTAAAAATCTAACATTTATATATTTTATGATTTGATAAAATACTCAATTAAATTAAAATACACAAATTTATTATTTGAGATAAGATTTTCGCAGTGAATAAATGTGTCATATCAAAAGAAAAAAATGTAGTAAGTATAAAAGAAAAATTCACTACAAAAGCTAACGAAAAAATAAAAGATATATTACGAATAAAGTATATTTTAAAGTAAGCTGTCAATATTTGGAGTTTTTAAAATATTTTTCTCTTATATTTGAATATTTAAATTAAAATTTTGAAGTAACTCGCGCTTGGGAGATGCATTATTAAAAAAAAAATTTCATGAGTGCATTAAATGTGGAATAAAATAACAACTTTAGGAATTGTGGGTATTTTTATGTTCATTTTTCAATTAGATATAATATATGGTTGAGTTAGAACTATCGCGTCTCGCGTAAGCGATTCTTCATTATAAATTAAGATTTTTAATAGGCCTGCTGTTAAGTATTTATTTTTCAATTTAATATTATTACATCATTATTACTAATCGAATCATTTTGAAAAGAAAAAAAACTAAGCTAGTATAAATATTAATAAAATCATAGTCCTCTTAATGTTATGTATATTTTATATTCTATAGAAAAACGAGTGAGTTGTGGCCAACGCTATACCTACTCTTACTACCAAGTCACTCCATAAAGTGTACAAATTTTGTACGGAAAATTTTCAGCATTTTCATAAAACGAGTTTGTTTGAATATTTTTGGTATAAATATTTTATTAAGAAAACTTGATAGTACTTCAGTGCCATTTTATGAAAGTGATGTGCCTTTTTATCAATTTGGAAAAAATATTAAATTTTGAGTTTCCTGGGTTTGGGGTCACTTTGAAATACTTGACAGTGAAAAAAATCGAGAAATATTTATTTGATATCCTTCAAAATCTAATGGGGTCTATGCGAGTTTTAGATATATACAAATATACAAAATTTGAAAATAATCGGATGAGTACTTTAGTCTATGATCGATATTTAGTCTATGTCGGCCTTCGTGGCTCAGTTGGTTGGATATCTGACTGCTGATCCAAGGGTCCCGGGTTCGATTCCCGGTGGAGACACAGTTTTTAAAATTGTGTTTTCAGTTTGGATCTGTGAGACGATTAAATATCTAAAGTCTCCAGAATGTGACAAAATGCTTGTTATTGGGTGCGTGTTAAATAATTATTTATGATCCTTGTTGATAATCTGCAATAAAAAAAGAGTATTAAAAATTGCGAATTCAAAACTCCCCTCTATATCCCTTTAGGGTAGTGAGGAGTAAAAGACATTATACAATTAAAAAGATTTAGATGGGTCGATGGCAGAGCGGTTAGAGCGCTGCGCGCTGGGCTAGTAATCCAGTGGTCGCGAGTTCGAATCCTGCCTCGACCGATTTCGTTCACCTATAGCACAAGCATTTATATGCTTAATTTAGGGAACGTAGGAAGAAATATATAGGTAAATTAAAGTTTTTACATGAGATACGCATTTTAAATATACCGTTTCTTCTTCTTCTTCTTCCTATTCACAGATCCGAAGATCTGTTTGTACCGCTATTCTGTCTCTTGCGATGTGGACTGCCAACTGTCTCGCCATCTCTTTGGAGGTCTTCCTGGTGGTCTTCTTCCAGCTGGGTTCTCCTGGAGAGCGATACGTGGGAGTCTATTTAGTTACACGTAAATCTTTTTATCAAAAATTCCCGGATTCGATTTCCGGTGCATGCGCAGTCTTTAATTGAGTTTTCAGTCTGGATCTGACAAACGATGAAAATCGTAAGTCTCCAGAATGTGGCGACTTGTTGTTGGGTGCGTGTTAAATCAATATTATTTGAAAATCGAACAAAAAATATAAATAAAAAAATTAAAATACGATTCGCGAATCTTGATGGTAAACATATTATAACCTTGCGCATATTATACTAATCTTTGTGCAATCTTATCTTTCTTTAGCTATTCTCACGGTTATCGAATGTTGTAGTTATTCATATTAATCGATTAGTTTTAGCTGTGAGGCATCGGTTTTGAATACTGCTTCCATTTTTACTCCTCACTAACCCTTTTTGTTGCTGTTTATTAAATAGTATCATGCTGAGATTGTATTCTGAAAGTTTCATCACAATGTATCTGTGTGTGTGTGTGCTATGTACGGCGTGTTAATTTTACTTTATCGATTATAGACTAAAGTACTCATTCGATTCTTTTCAAAATTTGCAAATATGTATATCTAATACTCGCTTAGACCCCATTAGATTTTAAAGGATATCTGAATAGTGCTTCTCAATTTTTTTAAGTATCAAATATTTCAAAGTGACCCCAAGCTCATCAGGAAACTTAATATTTGAAATTTTTATTTTCAAATTGGTAACAAGACACATCACTTTCATGAAATGGCATTGAAGAGTTATCAAGTTTTCATAATAAAATATTTAGATAAAAAATAATTTTAATTTTAATTTTAAATGCTGAATACTTTCCATACAAAATTTGAATACTTTATAGAATGACTTGTTAGTGAGGAGTTTAGCGTTGGCCACAACCCCCTTTTTTTCTAAACATTGGTACCTATAACTATAAGAAATAACAACGTTTTCGATTAATCATTCTTAATGGCTCTTTTTTATATTATCTATCTTATTGAATATACATAGGTTTGAAAAAGGTACGTCTGACACCTGGGAGTGGTTGCGTTTACCAATGCGCATCCTCTTTCGATAGGTGAAAATTGCAGATTTTGAATTCATTTCTATACTAGCTCACAACAATATAAACACACTAGATTAAGTACAACAAATACCTTAAATATACCATATATTAAAACAACTTTTGGACAACGTAGTGTACGATATTTTTCAACCAAACTTTTCAATAGTTTACCAACAAATATTAAAAACATCAGTAATGCAAAAGAATTTAAAAAACTATCACTAAGATGGGTTTATGAAATAGATGAAAAAATCCTTAAGGAAATAATTCTTCCAAATAAAATGTAAATGCACTATTACAAACAACAGAATACACAATTGAAAAAAAGTGAAACAAATAATTTATTTCTACAATTTTTGGTTGTGTGTGCATGACTCAAAATGAAATATTGTATTTAGAAGGAAAGATGCATACGTTTGAATGCGTAGCGTATGTATGTACATGTACTTATATTATATGTAAATGTATCTATAAATAAACAACGTAATAGACAATAACATAAAACTAGCTCACCTTAGCACAGGCTATGCCTAGTGAGGGGGCTAGTAACAAAGATACAAACAAAAAGATATGGCTTAAACTATGTAAGCACCAGTGAAGTGGTAAATTGATATTTATTGAAATGAAATAACTTATATTTACTTTGTATGTTAACTATGTATGAATAAGCTTATATTATCTTAAGATATTTTGTATCTCATATATACTGTATATTTTTGGATAGAAATAAATAAAAATAAATAAATAAATATGATTAATTTTGTACTTAGATGCGAGGAATAAGGCGCGGTGGTTAACATGTTTGTCATCATTAAATATGTAGTTCATCGAGATTATTTTTATTAAAAGAAATTATTTATATTTTATTCGATTTTAATGATGTGTAAAGCAAAATAAAAACGGTTGCTACGTTTGATAAAGGAACATAAAAAAAAATAACGAGTGGGTTGTGGCCAACGCTATACTCTTCACTATCAAGTCACAGCGCAATGTATTCAAAGTTTGCATGGAAAATTTTCAGCATTTTCGCGAAATGAGTTTGTTGATTTATTTTCAACTTGAATATTTTGTTAAGAAAACTTGATAACTCTTCAATGCCATTTTATGAAAGTGATGTGTATTTTTACCAATTTGAAAATAAAAAATTCAAATTTTAAGTTTCCTGAGCTTGGGGTCACTTTGAAATATTTGACAGTTAAAAAAATTGAGAAGCACTATTCAGATATCCTTTAAAATCTAATGGGGTCTAAGCGAGTATTAGATATAAATATTTGCAAATTTTGAAAAGAATCGAATGAGTACTTTAGTCTATAATCGATAAAGTAAAATTAACACGCCGTACATAGCACACATACACACACAGATACATTGTGATGAAACTTTCAGAATACAATCTCAGCATGATACTAGTTGATAATCTGCAAAAAAAATAGCCCTAAAATTGCGAAATCATAACTCCCCACTATGTCCCCTTGGGTAAGTGAGGAGTAAAAATAATATAGGCCTACAAAAATTTTGTAATCAGAATTTTGAATTTCGTTCTAGTCAAGAGTCATTTTTCCATATATCTCAAAAAACCATAAAAGCTAGAACGCTGAAAAAATGTATATATATTATACATTTTTACTCTCCACACTATGGAATAGGGGAGAATCATGATTTCGCAAAATTTAAGCGTATTTTTTACATCAATTTCTCAATGGGTATCATGTAGAGAATGCACACTATGAGTTTCGTCGTGATGTGTTTGTGTGTATGGCGTATACGCCGTACGCCGTACGCCGTAGCATTTATCTTTTTTGTGTCCTCTCTTCAGCCCAAACTATAAGTCCGATCGACTTCATATGTGTAAAGTGCAAAGACCTAGAGCTGATTAGTTTTCCATAGACAACTTTTGATTTCTTCTCTATGAATTCATCATTTACATTGTTTTTTTTTGTGTCCTCTCTGCAGCCCAAACTATAAGTCCGATTGACTTCATATTGATATCACATGTGTTAAGTCCATAAACTTAGAGCTGAATAGTTTTCCATAGACAACGGTTCATTTTTCTCAATGTTTCTTTATGATTTCATCTATTAAAACTGAAAAAATGCTCTCACGACCTGGAAATTAGAGATATTATAATTTGGTTTCAACTATTTATACAACACCAAGATTCTTCATAAAATTGTATTCAAAGTTGGTCAATGTTAAAAGAAAAATATTCAACGGATTCAAAAATTATATTTTATTTAATGGATTTTTGTATGAAACTTATATGTAACAAGAGAATTTTTTTATATTTGGCAATGTTCAGTTCATTGATTTCATATTGATATAAGAATATTAATAGCTTGAACTTAGAACTGATTAGTTTTTCATAGATATCATAAAATTTCTTTATATGATATCACGTGTCAAAATTGTCAAAATGCTCTAACGCTCTTTGAAACAAAATTTATCTGCTTTTATTAAAATATTTCATACAACAAAAGCATTCTTCACCATACTGCATTAATAGTTTGTTTATCTTAACATAAAAATATATTATCGGAAGAAAATTTATATTCCTGGTAGTAACATTTAGTATGAATAAAAATGTAATTAGATAAATTTCTATGTATGGATAAGTTCAGTAATTTGATTTCATGTTATAATGTAAAGAGCTTGAACATAGAACTGATTAGCTTTCCATAAATAATAAAAAATTTCTTCATATGATATCACGTGTCAAAATTTTCAAAATGCTCTCGCGTTCTTTAAAACAAAATTTATCTGCTTTTATTAAAATATTTCATACAACATATTATAAGCATTCTACACCATACTGCATTAATAGTTTGTCTATCTTAACATGAAAATATACTATCGTTAGAAAATTTATATTTCTGGTAGTAAAATTTAGAATGAATAAAATATTTCATATAACATAAGCATATTTTACCATATTAAGATTGTCAATATTTGTGGTGTGGAGAGTTTAGTGTTGGCCACAACCCACTCGTTTTAAATTGAATTTACTGACGACATCGTTTCATATAATTTGTATGGCAGTATACACTAACACAATACCTAAGGGGACTCTCAATTGTTTTGATTCTTAATCTCCATACATACATACAAAAAGAACTACTGCCCTCCAAACTTTCTATCTTGACAAACATGTTTTGTATAAAAAACAATATATCTTAAAATATCGACTTATTTGGATTAAAGGGTTTATTGTTTGGTACGGATTCTTCAACTATACATACTATCACCATCGACAGTTGAATCTCATGTGTTCCATGCCACTAGTAATGAATAAATTATTTTTAAATTAGTTTTTTGAACTTATTCTTCTAAAGTTGTTATCAAATGTTCTTGTTATATGTACCAATATTACTTTTATTATAAATTGAATTTCTATACTTTAACATTCATCAAATACATACAAGATCAATACACACAGAAAATTATAGATAATATTAATAATGTTGATTATATGATCGTTAAATTGTTTTAATTACTCTGTTGTCATGATATAATGTTTATGTTAATGGCGTTTATTTAAATACGTAATAAACATCAATATTTTTTTAAAACTGAACGCACCACGCGCTAAGATATTGTTTTTAATATTAAAACAGAGGCTAGCCATTATATAAGACTCGTAAAAATATTACATATCTTTTAGACGCATTTGTGGGAGCTATAAATAATGCAACGTAATTGGCTGTTTTATTATTATTTTAAATGTTAAACTGAAATTCATAGCTGTTAGTCTCCTAAAAAATAGAAAAGAAAAAAAAATAATTAACTTGAACTGAACGTCTTCAGAATATATGTTTTAGATTCATCATTCATACTTAAATTGATTTCTTTGGGTTGAAATAATTTTATCATTTTACCGCAACCTTATTTGTTGGCCCAAGATACACCAATATAATTGGTGTATATGCAATTAAATAAAATATTCGATCGATAATAAAGATTTTCAAATGTATTCTAGTACATTTTTTAGTTCAATACATTTTTCTCAGTGTATGCGTATACTACCCCCTATTCAGTAACTATTGTAACTAAAATAGGAACATACTAAAATTGTAGATTTTAGATTTGCGGTCTTATTTCAGCGTTATAAAATATCAACTTGGTCTAAATGGAATAGGAATGTACCTATATTGGCCGGAACGTTCTTAAAAAGTTACTGAATTAAAGGTATTTTGAATAATTATGAAAATGATGAAATTTTCATAATTTTCATAATTATTCAAAATGCGTCTAATTGTGTAACTTTTTAAGAAGGTTCCGGCCAATATAGGTATGTTCCTATTCCATTTAGTCCAAGTTGATATTTTTTATGCTAATAATCATTAGAGGCGTTAGTTGTATCGACGGTGGCGCCACACAACAAAACAAACTGACAGCCATTATGAAACGAACATGGGCATTTAAAAGCATTATTTTGGTGAAAAAAAATAAATTTACCATGCTGGATAGTAAAACAATAGTATTTCAAGTGGTAGCGTCCCGTTTTGAAGTTCGTACTATTTGAGTTTATTTAAAATTTGACAGATAATAACCACAGAAAAAGTAAAATATGTCTGTAATTGAAGATTTAGTAACTGACATGTCATATAGCACTGTAATACGGAATTGGATTCAATCTCCCCTTAACATTAATCTTGAGTTTAACAAACTCAATGAGTTGAGGGCCGACTGTAATACCGGTCCTATGTCGAACGTCAACTGATTTTATTGGTTGATTCAAATCACAGTTCCTATATCCCTGCACTAAAATTAGTATGAGCACAGGTAGCGTCAACCGCATTCAGTCGCTTGTCGATCTCTACTTATTCGCGATGAACAATGGTGAATATGTAATTATGAATAATTATACCTATATCATCTGTTGAAAGGATTCAGAATAAAACCTTTCAATATATATTTATTTGTTGGGTTTATTTTTTTTCTTTTTTTTCTGGGGGTCACCTTAAGTTTTTTTCTATGGTTTTAATGAACCAAAGATATAGCCAACTATTAAGAGGTTTTATATATTGTTTTTTGACCGACTTCAAAATAATGAGGAGGTCATCAATTCTACTTGATTTTTACTCCTCACTAACCCAAGGGGGTATAGTTTTTTATTGCAGACTATCAACTAGTATCATTGTATTCTGAAAGTTTCATCACAATGTATCTGTGTGTGTGTGTGCTATGTACGGCGTATTTATTTTACATTATCGATTATAGACTAAAGTACTCATTCGATTATTTTGAAATTTTGCAAATATGTATAATATCTAATTCTCGCTTAGACCCCATTAGATTTTGAAGGATATCTGAATAGTGCTTCTCAATTTTTTTATCTGCCAAATATTTCGAAGTGACCCCAAGCTCAGGAAACTTAAAATTTGAATTTTTTATTTTCATATTGGTAAAAAGGCACATCACTTTCATAAAATGGCATCGAAGAATTATCAAGTCTTCATAATAAAATATTTAAATAAAAAACAATTTATCACACTTATTTCATAAAAATTCTGAATATTTACAAAATTTGAATAATTTATAGAATGACTTGTTAATGGGGAGTTAAGTGTTGGCCACAATCCACTCGTTTTTAATTGCATATACGCAAACATTGGATTTTTTTCCCTGTCGGGAGTCAAATGATATTTTTATTGACAATAACATCTCAATAGAGACGAAGTTGGGATATTATAGAAGAACCAGGAACTCAGGCACCTACAGGGCTCACGACCTGTCATCGGCTGGTTTACGTGATCACTTTATGCGCTTGCGCAACGTTCAGCAATTATGCCTTTGTTGAGTTCCCTTATCAATGTAATTTTTGAAAGTTCTATACATTTAAATAAGTGTAAACATTTCACCTGAATAATACGAAATTATACTATTGCCATCTATGAGGAAACGATGATACCAAGTTTACGTATGAGACATTGCATTCTTCTTCTTCTTCTTTCTCAGCCATCTCTCCACTGCTGGATGTAGGCCTCTTCTAAAAGCTTCCACTCATCTTTTTTTGGGCTTTTTGAACCCATCTGTTTCCAGCGACAGGGACAATATCATCGGCCCACCTTTTCTGGGGCCGGCCTATTCCCCTTTTCATATCCCATGGTCTCCAATTTACAATTTTGGGTGCCCATCTGTCCGTACCCTGTCTGGCAACATGACCTGCCCATTGCCATTTAAGTTTCGCAACACGATCCATAACATCAACAACTTTTGTCTGGCGTCTGATTTCTTCATTTCTAATTTTGTCTCTTAGACTTACGCCTATCATTTGTCTTTCCATGGATCTCTGAGTGCATTTTATCTTATGTATGGTCCTCGCAGCACAGGCAGGATACATGTTTCAAACGTAGCGTCTGACCCAGAATGGGCGGCTACAAATAGCGTCTGTTCCCTATATCAAGGGCGGCTGAACTCAAACTCACCAACACGTATGGCAAGCGTGGTGTTTTAATGCCAAAAACCTTCAAAATAAACCATGAACTCGACTTTTAAAACAAAAATACCCCAGGTAAGTAGAACTTATAGTTCAAAATCTCACACCGACATTAATGCGGTCAGCCTCAAGGATTCTGGAGGAGGCAAAAACTTGAAACACGGAAAAAAAACAGAAATTAAAATAGCGACTTATAAAATCAGAACCATGAGACATTGCATTGCAGAGACATAAATATCTAAATACTTAGCGCGTACGCGTTGGCGTAAACTAACATTTGCAAACTGTCAAAAAGTAAGGTAGATCGCGAGGAACCTTACGAGTGGTTTAATTATAAAATACGAGATGTCTGCAATGCGAATCTCATACAAAAACTTGGTAGCATCCTTAAGTTACGAAGCCACGTGATCTCCTAACTTAAGTGAGCGACTGGGCAATGAAAACATGATTAGTATTTAGTATTTAGGTCGGAATCTGCATTCGGGCCTTAGAATATTGTCTATAGTACGTATGTAGTTTATTCATAATCAAAAATTGCTATGCCATATGTATAGAATAATAATAGTATAGAATAGTCTTTAGCCTGCAGTAAATGAGACTGCTTTATGTTGACTAATTTGGTCAACATTTTGCTACGAGCATTCAGTAATCATTTGGCCGTCTGCGTGATACGTTCTCCAAATAGGTAATGTTTTTAACTGCTTGCAAAATTATTTACGCAGTCACAACGAGTAGTGTCCGACCGAAGGTCAGATTTTGGCCGAAGCTGAAGCCGAAGCCGATTGTTCGGCCTAAGCCTTAACCTTTGGCCGAAGCCGAAGCCGAAGGTTTGATTTTACTAAAAAAATCGATTAAAATAATAAATTATCTGCTTTCGTGACTTAGTTGGTTAGATATCTAACTACTGAGCCAAGGGTCCTGGGTCGTTTGATTTTACTAAAAAAATTCGATTAAAATAATGAATAATCGGAATCTATACACCCGCTACACATGTCATGTTCACGCATGTTTTTACAAGTTTCAACTGTTTTTAGCGGCTGACAAAAAGCTTCGGCTTCGGCCGAAGCTGAAGGTGTTTTTTTGGCCGAAGGTGGCCGAAGCTTCGGTCGGACACTAATAACGAGTAGTACTATAGGAACAATGTCTACCAGCAGAGTCATACATACATATATTGACACAAGCCGGCCAACAAAACGGCACTTCACGTTATCAGCGAGGTATTGTATGGGAATATGAGTATTCTATACTTTTATTTTCATTATATGGCCATATGCTATCTCTAGTATTGTACTTCAAGCTGTCAGACCTCGTCGTTCTTTCCTTCGCGCTTAAGAAATAAAATTATCAAAAAAATAATGTAGTTCATTAAACCTCAACGGTCAACGCATGCAAATTGATTGTCAATCAAATTTGATTGCGCATGGAAACTCATTGGGTTATTATTGATTTGTTTAGTTCAATTTTCAATGGTATTTGTATGTATCTCAGGGTCATATTCTCGTTTTAAAACATACAAGTTCACAGCGGCATGCAGTTCATTACAAACGCCATATTTTTTTTTTGTATATGTATAGGTATTTAAAATCCAATAGGTCGTTCTAAGAGTCATTTCATTTTTTTTATCGACGGAGTACTTGTTTTATTTTTATCACAGCTAATTTCAAGCCACATTTTTATAGTATATTTTGACCGCTGATATAGATAACAGACTTATCTTTTATAATCCATCGAAAAGGTAAAAATTCTGTTCGAGCGTCAAGTTTTGTACGGATAATTTTCAGCATTTTTATGAAATGAAATTGTTTAATTATTTTATGTCTTATAAGTTTTATTATGAAAACTTGATCATTCTTCGATGTCAGTTTATTAAAGTGATGTGCTTTTTTTACAAATTTGAAAATAAAAATATCAAATTTTATGATATCGAACACTATTTGATATTTTTTATTTGTTTAAATTATCGCGTTTAATGTCAACTTTGACAGCTCAACCGACATTGGTTAAATGACCTGTGCGTTTAACAAGCTCTATGTAGCCATTTATACCTTCGTTCATTTCTATCACACTTACGTAGGCGATTCAAACCGAACGCGACTGCGAAGCGATGCGATGCGGTTACACGCGACTTCAGGCAGTTGCGTTAAAGGGTTATATATCTCAATTTAATTATATTCCTTCCGGTGTACCCCAAGGTTCTCACTTAGGCCCTTTGCTTTTTAGTATTTATGTAAATGATATAAAAAGTGTGGTCAAGCATTCAAAGCTTTTACTGTATGCTGATGACATGAAAATCTATAAATGTATTAATTCTTTAAATGACTGTATCACGCTTCAACAGGATATAAACAGTATTAGTGAATTTTGTAAACAAAACCATATGTACCTTAATATAGATAAATGTAATATAATAACGTTCACGCGCAAAACGAACCCGTTGATATTTGACTACTACTTAAATGATCTGATGCTTAAGCGTGTGGAGAGAGTGAGAGACCTTGGCGTGTTGCTTGACTCTAAATTGTTATTTAAAGATCATATAGAATATGCACTAGAAAAAGCCAATAGACAAATGGGTTTCATTCTTCGTATTTCGAAACCTTTCTCTGTACCATTTACCTTCCAATTGTTATACATGGCATATGTCAGATCACACCTTGAGTTCGCTTCCATCATATGGAATCCCCAATATCGAACATATATTGATCGTATTGAGAAAGTTCAAGATAAATTTTTCAATTATTTAACATATCGTTTTGGAGAAAACCAATACAAACTATTCAGTTTAAATAAGCGTAGAAAGGTGTTTGATTTGATATTTTTATTAAAATAGTGAATTGCATTGTGGATTCTGCATATCTGTTGGAGAAAATTGCATTTCGTTGCCCTTTACGCAGTACTAGATCGAATGAATTATTTGCTATTCCTATTTGTAAAACTAATTATGCGCAGAACTCTTTTGTCAGACGTAGTTGTAAATTGTATAATTCTGTCATTAAGTCAGAAATCGATATTCTAAATGACGTTTTTGCAGCTTTTAAAAGAAAACTTTATAATATTGTGTGAAAAGAATTCTTTTTAACTTATATGTGGATACGTATTAACTGTTTTCTTTTTCATTTCTCGACTGGTTAATTGGTTATTTATTTTATTATTTATGTTTTTTTAGGTTATGTTTTATTTCAATCTTGTTTATTCTTCCTCCTGCTACAACTAATGTTCTTTTTATTCATAAAGTATTTTATTGTTAACCATTTATGGAAACTTTGCTGGTTTATTTGATTATTATTTTGTACCATTACAATTTATTAATAAAACTGTATGTTTCCTTGATAAATAAATAAAAATAAAAAATAAAAATTCAATGCGATGCGGTGTGACGCGGTGGTTCTGTCCTACATGCGCGCGAATCGCGCTTCTGACATATTTAACAACAAAAAAAAACTATGGCAACGCTTTCAATTCGCACGAAAATATCAAACCAACTGATCGCGTTCACTTCGCATCGCGCCGCGCCGCATCGTACCCTACTTGCGGTTCGTAACATAGGACACTTTCATAGTTACCGACTGTTAGTTATTTTCGCACCGCTTCGCGTTCGCTTTGTATCGCCTACGTAGGACGTCGCGTATGCTATCTCATTTACACAATATTTATTTATTTATTTATTTTATTTTACAAAGGACAGCACACAGTACATGCATACAATTATTAAAATTAAATAAATAATAATACAAAAATAACATGTACCTCTTACGTACTATACCTAATATCAAAATAATACAACAAAAAAGTGTGAATTAGTGTGGGTGCGCGCATGAGAGAAGAGTAATACATACATGTGTGTGTGAAAGAGATATCTAGAAAGAGTGTGAGTGTGTGGGTGTGTATGTGTGTGTGTGAGAGAGGGTGTGCATGTGTGTGAGAGAGAGGGTGTGCATGTGTGTGTAGACGAACATATATTGACAGATTCATAAGTTGAGAAGAAAAAGAAAATATATTGCTGAGGGTGGTTGGGAAAAATAAAATTAATCAGTACCTAATTGTTATAATGTCACGATATTAGATGTAAATTTATTTTTGCATGTTATATGTTAATCAAAAAATATTCCAATATTACAATCATTTATTTATTTTATTTTGGGAAACAAAACAGCTGTTACATATTTTACATTAATAAAAAAAATAATAATCAGGAAAGTAAGCCAATTACATTGTTCCACAGATTAATATACATAATAAAGACAATTCAGTACAAAGTCAAAGACAAAAGTGTGGTGTAAGTGTACAATTGTGATGTGTGTGTGTGTGTGTGTGTGTGTGTGTGTGTGTGTGTGTGTGTGTGTGTGTGTGTGTGTGTGTGTGTGTGTGTGTGTGTGTGTGAGGGTGTGTGTGTGTGTGTGTGTGTGTGTGTGTGTGTGTGTGTGTGTGTGTGTGTGAGGGTGTGTGTGTGTGTATTTTATGAAGCGAGGGTATCATTGTTAAATGTTCAATTTTCGTTTTTCAAGACGCTCCTAACAACCCGACATAGTATAATTTTGAACTTCGGTTTCAACTCCGGAAAAGTCAACCGCGTTATTATTGGCTCTTGTACTCTTGGGCGTGATGACGAGAGGATTCATGGCTGTTGGCTGCTCAGGAAGTCTGTGTTGCCATGTTGTGTTCAAGGTGTATTTTTTTTTTCCTCAAATGAACGGTAAACTAACGTAAGGTCACCAGTTGTGTGCATGTACCATAATTGGATCAATTTTTTACACTAAATATTTCTGAACCTCTGTTTACGCGATTCCATTATTAAAATATTTTTTTTTTTTTAAATGAATATGTCCTTGTTAAACAAGTACATTAACATCTTCCTACGTTCCCTAAAATAAGCAAATAAATACTTGTGCTATAGGTGAACGAGATCGGTCGAGGCAGGATTCGAACTCTATTACTAGCCCAGCGCGCAAACCGCTCTGTAATCAATTATTTAATTAATTATAGAATCAACCAATTTACTTGATAGTTAATTAATTAATAATTTAACTATATATTTAATTAATTAACTATATAATTAATTAATTAATTTACTATATAATTAACTATAAACTATATAATTAATTAATTAATTTATTTATTAACTATAATTAATTATATAATTAATTAATTTATAAATTAATTATTTAATTAATTTATACATTTATTTAATTATATTTTATTTATGTTTATTTTTAATTTATTAATTTATTTATTTATATACTTACTTATTTATTTATTGATTAATTATTTATTATTTTTTTCTTTCTTTATTTATTAATTAATTAATTAGTTTATTTATTTAATTATTTATTTATTTATTTACTTATTTATTTATTTGTTTATTATTTTTTTATTTTATTTATTTATTTATTTATTTATTTATTTATTTATTTATTTATTTATTTATTTATTCATTTATTTATTTATTTATTTATTTATTTATTTATTTATTTATTTATTTATTTATTTATTTATTTATTTATTTATTTATTTATTTATTTATTTATTTATTTATTTATTTATTTATTTATTTATTTATTATTTTTTTATTTATTTATTTTTCAAGGAAACATACAGTTTTGTAAATATATCGTAATGGTACAAAAAAATGATATAATAAACCAGCAAATTTTCCATAAATGGTTAACAATAAGATACTTTATGAAGAAAATAAAACATAAGTATTAACAAGAGAAAGAATAAACAAGATTGAAATAAAATATGAAAAAATAACAATAATAAAATAAAAAATCACACAACATTAAAGATTTCGTGTGAAGCCCTGCTACTCCCGATTGCGTATTTACCTTTCAGTGTTGATTAGGAGGCAAGTACTGCCTCGAATTAGGCACTACTATGTTGCGCTAATGCACTTAAAAACTCGTGTTGAATTCAAGGCACGTGTCCTCCAAATACACATGGTTTATCAACGCAAACTGTTCCTGCTAATGAAAGTGTACACTAAAAAGTAAATCCGAAAATTATACATAATTCGTTCATTTGTAAATTCCTTCATACCATCAGCCTTATTAAATATACACAACACATGCGTTTATTACCACACACCAGTCTCGTCTCACCTAAAAAGGTACTACATTCAGAATGTTTGATGGTGAACCTCAATTTTGCTGAACTATGTGAGATGCTATTGTTGCCTGTTGTATTTTCTATTACCCGGCTCTTACGAGACACCTGAAATCGATGATAATGGAATAGTGGAAGCACTATTCTAAGGTGGTGCCTCACAGAAAGTGATATATTGATTTATTATTTTGCGAATATATCAAAACAAAGACAGAGCGATTATTGAACCGTTAATTATTTTACTCTAACAGACATATTCTTTTATTAATTCAGTGACGGTTCGTAATTAGGTATTATAATTAAATTTATATATTTTTTTATATTTTGTTGATAAGTCTGCCTTCGTTGCTCAGGTAGTTAGATATCTGACTGTTATGTGAAAGGTTTCGGGTGCGATTCCAGGTGGGGACTAAGGTTTTAATTGCGTCTTTCAGTCAATATCTGAAACAATACGTGTTGTTAGAATTGAAATATTATTATCCCTGGACATTAGAACTGCACCAATCTTCAAAACTAAAATAAAGCGCGCGCTTCTTCTTTATATTTCTTAACCAACTTACTTTCCATTAGTTTCCCTAATTCTTTTTGTTAGACAAATCTCTCCTTTTGATCGATGTGTTATTTCGGGTTTCATGATGATTTTCAGGAGTTATTTGAGAAAAATGCAAGAAAAAGGTAAGGTCCCGTACTGCGAGAATACTGCTTACAAAACCTCAAGTTTTTCTTATATTTTTCTCAAATAACTCTCGTAATACCAACCTTACCCCCACTTTCACCAAGATTTCTAAAATCAATTTTATGATGCACTCAGCGTAAAATTTAGTTTCACCAAACAATCTTACTACCGTTAAGTGAGGCCGGCGGGCGGCGACTCAACTCGTAATTGACGGTCTATTGTGGATCAAGTCATTCATCAACGTATTTTATAACTAAAATGAATACACTTCTTGTTAGTTGTTTCGTGTCATAAAAGTGTTATATTTTATATTAAACTTTTATGACATTTATTTTACACTTTTATGACATGATTGATTTCTATACTATCCAGATTATCTCGAAAGACTGGGTTTGTGAAAATAGTTGAATTAGCCAATGAAATAGACAGGAGCGCTTACCCAGGCGAAATGAAAGAAAGAACTTATTCATGATGTCAAATCATTGCTTTTTGTATTTGTTAAATAAAATAGAATTTCATTTAAAACAGCATAATTGATGTCAATGAAAACAATAATGATGGTATACACAATAACGCAGGTAGCAGGTGTAGAATAGCAGATATGCGATATGTTTGTAAACATGCGAATATATTATGTATCTACTGATGAGATCAAAGTAATACTTTTTTTTCAAACAATTTCAAAAACTTGTAATATTTGATTGTTATTTTAATTAAGGAAACAAGATAAATTATGTGTTCTTGAGTTTTAAATATTTCTATATAATTTAACTTCAGTTAGTATTCCTGTACACCGGAAATTTAAGGAGTGTTTAGCCTAGGGCTCAATTAAGAACGTTGGTTTTTAGTTGGTGAAATACAAATTCACTGAGTGATGCACTCGATGATTTGAGCTCCGAGCAGGTAGTTAGTTGATGGTCCATTTGATGTTCCTTGGTGAACACGGCCATTAGTGTTATACCTATATATTTTCTTTGATTTTTCGCTTTCATTCTTTTCTTGATAAACACATATACTTTTGTCATAATTCGTGATCTGGTTGGTTGGAAGAAATTACCAAATGGCAATAAGCCCGCCAGTGTGTAATATATTTGTTTAAATTTTGTAAAAAAATATACCATACCATCACGCTATTCCCCTATTTGGGGTACGCAGATGGAACCGAACGCCAGACGCCTCTCTTTTGACATACATTTCTCGCTTCATTCACGTCCATGCATCGTTTTATACACGCTCTTCTGTTATTCTTACTTCTCCACGTGCCATTTATATAATCGTACCAATAACTTTTCTTTCCGATCTCTACTTTTCGTCCCTCTTTTATCAGCCTTAAATACTTTTTTTATTAGACGGTCATCACTAATTCTTTCCATGTGGCCAAACCACCTGAGGGCATTAATTTTTATCTTACTTACAATACTCGAAGAGCAATAATTAAAATAAATATTTAATAATAGTTTTGCATAGTTAATTCGACACCACGTACCGCCCATATCACGCCGCTTAGAACGTGCAGTAGTTAGCCTTGTGATAAATATGCCGGTAAAGTAGTTACCTACAATGCAGCCATGTAACTTACTAAAACTACTTTGATATAAATTATTTACTTGTAGAATGGCACGTTCAATTCGGTTTGCCTCTCAGAATTTATAGTTTACACTATAACTTTAAAATTAACGTCGACTCGATATCCGTCCTGGGCGCGTAATTACCTTTCCGTGTTGATTAGGAGGCAAGTACTGCCTCGAATCAGGCACTAGTTTGTTGCGCTAATGCCCTTAAAAACTCTTGTTGAATTCAAGGCACGGGTCCTCCAAATGCACACGGTTTAGCAACGCAAACTGTTCCTGCTAATACGTGTTCCATTCTTGGCAATTAATTATTGAATATGGAACATATATAGCATTGCGCTACAAACCAGTGCCTAATTCGAGGCAGTACTTACCTCCTAATCAACACGGAAACGTAAATACGCCTCCCAAACCAACCATCCGATTGCGAAAAAACTTTTGGAATGTGCTCATGTGTTATTCCGGAGAAGGTTTATGCATCATAATTTATTTATTTATTTATTCGATATCTCAAAAAAAAATAATAAAAAATGGTATTGAATTGATACTTAGTGGGTTTGTTCAGTGCGCACACGAGAAGGTTTAAAAATTAAAATTTATTTAATTATTTAATATCTCACACAATAATTTACAAAAATGATCTATTTGGGATTGTCATTGAATTTTAGGGATTCGTTCAGCGCATAGCAGAAAACGTGTTTGAAGTTTAATTCAATTATTTAACTTCTCACAAAAAAGTTATTAAAAAATTATCTATTTAGTATTGCATGAAAATTTTAAATAAAAATAAATATCATATAAATGAATCAATGATCGATTTAATAAATAAATGAATAAATAAATAAATAAAAAAAATCATATAAATAAATCAAAGATCAAATAAGTAAATAAATGAATAAAGAAATAAATAAGTGAATATAAAGTCAAAATCATATATACCCCCTTTATTATAAAAAAGATATTACAATCTACACAAAATTGATTATTTCTGTAAACTTAATTGGTCCACCAATGGAGTGTATAATATTATTAATGTATAATTTGTTACTTAGACTGTATGTGTAGAAAACATCAGGTGATGGGTATTAGATGGTAGGTAGTGGACTGTATTTTTAAACTATCTCACCGATGCTTCTATAATCCTGGTTCACTGATTATTTTTTCTGTGCACACATCCACACGCAGTGGTCTTCAAACTTGTACTGATTAATTTCTTCCTTGACACTTATTGTCACCCAAAATTATTTTGACAAGTGACAATTCTCATACATCGGTGAGGGGACAATGGCATGGAAAGGATTTAAAGGAAATATGCTTCTACAGTATGTTTACAAAATAAAATAAAATAAAAAATACCCATATATATTAAATGGTATATTATATAAAACTGATATAATGCTAAATGTTCAAGTACCTATATTTGTTGAATAATTAAATAAAATTTATTAATAGATTTTTAATTATCTCAATAGAGACGAAGTTGGAATATTTACTGTAGGAGAACCGGGAAATCAAGGCACCTACAGGGCTTACGACCTGTCATCGGCTGGTTTACGTGATCACTTTATGCGCTTGCGCAACGTTCACCAATTATGCCTTTTTAATGAGATCCCTATCAATTCAATTTTGAAAGTTCTATATATTGTGATGACGCGGATATGAAATTAAAGATAAAGATTAAGTAGAAGTGAAAAGTGGACTGTATTTTTAAAGGGCGTTTCGTTGCAACCACTGCAAGGCAAAGGAAGGATAAAGGAACACTCACTTACTTGACTTTTCCTTGGTGCTCTGCCTTGTTAGATGGTCACAATTTTCACTAGGATCCCACACACACACACGCGGTAAGAAAACAATTATGGCGAATTTCGGTGAGTTATGAGGAGCGGTAAAACGGGTGAGATGTGGGTGGTGTCGACAGGACGCGGTTTTAAAGGAGACTGATTTTGGATGTAGGGTGGGCAGCAGTTGCAACAATATTATATGTCATTTGATATAAAAAATGCGACAATAATTATAATGACATATTGGCGTCAACATTTTCCCCGCCGTTAAAGGGTCACCTTTAAAAAAGTTAAATGCGTGATGCGAATATGTATGATGCGATGCGTGGAAGTTTAAATAAAAGTGAAATGCGTGATGCAAGTATGTATGATGCGATGCGTGGAAGTTTAAATAAAAAAAGTGAAATGCGTGATGCAAGTATGTATGTAGGATGCGTTGAAGTTTAAATAAAAAAAGTGAAATGCGTGATGCAAATATGTGTTATGTGTGATGCAATGCGTGGAATTATACATAAAAAAATATATATAATAAAGTAAATAATGTTAAATTATCATAGTATAAGATACTTAGTAATATTATATATAAAATAAAGTATACATATATACATCATATAATATGATGAAATTATTTTGAATTTTAAGGACTATCATTTGTTCAGATAACTCCGTATCGGTAGCGCTGATTGACAAGAAGTGTACACATAAGAAAGGCACAATTCACATAAATCATTACGCATACCTAAGGTACGCGGTATTTTTGTTTTATTAAAGAGTGGAAGCTCTGAACAGAACATATCCCAAATATTTATGATGCGGCTGTGCGGTTTGCCATTCCAGTCTAGTCTTAATAGCCATAGCTCTTTTCTTACTAATTTAGCGAATAGAACGACAGGCGCTACTGGTCCAGTTACGTCCCATATCTTAATAACAGTAGCTAATATAGTGCGTTTAATAAATTTCAAATAAGAAGCAATAAATATAAAATCAAAATTATTATTTATTTTTGAATAATTTACGCTCAAAATCCTATGTTGTGCGGTTTTATTAAATTTATAAGGAACATTAGCACTACGAATCGCGGAAATACTATTCAAAGCATTTTTAAATTTATTAAGTTTCTTCATGAAGCGAAGCGTATGGCATGACCTGAACATGAGTCCAAAACAAACCCTGTTAAAGTGATATGTTGTGAACTGATTCTGTGACTTAAGGCGATTAATTATAAGTCGGAAATGACGATCATGGACATTCATTGCCACTTGCAAAAACATCAGTTTACTATCAGCGGAGAGTGCTATATGAGATAGCTGAAAATGAAAAATAATAGTAAACTGATCACCTTGTAAATCTGGACTACAATAAAGTACATCATTGAGTGATGCATTCTTGCGTAATTTGGTCGTAGACATGACCTTTTGTGTTATTACGTAGAGCGGTATAATGATACAAGCGGGGTAAATTAAATCATAAGCGAGATAAATAAAATTATTAGCGGGATAAATTAATTTATAAGCGGGGTATGTTAAAGTATAAGCGGGATAAATTAAGTCATGAGCGGACGCGGGTGATAAATATTCTTTCTCGAGATATTTATCATATATAACTGCATCATACGCAGATCGAAAAAGGTATTCACTCTCAATCCTTTCCAAAGATAGAGTGAGCGGTACAGCGGATTGCGATTTATAAATTTGCCAGAAACCATTATTTGACATATTTATATCAAATTCGATAAAGTCAAATACTGTGGTACAGCAGGCTATAGTTAAATTTTCTTGGTTAAATAAAGCGGGAACAGTTTCCATAATAACGTAACTGATTGTAATCTGTATAGTGCGCAGAATTACAGCGGAATGGAAAAGTAACACGAAGACATCGATAGGTATTGAAAGTAAATTATTGTTAATTTTATCGACAACGAGCGACGTAATATTATATTTTATGTCTTTATTGTATTTCGATGAGAATTGAAAATAAACAAATTTATTTGTATATTTATTAGAGGCACCGATACCTCGAACCGATATATTATTTAGGTAAATATTTAATTTCAGTTTATTATAAAACTCTGATGTCACAAAGTTACTATGAGATGCACCATCTAATAAGCAACTAATGTTATGTTTAACATCATGAGCGTCATAAACAGATTCGACTGTCGTTGTGAGAAATGAAGTTGTGTTCTCGTTACGTTGGGCGCTAAGTGTGCGATTATCGTTTGATATATTCACACTAGTGTGCGACAATGCGTTAAGCGAGCAGAGCGAGTTATATTCAACTGTCGAAGTAAATACAATTGCAGCGACATGCAGGTCGTGCAGATGCGATAGAGATGGCTGTTCAACTGATAACTGGGTAAACAAAGACAGCCACGCGGTAAAGGACGTCAAACTGATCACGGGTGCGGAATTATGAGAAGTAGATGCCCTATCTGCGGCATGCGGATGGGGGAGAGGTGGCTGCACACCTGACAGTTGCGTGAATAAAGGCGGCAGCGAGGTAAAAGATGACAAACCGAGCACCAAATTAGGAACTGCGGTTGAAGCAGATCCATTACCGGTAACATGTAGCTTGTGCGGATGCGGAATATATAGATGTTTATCTGACGGTTGCATAAATGCAGGTGATGGCGAACCAGTGTAAGTCGAACGAAGCACAAGTGCGGAATTATGTAAAGCAGTCGAAGACAATACACTGGCGAAGGTATGCTGTATATGCGGATGCGGAGAAGAAAACTGCTCAAGTGACAGTTGGGTAAATGCAGATGGCGGCATGATTATGGATGACAAACCGAATGCGGAATTATACAAATCGGTTAAAAAATATGCACTGGTGGCGAAATGCGGTTTATGCGGGTGTGAGGAAGGTAGATGCTCACCTGACGATTGCATTACTGCAGGTGACGGCGTGGTTATGGATGTCGAACAAAGTGCGGAATGAAAATCGGTCGAAGAATATGCGCCGGTGGCGAAATGCGGATGCGAGGAAGGTAGATGCTCACCTGAGGATTGCATTAATCTAGGTGGCGGAGCGGTCATTGGATTTGAACAGAGCGCGAGTGCGGTAGTTAAATTAGATTCAGTAGTGGCGACATGCGGTTGATGCGGATGCGGGTTTTTTACGTCAATTAGACTTTCATCATATAAGCTATCGGGAGAATATATGTCTCTTGAATAGAAGTTCTCTTGGTCTAACGCCGTTTTTGAGTCAAATTCAATTTTTGACATAACATATTTCACTCTCCAGTACATGTCTTCGAAAGAATTCCACATGTCAAACTCTGGTTCTCCATTATTCAATCGCATATTTAAAATATTATACTCTTCCAACGTTTCATCAAACTCAATACGCAGTGTGTCAATACAAACTGCGGCGGAAATTATATCTAAATTATCTTGTACATTCTGCACCTTGGTAGAGCGATCATGAATCATTTGCAAGCACGAAAAAATATAATTCAGTTTTTCTAATGCTATTTGCAATAGTAAGCTCTTATCGACGTCCATTTTAAGAATTTATATTTTCTCTAATTGCGATATATTAAAGATGGTCTTAAATAATAGGCACGTCAAAATATGTATAATTAAAAGATAAGTAAGTATAAAAGATAAGAATTAAATTTTATAATGTGAAAATGTGTAGAAAGACGGCGCGGAAAATAAGCAATCGGGTAAAAGTAATTTAATAAATATAATTTAATAACATAAAAATATCAATTCAACAAATAATAATTTAACTTTAATTTTGAATACATAATATTAAACAGTCGGCGCAGATTCCGCTTGTTTCGTTCGGCCGAATTCTAACACGTTTTATTATTATCGTTGATAGAAGTAGTACGTACCTATTGACTCGATGCAATACGAGAATATTTTTTATCGCCTTGGTCGAAACAGTTGACGATGTAACAAGAATTATATATCAAATTGTAGGGTACTTTAAAATATAATATATTTATTTCCGTGCAATATTTTAACACAAAAAAATAAGGCTATAAAATAAATATATATTGCGGTAGATTATGAACTAAATTAATAGTTTTAAATAAGAATATAAATATATAATTAGGGTTAGGTATATAATAAACATAGGTACTTATATAGATATAATGTAGGTATAATGCGGATTGGTTATGCACTTAAAAAATAAGTGCTTATTTAAATATATAGCGGAAATTTTATGTAAATGCGATTTGAACATAAATAAGTTTATATTAATAACCTTTTATGTTCATTTTACTATGGCAAATAGGTATATCGTGTCATAAATAAATGCGGTTTGAATATAAATAAGTTTATATTAATAACTATTTATATTCGTTATAAAGGATGCGGTTAACACGACATAAATATATGCTGAGTGGATAAATTATACAGAGCGGGTAGAATTATGTTTTATATTTGATGCGGGTATGTTATATAAATATATTAATAGCGGGTTGATATATAAATATTAGAAAGTGAGTAATCCTTTATATAAGTTATGATACAAATAGGTACATAATGGCATATCACATAGAAAATAATTATAAAGAAGAGCGATTTAATATATAATAAATATGTGGTGTATACGACAAATGTACCTACATTTGTATGTCCTGTGACATGTTATAAAAATAAATTAAATATGTATATTTAATATTATAATATACATTAATATATTTATTAATTGTAATATGTGTGAGATGTAAGTTATGAATGCGGTTCAAGAATGATATACCAAAATGTTAGCATATCCGTCTCGGATTGACCAAAATGAATATGAAATCCGACTCGTTAAGGACCATAAATGAATACGCGAATATGAAATTAAAGATAAAGATTAAGTAGAAGTGAAAAGTGGACTGTATTTTTAAAGGGCGTTTCGTTGCAACCACTGCAAGGCAAAGGAAGGATAAAGGAACACTCACTTACTTGACTTTTCCTTGGTGCTCTGCCTTGTTAGATGGTCACAATTTTCACTAGGATCCCACACACACACACGCGGTAAGAAAACAATTATGGCGAATTTCGGTGAGTTATGAGGAGCGGTAAAACGGGTGAGATGTGGGTGGTGTCGACAGGACGCGGTTTTAAAGGAGACTGATTTTGGATGTAGGGTGGGCAGCAGTTGCAACAATATTATATGTCATTTGATATAAAAAATGCGACAATAATTATAATGACATATTGGCGTCAACATATTGTAATAATGAAATTCTTTTCGCTTGATAATAAGGAATTTTTACTAAAGCCATCTATGTATGTGTGAAATTATGAACAACATTCTTATTATTTTTTATTTATTTTTGTTGTAACGCCATCTATTGAGAGAATTGGTTTTTTGTAAATAATGAGAGCAACAATTCTTATACCTGAGATGACAAATGCATTTTTCGCATAAAAGTCACCCCTGAATTGCGCCAGACTTATAAGGTCATTTTTGTCTTATTTACCTACTTGTACCAATGTGTAAGTAATCGAATATTTTTATTATTGCATACGCATATGCAATAATAAAAATATTCGATTAAATAAAATTTAAATGAATGAATGATTAGGGAAGGAAGAGACTGTAGGGATGGGATGGAAGGGGAAAAATACAGAATTATAATTAGCGAATCTAGATAAGAATGTTAATTAATAAAAGGGAAACATACCGATTCAACATTTTTATATATTTGGAGGTAAATAATTAAACAGGCAGGACAACGTCTGCCGGGTTTACTAGTATAAAATAAAAAATAAAAATGTTAGGAACATGGTAATTTTTGAGGGGGATTTTGAAAGCATCTTACTCGAATACCTGTTCATCGAAAGGTATTAAAGTAGATCACCATAGTTTTGTGCAACTGAAAAAATCTAAGCTTGTGTCTTTCTTTATCAATCGCAATCGCAATCGCAATCGCAATCGCATAGTTGTGACAGTTCTATTCTTTTACTCCCACAATTATTACAATTTTAGATTATTTCTGCCTATTAATTTGCATTATAATTCATTCTAACGTGTAAATAAGTGTCTATTACATCCGCACAGATATTGGTTAACGGTTTTGTTACTTACTGTGTTTATTATATTCAATTTAAATAATTGTGTTACTGACATTATCCTAATAGGTAAATTAAAAACTACCGTCATTCAATCAATGTGAAGTGTTGTGCATTTCGATAGCAGATACCTACCACCTAATACGTTGACAGTAATCTCCAGTAGCTCCCAAATTAGCGGACGAAATGGATTGTGTAGCATGCAACACCCTTATTACCGATGGAGTCTTTTGCAAGATGTGCACTAAAAACTATCATTTTGCATGCGGAGGTATTACTGAAACAAACTTCCGTAAATTGTCGCAGGATAAAAAAAACAATTGGAAATGTCAATCATGTAAAACCATCCCTGGAATTAACAATGAATCTTCCATAATTAGAGAGCTTCAACGTATGAATGAAGAACTATCCTCATTGAAAACTATCAAAACACAGGTTAATGAGTTAGCCAGCGAAATGGCGGACTTGAAAAAATCCATCAATTACAGCAATTCATTGATCGACACGTTTACGTCAAAATTTGTGGAACTGGAAAATAAAATCAACAAAATAGACACCCTAGAGAAAGAGGTCGCTTCACTCCACACCAGAGTTGACAGACTTGAGGAAGAGGCAAACAATCGGGACCAGTGGTGTCGACAACAAAATTTGGAGATTCGTGGAATTCCTCAACTTAAAGATGAAAACACGCTACATATTATCTTGAAAATTGCAAACATACTCAACGTGCCATTGGATACAAAGGACATAATTTTTTCAACTAGAGTAGCATCTGCCACCACCTCTCAATATCCTAAATCAATAGTTGTGAAATTTAGCAATAACGACCTGAAAAATAACTTTCTTGCTGCCTTCAAAGTGAGGAAGGGTTTATCTACCAAGAGTTGCGGACTGCCTGGTGCTGAAAATAATATTTATATAAGCGATCACCTGACAAAAACTAATAAGCACCTTTTTCATCGTGCTCGGGCAACTGCCAAGGAGAGGGGATTTCAATTTGTCTGGTTGAGGAATTGCAGGATATATGTTCGAAGGAACACCACATCCCCACCGATATTGATTTCAAGAGAAGAGGACCTAACCAAGATCTCCTAAAACTTATTTGCCTTCTTCTCTTGCCAGCTTTAGTCCCTTCAGATTCCTCTGACTGCTTGGCCATTCCTTTCCAAACTCACCTTATTCTTATAGTCCTCTATCGTATTACCTTTTTCATCTCCAGATTTATTATTCTATTCATATTTATTAATTGTTACCGACCATGTCCCAACGTGTTGAGAAACACTGGTCCTATCAACATTATTTTCGATGCTAACTGTTCTGATAAGTCTGTACCTGTCTCGCTCGCACTCATTGATTCTCATTCAACGGTCCATGATTCGATTTATATGTTCTTAGCTAACGCACAAATAACTCGTAATTGTTCATTTGATGTTTATTGTTTTCGATTGTCAAAAATGGGTGAGTGCTCCCTTTTATTTTATTATATTATTAATTATTTGGGCCGTGTAAACTATGCATATTATGTCTCATTCTTGGATATTACTATCAAGAATACTTGTTACAATAGTGCTTACATACTATACATTCGATACCATAATATTATCTCAATCTCTCACTTGCAATTCATTTACACTTTGACTGGGTCGTACCGTGTGCCACTTCGATATTTTATATTGACTTATTTTCACTTTACATGTTTATTTATTTTAACTATATTTTTCATCAATATACATACTTTATATGAAGTGTGCATATTTTTAATAAGTACCTACCTATTTCCATGCATACCTATAAAAAATTGTTATTTATTGATTTATTGTTATACAATTCTTTACTATAATCTATTGCTTCTGACATGACATTGAAAATATATTATCAGAATGTTCGCGGCTTAAGAACAAAAACAGATTTATTTTTTAGGAATGTTGCTTGTAGTGATTTTTCAATAATAGGTATTACAGAAAGTTGGTTGAACAGTGAAATTATGAATGGTGAATTATTCGACTCGCGATACTCAGTATTTCGAAAAGACAGAAATTACACCGCTACAGGGCAAACACTTGGAGGCGGAGTTGTTCTTGCGCTGGACCGACGCCTCCAAGGAGTGCATGATGAATCATGGAACCTAACAACAGAGGATATTTGGGTTTCTGTAGACATTAAATCTGTATCCAAGACTAAACTGTACATAGGTTGCGTATATATTCCACCTGGTAGAGACCATAGTGCTCAAATATTGAAATTTTCTGAAGCAATATACCTGAAGCGATTAGAACACCCTAATGATCTCATAATAATTCTCGGAGACTTTAACCTCCCCGATATTGACTGGACCACTGAGAATAACAATCTTTACCTAACTCCATGCAATTATAACACAAATGCCAGTATACAATTTGTTGATAATATAAATGCAACCGATCTCAACCAATTTAATTGGTTGAAGAATATGAATGGTAGAATCCTGGATTTAGTGTTGAGTAATATAGAATCAAAGATTACCTTAAGCGACATTAAATTTGTGCCTGAAGATAATCATCATAAATCAATCATAATCAATATATCAACTAATACCATTCAACCTCTAACCGAAAACATCAAACGAAAACGTATATATACTAAGGGTAATTTTGATGAAATCAATAGAAAACTATCTCAAATAGATTGGAATCTATTAACTCTAGAGACAGACATCAACTCTGCTGTTGCCAAATTTTATGAAATACTTAATAGTCTAATTAATGAGTTTATACCTACAATTGATGTTAAAGATCGAAACTATCCCACTTGGTATACATCCTCGCTAATCAAAGTTATGAAAGAAAAACTAAAATACCATAGAAAATATAAAATATTTAGAAACCCCATCGATTATGCAACATTTTCCTTACTCAGATCGAGACAAAAAAGAATGACAAGAGAATGCTACGATCGTTATATATTTAATACCGAATATAATATAAGAGGTAACCCTAAATCTTTTTGGCAATATGTAAAATCAAAAAAAACTATTAACTTCATTCCAAGCACAATGAAATTAGGTAATGATACTGTGAATACTGGACAAGACATAGCAGATTTATTTTCGAAACACTTTGCTTCGGTATTCGTTTCAAATAATAATTCAAATAATTACTCGCCCTATAGTCCATTCTCGAATAGTAGCGAACCTAATTTAAATCGGCTTCAGCTTGATGAAAACCTTGTATTTAAATATATCTGTCAGTTGGAGCCTAACAAAGGTCCAGGATCAGATGGTATTCCTACTATATTTATTACTAAATGTGCAAGAAATATTGTATTCCCTTTGTATTTGCTATTTCAAAGGTCCTTAGTCGAAGGAGTTTTTCCCAATGAATGGAAAAAAGGCATTATAACGCCAATATTTAAATCTGGGCAAAAACAGGAAATTAGTAACTATCGGCCAATATCAAAACTACCCCTGTTCTCAAAAATTTTCGAAAAAATTATTTCAGATCATCTTCACTTTAGTCTAAAACCATTCCTAATCCCGGAACAACATGGATTCGTAAAGGGCAAATCAGTTAATACTAATCTTGTGCTCTTCACAGACTTCGTGTCTCGTCACATGGATGAAAAAATCCAAGTAGACGCTATCTATACAGATTATAGCAAAGCGTTTGATAAGGTTGATCACGAACTGCTAATGAAAAAATTACAATCTATAGGTATACACGGAAACCTTTTAAGATGGCTCTGTTCATACTTAAAAAATAGGTCGCAAATGGTGGTGATCGGCGGATTTATGTCAGACTGGGTCAATGTCACATCGGGTGTTCCGCAAGGATCTATATTAGGTCCATTGCTGTTTAATATTTTTGTTAATGACATTATCAACTGTTTTCTTTTTGCGCGCGTTTTACTTTACGCTGACGATATGAAAATATTTATGGCGGTCCGTAGCATTGACGATTGTTTGAAACTCCAAGAAGATTTAAATCGGCTTAAGACTTACTGTAACAACAATAACCTAATTTTAAATGTATCCAAATGTCTCTGTATTTCATTCACTAGAAATCGCAATATAATTCATTTCAAATATAACTTCAGTAATATTTTTTTGATAAGAAAATTGTCTATAAGAGATCTTGGTGTTGCACTTGACACTAAATTAATGTACAATGAACATTTTGATAATATAATCTCGAAAGCGTCTAGCATGTTGGGTTTCATCCTCAGACTATCTAAATCTTTTCGCAATCTTAAAACATTAATCTTATTATACTATACATATGTTAGACCCCACCTCGAATTTGCCTCTGAAATATGGAATCCTATCCACGTGACTAAGTCACACCGATTGGAAAGAGTGCAGAATAAATTTTTAAATTACCTCAACTTTCGTTCATATCACAGATTTGCATCTAAATCAGATATTTTAACAGCTTTCAACATTGAGACATTGGAACTTAGACGTACCGTTACTGACCAAATGACATTATACAAAATTCTAAATTACATAATTGACTCACCCGACATATTAAAATTAATTCCATTTCATGTCCCGATGCGAAGTGGCAGACGTAACACCCTATTCTACACAGACCGAGTGCGTACCACTACAGGGCAGAACGCATTCATTGTGCGGGCTTGCAATAGTTACGACAATAACTTTGCAGGCCTGGACATGTTTGATAGTAGCCAACTGCGATACAAAATTGAACTATATAAAAGGTTGCATTCGCCTACAACGATAGTTGAATAAATATTAATAAATATGTTTACTTCACTCCTTACAACCCATCCTATAACCATGCACATCCTTCTTATACTTATAACAATATATGAAATGCTTTTTTTTTTATTCAATTTTTTGTAACTGTCATTATTCTGTACTTTCTGGGATTGGTATGTAATTGGTCTCATTTCTGTAAATTGTTTGTGTATTGTAAGTGTTAACATGACTGTTTACTAATCCAAATAAATTGATAAATAAATAAATAGATAAATTTATCCGGTCCCACAGCGTGATGGAATTGAACAGTCGCAAGATCGAAGGTCACGCCTCTGAGATATCAAACGGGGCTTGCGGCTCTCAGCTGTCGAAGGCCATCAAGAGCATGATGAACGGGACGACGGACCCTGCCAGGACTCCGACGAACGGCAGCGGCTGCGACCCGGCGGGGTGCGACTCGTGCAAAGACTGCGGAAGGGGCGGTTGCGCAACGGCCAGCAGGCCGGCCGGCAGCTGCGTCAGGAAGGTGCCGGGCCTGTACGACAGACGCGTCGGAGACGACCAGAAGAGATCTCTGGCGCTCAGGACTTCCGGATGGCCTTCGGAGAGCGACCTCGAGGTACCGGGGACGCCTCAAACACCCAGAACCTCAACGACTCCAGGTATTACAATATTATTATCTTCTACTTCTTGTGCCGCTCCTAACAGAGGATGGTGACCATCACGCGTATGTAACTTTCCGTGTTGATTAGGAGGCAAGTACTGCCTCGAATTAGGCACTAGTTTGTTGCGCTTATGCATTTAAAAACTCATGTTGAATTCAAGGCACGTGTCCTCCAAATGCACACGGTTTAACAACGCAAACTTTTCCTGTTAATACGTGTTCAATTCAAGGCACGCGTCTTTCATTCTTATTTTACCATACGTATTGATTGAGCGTTACAAGGCTGTGTTAGAGGTATTTTTTGTGTATGATTCTTTTTGTATTAATAGATTAATCTACACAAATCTACATAATATCATAAAAATTCATTAACGCAATTTTTTTGTATGAAATTGGTACCTACTCATGAATTTTTCAATGAAACAATCACACTTTGCGTCGTAATTACCTTCACAAGATATAGAGCATTGAATTTTACATTGGTAATTATCCTTGTCTCCTTCGTAATTTACAATTTTAAAATTGTCCAAAATACCATCAAGTATGTCCTTTAACATTTCCATATTACTTAAATACTTAAACAAAATTACTGATTACTACCATATTATAATCTGTGAACAAAATACAAATGTAACAGTGACAGACGAAATGAAATAGCGCGCCAACTTCATGGCTATATATGTTCCAATTCAATAATTAATTGCCTTGAATTCAACACGTTTTAGCAGGAACAGTTTGCGTTGCTAAACCGTGTGCATTTGGAGGAGACGTGCCTTGAATTCAACATGAGTTTTTAAGTGCATTGGCGCAACAAACTAGTGCCTAATTCGAGAAAGTTAAATATGCGACCATCACACCAAACTCATCGCGATCTTCCGCCAAACTAATTAGTTTCGCCGTATACGAAATTCCGAACAACTGCCTGAGATTTTTCAGGCCAAGATATTCTTTAACGCCCCATACTACGTCTTCCATCTATCTTTCCCTCCTCTTCAAGTTGTACAAGACCATATCTATCACCACGGAATATGTGACCAAAATATGCGGCTTTGCGTCACTAGACAGTGGTCAGCAACTCTCTTTCTACATCATTTTTTTATTTATTTAAATATATGAGTTACATTCGATACATGATATAAACGAGTTGGTTGTAGCCAACGCTAAACTCCTCTCTTACAAGTCACTCTACAAATTATTAAAATTTTGTATGGAAAATAATCAGCATTTTCATGAAATGACTTTATTAATCACTCCCTTGCACCCTGCGCAAGTGGCGAGTTTATTCCTATATAGTAATTTCTTCTAACTAACCAGTGTTTCCAGTCCAGAGAAGCAATATTTGAATGAGAAATAAATTTTTAAAAAAATCTTTTCTGCTGGGAATCGAACCCAGGACGCCCGCACAGAAACCAAACGGCTTACCAACTGTGCCACGGCGGTCGTAATTATCTTTGATTATAATGTTTTATTATGAAAATTTGATAATTCTTCAATGCCATTCTATGAAAGTGATGTGCCTTTTTACAAATTTGAAATTGAGTTAGTATTTTGTTACCTAGGACTGTGCATTCGGGTCTTGATCTCACTAGGGATTAAATGGATTGCCCTTAAAAGGCCCCGTAAGACTGCAGAATGTGGCAACTTGTCAAATAGGCCGTATCCACAAATATCATTCAAGCAAAAGTTAAACAAATTTACGTTTAAGTTATTTGCCGATAACTAAACAAGAATTATACCAATCAAATGTTTTCAAAAAGAGTTTTTTTTTTTTTTTTTAACATGTCTACGTAGGGGACGCCAGCTATTAGGATTTGGGTCCATTTTACTCTTCCGAAGAAGCGCACTACGTAGCGTTGGGAGGGGTTTGCAATCTAGAAAAGAGTTTATTAATTCGGATTTTAAAAAGACGGCCGGGTTGTACGAAGATGGAAACACAGAATTCGGAAGATCGTTCCACAGTCGGGCTGCTGTGTTAATAAAGGAGTTCGAGAGGCGACTTGTTCGTATAAAAGTTTCCGATATTCGTCAGATTTATTGTTTTAGGAATGTATGTAATATCATGACTGTAAAACAATTATATACCTATGTTGCAAACCTTGTGCAAGTTTTATACTAGTATTCAAACTGTCGATTCGTTCATGAGAATTCAATTCTCTTAATGAATCGACATTATTAAGCCAAGATGCGTGTACGAAGGAAAATTTTGTATGGTGTAGTGGACTTTTTGCATGCTAATAACACCAACTAGAGGCCTCGCAGCATATATGTTCCAGTACATGGATTTACTCAGAATTCGGAGTAGAACATTTTATGTGAGTTTTGTGTGTGTCTGTGTGTGTGTGTCCGTCCCCCCCTTATTACTTTTGATCCGCTCAATTTATAGAGCCCAAATTTTCAGTATATATAAAAAGTTATAGGCCTACTAAACTTTTATACTCAGAATTGTAAATTTTTTAATAAATTTTTGTTTCAGTCAGGGGTTACCAACTTATGAAATTTTAGTTTATTTTTCCATATATCTCAGAAACCATAAAAGCAAGAACGCTGAAAATTAGTATAAAGATAGACAAATAAAAAATCTCCAATTGATTTTTTTTTAAATTCCAGGGTTTCTCAAACATTTTTTTATTAAGAAAAATATTTTTTTTATGATAAATTTGTGAGTTTAACTGCCTATATTTCAATTTTTTTTAAAAATTTCGAAAAAAGCCGAAACACCCCAACTAGATAATTTAATTTTATATAAAAAATACAAACATTGTATTAGCGCATCTCAATTTTTTTTTAACAATTTTTATAAAAATTGAATTTAGTGACGACATCACTTCATACAATTTGTATGGTAGTCGCCTATACACAATATGTAAGAAGACTTAATTGTTTGATACTTAAATCTTCAAACATACATACATACCATCATACTGTTTTCATACTCTGTGTAGGAAAAACAGACTGACCTCCATACTATCCTATCCTGACAAACATACCTACAAGTTTTATATAGAAAATAAAATATCTTCAAATATTTATTACTTTGTGTTGTTTATAGTTTGGTACGTATTCTTTGATTATGCATAGGTACTATCGCCATCGACAGTTGGATCTCATGTGTTACATGCAACTAGTGAAATAGCTAACAGAACCCAACAAAATTGAACCACTAGAATGGCATTATCCCTAAACTATATGACTGTAAATGGAAGAACATCTTTTGGTCAAAATAATAATTTTCTGTTTCAAGCTCCTTTGATGTTATACAATCTTCCCGAATGCCTTAAAAAAAATTCATTTCCATTGTTCAAAAAACAACTCAAAATTTATATATTCACCTGATATGATTTAAATTAATTTGTAATTTATTTTATTTTTTCTTATTATATGTTAAAAATATTTTGATTGTATGGTCACCCTGGCATTTAAATATCCATGTACCTTGCATTAATTGTACCAGTTGTGTGTGCCTTTTTATGCTGTGTAATAACATTACCATACCATACCATCACGCCATTTCCCTATTTGGGGTAGGCAGAGAGAACCGAACGCCAGACTCTTCTCTCTTGACATACATTCCTCGCTTCATTCACGTCCATACATCGTCTCATACACGCTCTTCTATTATTCTTACTTCTTACATCTCCATCTTTCAAAATCCCATTTATGTGATTGTGCCAACTCTTTCTTGGCCGACCTCTACTTTTCATTCCTCTTTTATCAGCCTTGTATACTTTTTTTGTCAGACGGTCATCACTCATTCTTTCTATGTGGCCGAACCACCTTAGGGCATTTATTTTCATCTTACTTACGATATTTATTTCAATCATACATTCTCGTCTAATATCCTCATTTCTTATTCTATCATACATCGTTTTACCACACATTCGTCTTAGTGACCTCATTTCAACCGCGTTAATTCTACTTTCATGCGTCTTCTGCCATGTCCATGTCTCACTAGCATACATTAGAGTCGGTGCGACGATACCATACTTAATAATATTATTGTCATAATAATGATTTAAAGTACCCAAATGCGTATAGTAAATATTGTATTTGTTGTGTGGTGGGTGCATGGATGTAGATTTAATGTATAAATATAATTTTGTAAATCTCCAACCTCGAAACAGGCGCAGTCCTAGTGAGGTTGGGATAGTATTTATAAATGAAGTGTCGAGATGATATAAATAAATAAATAAAAATCGTCGAGTTGGATTGTTGGAGTAATGTGCCAATTTAATAAGGGGCTGGGCCGCCCTAGAGGAAAGGGCTATGTCTTAAATTGACGTGCGTTTATATAACTCTATATTTAGGTATTCGTTTATATAACTATGTGGTTTAATTGGACCATGTAACAATATCATTAATGCATTTTTAGTGTTATGTATGTACGCTATATACAAATATTTCTCTAACGTTAATGTGTAATCATATTGTCAATTAGTATCTAAATGACTTTTATGTAAGAAGTGTTATGTATACAATGATATAACAAAATCGTTTAGTGTGAAGTAGGTACCTTCATACTTGGTTCGGATGATATATTATGAAGTTTTGAAACCAAAAAAGTAATTAAAGTGTTTAAAAATGTAATTTATGTTACAAATATATTTACTCCTCACTAACCCAAAGGGATATGTAGTTAGGATTTCGCAGAGTCCCAATGCAGAGTCCTACCTAAACACTAAATTTTAAATACTAACCATGTTTTCCTTGCACAGTCGCTCACTTAAGTTAAGAGGTGACGTGGCTTCCTAACTGAAGGATGCTACCAAGTTTTTGTATAAGAATTGCGTTGCACAGACATATCTAAATACTTAGCGCATGCGCGATGGATTAAACATTTGCGAACTGTCAAAGTGTAAGGTTGATAGCGAGGAACCTTACGAGTGGTTTAATACTAAAATACGAGATGTTTTCGATGGATGATGATTTTAGCGACATCGTCAAATGTGTATTTAGTATTTTTTTCAAATCAAATCCTACACAGAGTATTCAGCGATCTATACGAGATGCCGAAAATTCGCTGGAATTTCAGAAAAATCGTGACATCGAACTGTCAGTGTGAGCTTGGTTACATGTATTTGTGTTGTTATGACAAAAAAAAAACATTTTAAACGTCAGTATAAACTCATAGAAAACAATCTCTTGTCTTCGTACACAATAATGTGAAATGCTACGCCATCGACCATAATTTTGTCGTAGTCATAGAATTATAATGTACAGAAGCCGCGTCTAGTACAAATTTCGAATTCAAATGTATGCCAAGTTTTTTTTACATGTGTGTGTGAGGCGGTAGATCGGTTGGTCTACGTTTTATGTAGGTGTGCGTATCGGTAGGTGTACGTATACAAGAAATTCTTCTGTTTCCTCGTAGTTTTAGTTGGCATACATTCATTGCGTTGACTAGGTATCTGGTCTCTGCAACGCAATTGCTAACTTATGAATATTAAATACTCCAGTGACGATAGGAGTTAGTATTTAGTTACCTAGAACTGTGCATTCGTGTCATATTATATGGACTAAAAATGGATCATCCCCTGGTTTTGATGGAATCACGTCCAATATCCTAAAAGAGCTCGAACCTTTTTTAGTTATTCCACTGGAACATCTAATAAACTTGTGTTTGGAATGTTGTAAATTCCCTGATAAATACAAAAAAATAATAATTATTCCCATATCTTTCCCAGTGCTCTCTTTGTGACGGGTTATTAGTGACGGAATACCTTGATAGAAAAAATATTAAAAACCGTAATCGGTTTAAAAAAAACCGTATAACCGTAATGGGTTAACTTAATCCTAAAACACACAGGACGCAATATCGAGACTTACATCAATATTATATAGAGCTTTAGATTTAGGAAAAAAATGCGCTAGTGTTCATTGGCCTCTGTCCTCTGGTAGGTATTTGACAGCATTGAGCACGCTCTGTTATGAAATAAACTACGAAAAACTAACGAATTAATGGCAATGTCGTAAAGTTTTTTTAAAGTTATCCAAATAAGAGACCACAAATTATAAAAATAAATGGAAATATCATCAGTGATAAGGCACAAAACTACCTTCTCGATACCTCAAGGAACAGTTTTGGGTCCTGTACTCTTTATATTGTTCGTGAATGAGATATTCTCAGAGAGCCTGAGTACCTACCATACTTTCATAACTGAAAAGAGAACAAGACAGAGGTACGTTTATCTCGAGACAAAAAGAAGAACGACGTTTGCTCAACATCACTACACATTTCTGGGTGAAAAGTATTTTAATGAGCCCTCACTAGAAAAATCGAAGAGTGTACAAAAATGAATTGTGCTGTAAAAGCTTTATTTAAGAAAAAAGCGATACGGCCCCAGTAGATAATTTTGTTGGATATAGTACGTTAAATGCAAAAAAATACAAGGAGACTATCTTGGATCCGAAGTTAAAGCCTTCTATAGCGGATCTGAACTGAAGTCCAGAAAGCTTGTTTGGTCGACGCTACTCGGCGAATTCGACTTGCCTAGAGCATGGAAAGAGAGGTGGAATGATTCAGACCTGGTATTAAACAAACATATTATTCTAGACCCTAACGAAAGGGTCCCAGGTTATAACCTTCCCCGAAAAGTTTGGATTCAGCAAAACAGAATTCGTACAGGTCAAGGACGACGTAACTACCAAATGTGGAAATGGGGAAAAAGGGATTCTCCGGAATGTGACTGTGGAGCAAGAAGCCAAACTATCCAGCATCTAGTATAGGAAGTATGAAGGAGAATGGATGGACATCCATAGGGCGACTCCAGAAGCTGTGAAGTGGCTGGCCGAACGGGAGCCAAGAATGTAGAAGGGAAATACTCAATGACGCAGCCAAAGGCGCAGGAAAAGCTGTAGCCGTACAAAAAGTAAAGTAAGTATAGCGGATCTGTTTGGAGAAAATAGAGAGACATGCATATTCCAGCAAGACAACGCCCCCTGTCATACTTCTAAAAGTGTCTCAAGCTGGTTCGAAGAAAATAATATTATGGTACTTAAGTGGCCTGGTAACAGCCCAGATCTTAATCCGATAGAAAACTTGTGCAGGGCCAGTTGAAAATCTTGGTCTCCAAGGAGAGACCATCTAATAAGAGGGCCCTGATTGAAGCTGTAATAGAATCATGGTTCAAGGTCATCAATAATGAATATTTAGAGAAGTTGGTGGACTCGTTGCCTCGAAGAATAGAGGCTGTGATAAAAAATAAAGGCTACCCAACTGAATAAAGTGATTTATCTTAAACACGTGAATTTTAAATTTTATTGTCATTAACAATTTTCCATAGCTGATGAGCACAATATTTTTTTATATTTTATTCAATGTACAATAATTTTAATAAAATGTGTATTATATTTGAATATTTTATGATGTAAAAATGATAAAGACAAAGTAATAATATTTTTATAGAAATATTCATTCACGACATTCGGACAAAGACATTACTATTATTTAGCTCCAAAAATTTTTAATAAGATAAAAAGTGAAATAACGGACATACAGTTGATGAATAATTTGAAACACAAGAAAACAAAAAAAACATGGATTAGAAACAAGGGCATTATATACTGCGGAAACATGATCAAGCTACAATAGTTTATATTTTTATTTTATAATAGGTATATTTTATAACAAGTTTTAGTTAAATACAAGTTTAATATTTTTCTGTCAGATATAACGCATAATTCTCTAATGGTCGGCCTGGAAATAAATATCAACAAAACGAAAATCATGAGTCCATCATCTAACAGCACTATCACAATTGATAGTAAAATAATTGAAGCTGTTGAAGAATATATATGTATACCTTGGACACAAGATAAAATTAGGAAAGGATAACCAGACAGCAGAAATACCCAGAAGGATCGGACTAGGTTGGGCAGCCTTTGGAAAACTTAAACATGTCCTAAAAAACAGAGATATTCCCACATGTCTGAAAAGAAAAGTTTTTGAAACATGTATCCTGCCTGTGCTTACGTATGGTCTGGAAACTATCACGCTAACTGCGAGGACCATACATAAGCTAAAATGCACTCAGAGATCCATGGAAAGGCAAATGATAGGCGTAAGTCTAAGAGACAAAATTAGAAATGAAGAAATCAGACGCCAGACAAAATTTGTTGATGTCATGGATCGAGTTGCAAAACTTAAATGGCAATGGGCAGGTCATGTAGATGGGCACCCAGAATTCTAAATTGGAGACCATGGGATATGAAAAGGGGAATAGGCCGGCCCCAGAAAAGGTGGGCCGATGATATTGTCCCTGTCGCTGGAAGCGGATGGGTTCGAAAAGCCCAGAAAAAAGACGAGTGGAAGCTATTAGAAGAGGCCTACATCCAGCAGTGGAGAGATGGCTGAGAAAGAAGAAGAAGAAGATAACGCAAAAAAAAAAAAAAATCTGCCACCTCGGTACAGGCTCAGCCTAGTGAGGTGGTATATACCAAATAATTATTATTATTATTTTTTAACAGATTATTAATTATCTCAATAGAGACGAAGTTGGAATATTTATTGTAGGAGAACCGGGAAATCAAGGCACCTACAGGGCTTACGACCTGTCATCGGCTGGTTTACGTGATCACTTTATGCGCTTGCGCAACGTTCACCAATTATGCCTTTTAATGAGATCCCTATCAATTCAATTTTGAAAGTTCTATATATTGTAATACTGAAATTCTTTTCGCTTGAAAATAAGGAATTTTTACTACAGCCATCTATGGGTGAAATTATGAACAACAATCTTATTATTTTTATTTATTTTGTTGGAACGCCATCTATTGAGAGAATTGGTTTTTTTGTAAATAATGAAAGCTACAATTCTTATATCTGAGGTGACAATGCATTTTTCGCATAGAAGTCACCCCTGAATTGCGCCAGACTTATAAGGTCATTTTTGTCTTATTTACCTACTTGTACCAATGTGTAAGTAATCGAATATTTTTATTTTTGCATATGCGCAAACATTGGATTTTTTTCCCTGTCGGGAGTCAAAGATATTTTTTAACAGATTATTAATTATCTCAATAGAGACGAAGTTGGAATATTTATTGTAGGAGAACCGGGAAATCAAGGCACCTACAGGGCTTACGACCTGTCATCGGCTGGTTTACGTGATCACTTTATGCGCTTGCGCAACGTTCACCAATTATGCCTTTTAATGAGATCCCTATCAATTCAATTTTGAAAGTTCTATATATTGTAATACTGAAATTCTTTTCGCTTGAAAATAAGGAATTTTTACTACAGCCATCTATGGGTGAAATTATGAACAACAATCTTATTATTTTTATTTATTTTGTTGGAACGCCATCTATTGAGAGAATTGGTTTTTTTGTAAATAATGAAAGCTACAATTCTTATATCTTATTTACAAAAAAACCAATTCTCTCAATAGATGGCGTTCCAACAAAATAAATAAAAATAATAAGATTGTTGTTCATAATTTCACCCATAGATGGCTGTAGTAAAAATTCCTTATTTTCAAGCGAAAAGAATTTCAGTATTACAATATATAGAACTTTCAAAATTGAATTGATAGGGATCTCATTAAAAGGCATAATTGGTGAACGTTGCGCAAGCGCATAAAGTGATCACGTAAACCAGCCGATGACAGGTCGTAAGCCCTGTAGGTGCCTTGATTTCCCGGTTCTCCTACAATAAATATTCCAACTTCGTCTCTATTGAGATAATTAATAATCTGTTAAAAAATATCTTTGACTCCCGACAGGGAAAAAAATCCAATGTTTGCGCATATGCAAAAATAAAAATATTCGATTACTTACACATTGGTACAAGTAGGTAAATAAGACAAAAATGACCTTATAAGTCTGGCGCAATTCAGGGGTGACTTCTATGCGAAAAATGCATTGTCACCTCAGATATAAGAATTGTAGCTTTCATTATTTACAAAAAAACCAATTCTCTCAATAGATGGCGTTCCAACAAAATAAATAAAAATAATAAGATTGTTGTTCATAATTTCACCCATAGATGGCTGTAGTAAAAATTCCTTATTTTCAAGCGAAAAGAATTTCAGTATTACAATATATAGAACTTTCAAAATTGAATTGATAGGGATCTCATTAAAAGGCATAATTGGTGAACGTTGCGCAAGCGCATAAAGTGATCACGTAAACCAGCCGATGACAGGTCGTAAGCCCTGTAGGTGCCTTGATTTCCCGGTTCTCCTACAATAAATATTCCAACTTCGTCTCTATTGAGATAATTAATAATCTGTTAAAAAATATCTTTGACTCCCGACAGGGAAAAAAATCCAATGTTTGCGCATATGCAAAAATAAAAATATTCGATTACTTACACATTGGTACAAGTAGGTAAATAAGACAAAAATGACCTTATAAGTCTGGCGCAATTCAGGGGTGACTTCTATGCGAAAAATGCATTGTCACCTCAGATATAAGAATTGTAGCTTTCATTATTTACAAAAAAACCAATTCTCTCAATAGATGGCGTTCCAACAAAATAAATAAAAATAATAAGATTGTTGTTCATAATTTCACCCATAGATGGCTGTAGTAAAAATTCCTTATTTTCAAGCGAAAAGAATTTCAGTATTACAATATATAGAACTTTCAAAATTGAATTGATAGGGATCTCATTAAAAGGCATAATTGGTGAACGTTGCGCAAGCGCATAAAGTGATCACGTAAACCAGCCGATGACAGGTCGTAAGCCCTGTAGGTGCCTTGATTTCCCGGTTCTCCTACAATAAATATTCCAACTTCGTCTCTATTGAGATAATTAATAATCTGTTAAAAAATATCTTTGACTCCCGACAGGGAAAAAAATCCAATGTTTGCGCATATGCAAAAATAAAAATATTCGATTACTTACACATTGGTACAAGTAGGTAAATAAGACAAAAATGACCTTATAAGTCTGGCGCAATTCAGGGGTGACTTCTATGCGAAAAATGCATTGTCACCTCAGATATAAGAATTGTAGCTTTCATTATTTACAAAAAAACCAATTCTCTCAATAGATGGCGTTCCAACAAAATAAATAAAAATAATAAGATTGTTGTTCATAATTTCACCCATAGATGGCTGTAGTAAAAATTCCTTATTTTCAAGCGAAAAGAATTTCAGTATTACAATATATAGAACTTTCAAAATTGAATTGATAGGGATCTCATTAAAAGGCATAATTGGTGAACGTTGCGCAAGCGCATAAAGTGATCACGTAAACCAGCCGATGACAGGTCGTAAGCCCTGTAGGTGCCTTGATTTCCCGGTTCTCCTACAATAAATATTCCAACTTCGTCTCTATTGAGATAATTAATAATCTGTTAAAAAATATCTTTGACTCCCGACAGGGAAAAAAATCCAATGTTTGCGCATATGCAAAAATAAAAATATTCGATTACTTACACATTGGTACAAGTAGGTAAATAAGACAAAAATGACCTTATAAGTCTGGCGCAATTCAGGGGTGACTTCTATGCGAAAAATGCATTGTCACCTCAGATATAAGAATTGTAGCTTTCATTATTTACAAAAAAAAACCAATTCTCTCAATAGATGGCGTTCCAACAAAATAAATAAAAATAATAAGATTGTTGTTCATAATTTCACCCATAGATGGCTGTAGTAAAAATTCCTTATTTTCAAGCGAAAAGAATTTCAGTATTACAATATATAGAACTTTCAAAATTGAATTGATAGGGATCTCATTAAAAGGCATAATTGGTGAACGTTGCGCAAGCGCATAAAGTGATCACGTAAACCAGCCGATGACAGGTCGTAAGCCCTGTAGGTGCCTTGATTTCCCGGTTCTCCTACAATAAATATTCCAACTTCGTCTCTATTGAGATAATTAATAATCTGTTAAAAAATATCTTTGACTCCCGACAGGGAAAAAAATCCAATGTTTGCGCATATTATTATTATTATTAAATGTTATCAGACAGGCAGCTATGCTGATATGTCTGATCTCACAACAGTTTTCACTTGTTCAGTCTGTCAAGTCTATTTTTGAACACATTAACACTTTGTGCAACAACAAGTTCCGGTGGCAAACTGTTCCACGCATCCACAACTCTATTGGTCAAGAAATGCTTCCAGGGGTTCTGCCTGAAACTGTGTTTATCTAGCTTCAAACTATGACCTCTTAAATTAGTATTTTGGTTGAGGCAGAACATCAGCTTCAATTCAGGGCAGTCATAGTGTTCGTTTAGTATTTTGTAGGTTTCTATGAGATCCCCTCTCTTTCTCCGTTCCTCAAGAGTAGTGAGGCCCAACACATTCAGACGTTCTTCATATGTTAAGCATCTGAGGCCATTTCCCAGTTTGGTAAACCTTCTCTGCACCCTTTCCAGCATGCTTATATCTTTCTCAAAGTAAGGATTCCATGCTTGGTAACCGTATTCCAAAACTGGTCTCACATAAGTTTTATATATTGTAATTAACAAATCATGTGGCAAGTGGCTGAAGGTTTTTCTAATTAAGTATGTTAAGCTATTGGCCTTTTTTACAATTGATATCAAATGCTTCTCCCATTTCAGATCGCAAGAGATAGTGATGCCTAAGTCTTTTTGTTCATTTACCGACTTTAAATATGTTCCATCAAGACTGTATGTGATCCTCGAGAATACTATAAAAAAAATCCTATAAAAAAATGTTTCATATAACTTATTTAAATTGTACTTTTTTGTAATATTTTTATTGTTTGTAACTATATTGTTATATTTTGTTTGGTTTCAATAATAAAAAAAAAATCTAAGAAGGAAGATTTTCTATATAATTTAGTCTAGTAAAAAAAAAGTTTCCATTCTTTTGGCCACTACTGTAAATTAGAAGTGATTGTTTTTTTTGGTGGCTTTAGTGGTATGTTCGTCGTTTGTCCGTGTGTGTTTTGTTGGTGTAAAGTGGATCTGAGACGCCATCGATACTATGTAGGTATATGTCCAATTTGTGTATGTGTTTTTCCTTGTTATTCATTAATTATTATTTGTTTTTTTAATTATAATAATGTATCAATGTATACATATAAATGATGCTAGGCGTGACTATGTTTAATATATTGTGTATAATTATTATTATTTACCTTTTATCACACCATATTTATAATGACAACAATAAGTAGATTACTGCTGCCCAACCAGGAAATCCTGTTCTAGGGTTTACTGTTTATTGTTTATTGTATTGTTATCCCCCCTAGGTTCTTTACAGAACACTTGGGTTCATCATTACATGGTTCACAATTTACAATATTATGGTCACAATAATTGATATAATTAATTCATTGACATCATGATTTAACATAGTACAGATATAATATATTAAAGAGTAAATAAAAAAAAATAATAAAGAGAAATGAAAAATAAAATATATGTATACAAAATAAGCAATTCGGGAAAAAAAAGAAAAGAAAAATTGAGTGCTAGAAGGATGTAAAGGGTCCCACTAGCACCATGTCCAATAAACAGTTATTTAAGATGAAAGTAAGGTACATAGCATTGAAAAAGCAGAAAGAATACAAGAACAAAGTCAAGGACGACAAACTAAACAAATACACATATAAAATAGTTAATTAATTAGGATGTTAGTGTTCACAAATAACACAGATTAGTTGGATTGATGTTTGGTATATTTATATATAGTTTAGTATATTATTTAGTATCTCGTCAGGTTAGCAGTTTACAATTTTTATTGACAATTATATGTAATTATGAACCAGGTGATCCTGTGTTCCTGTTCCACACTAAATATGTACACATTACCTCAACTTTCTGCACTCACAATCATTATCACAACAAACATATCACACAAAACAGATCAACCAGGTCCAAATGTCCGCCATAATACCTGTCATAAATACAATCTCTGACGCGATTTTTATCACCGGTAATTATTTGTGTACTAAATAAAGTTAAATAAAATAAATATGTAGCTAATAATTATTATAAAATAAATATGTAGCTAATAATTATTATACAATCAATATTTTGTCCTTTATGATAGCTACACACGGCCTCCCCCTGCACAAGCTTTGTCAGCTTTAAAAGGGAGGCGATGCTGTATAAGATTATGTTTTGTATATATTATATTGTTTTAATTGATGGATTTTTGTATTGTAATTACAAGTTACATGTAACACATGAGATCCAACTGTCGATAGCGATAGTATGTTTATTTGAAGAATAAGAATCAAACTATAAACCCATGAATCCAAATTATTGAAAATTTTAACACATGTTGGTATGTATTTCAAGATAGGACAGTATGGAGGTCAGTCCTGTTTTCCTACCCGGAATATGAAAACAGCATGATGGTTCTGTATGTATGTTTGGAAATCAAGTACCTATCAAACTATTAAGTCTTCTTAAATATTGTGTATAGGCGACTGACATACAAATTGTATAAAGCAATGTCGTCATTAAATTCAATTTTTATAAAAATTGTTAAAAACAGTTTGAGATGTGCTAATACAATGTTAACATTTTTTATAGAAAATTAAATTATCTAGTTGTGGTGTTTCGGTTTTTTTCGATATTTTTAAAAAAAATTGGAAATATAGGCAGTTAAACTCATAAATTTATCATAAAAAAAATATTTTTCTTATTAAAAAATGTTTGAGAAACCCTGGAATTTTTTTGAAAAAATTTATTAGAGATTTTGTATTTGTCTATATTTGTACCAATTTTCAGCGTTCTAGCTTTTATGGTTTCTGAGATATATGGAAAAATAAAATAAAAATGCAATAGTTGATAACCCCTGACTGTAACAAAAATTCAAAATTCTGAGTATAAAAGTTTTGTAGGCCTGTAATTTTTTATATATTCTGAAATTTTGGGCTCTGTAAATTGAGCGGATCAAAAGTTATAAGGGGGGGAGGGACACACACACACACACAGACACACACACAGACACACAAAATGTTCTACACCGAATTCTGAGTAAATCCGTGTATGGAACATATATGCTGCGAAGCCTCTAAGTTGGTGTTTTTTGACTTCAAAGTTGGAAAAGCCGTGAAAAAAGTAGACCTCTCCATACAATTCTCGCGTATTCTGGCTTGATACATTGTCGATATGTTAAGAGAACAAAGTTCTCCTGAACAAATCGACAGTTGGATAATAAAGTTGATTTATATGTGCAATCACAATATTTCCCATAGATAAGTAGGTACCAATGTAAACATAGATGTGCTTAGATTAAGATAGAGATAAAAGCAATAAAATATAAAAAAATCATTACTTATTGAAACGAGTGGGTTGTGGCCAACACTAAACTCCTCACTAACAAGTCATTCTATAAAGTACTCAAAATTTGTATGGAAAATTTCCAACATTTTGATGAAATGAGTTTTTTAAATTATTTTTTATTTAAATATTTTACTATGAAAACTTGATAACTCTTTAATGCCATTTTATGAAAGTGATGTACCTTTTTACGAATTTGAAAATAAAAATTTCAAATTTTGAGTTTCCTGAGCTTGGGGTCACTTTGAAATATTTGACAGTTAAAAAAATTGAGAAGCACTATTCACACATCGTTCAAAATCTAATGGGATCTAATCGAGTATTAGATATACATATTTGCAAAATTTGAATAGAATTGAATGAGTACTTTAGTCTATAATCGATAAAGTAAAATGAACACGCCGTACATAGCACACACACACAGATACATTGTGATGAAACTTTCAGAATACAATCTCAGCATGATACTAGTTGATAATCTGCAAAAAAAATACCCTTAAAAATTGCGAAATCATAACTCCCCACCATATCCCCTTGGGTTAGTGAGGAGTAAAAACATATTATGAAGTATAGTTTGGAATACACAAGAATGACATCACTCATATAACACTACTTCCTCAACAGTACATTCCAGCCACAACCAGGTCCTAAGAGGTTGTAACAGTAATCTTTTTTAAAATTTCCCTTTTGAATATAGATTCAGATGCAATAAAAATGTCAATATGGTCCTTAAATTGGTCATTAAAGAGATTGTTAGGTATATTGTTAGTTTTGGTTTACGCTTCCTCTTTCTTATATACGCTTTCGCTTTCTTTTTCAATCGCTTTATAAGGTACTATGCACTCACAGGGGAGAGCACGAGATGGCATAGTACCGACTTCAAAAAGGAGGATGTTACAACCGACTTGAAAAACAGGTGGAGGTTACAACCGACTTCGAAATAACGAGCAGGATAACCGACTTAAAAAAAGAGGTTATAACCAACTTAAAAAAAGGTTATAACCGACTTACAAAAAAGAGGTTATAACCGACTTAAAAAAGGTTATAACCGACTTAAAAAAGGTTATAACCGACTTAAAAAAGGTTATAACCGACTTAAAAAAAGGTTATAACCGACTTAAAAAAAGGTTATAACCGACTTAAAAAAAAGGTAATAACTGACTTAAAAAAAGGTTATAACCGACATAAAAAAAGGTTATAACCGACTTAAAAAAAGAGGTTATAACCGACTTAAAAAAAAGAGGTTATAACCGACTTAAAAAAAGAGATTATAACCGACTTAAAAAAAGAGATTATAACCGAATTAAAAAAAAGGTTATAACCGACTTAAAAAATGAGGTTAAACCGAATTGAAAAAGGAGGAAGTACTTTACTTTTTTATGGCATTGTTTCCTTTGTTGAGGTTTTTTGACGTACGGGCGCCGGTATCAAAAAAGGAGTTTATCAATTCGATATATTTTTATGTATGATTATGGATAAATCTATACGACGTTCTCCGATTTCAATGATTTTTATTTCATTAGAAAGAAAGTACCTCGAGAGTGTTCTCATTTGAAATTTGGTGCAGATCTGATGCTTGGATCCACGCTAAAATCATCAAACAATTTGCAGTTCGGCGGTTAATTCTTTACCACGTAGCCTTATTCAGTTTTAGATTCTTATTATTCAGGGTTGTTTCCTTGTAAATTTGATCAAGACCTGACGGTTAAATTCGCGAGAAAATATTCAATATGCAAAGTATGTAGTACAGATTATTTATGGGTATCATGGTACAGATTTAAAAATAATAATTTTTTTATTTTAATTTTTTTATTTTTTTTACCATATTTTTACATACAAAATATACCTACATTAAATGTTACAGAAGAAAATATTTTACAGAACATAGATTATACACAAAAAAAACGAGAAGAAAAAAAATTAACAAATGAGTTTATATGAAATATAAAAAAAAACTGTACAAATGATATAATTATCGTCTTTCACTTCTAACGTCTAACTTTTCTGTCCATCTTTGTGATAGTCTCGGACATTGGTGCCCCTGCACAGCCTTTATGATCGAGTTAGGGTTTGTCCATACCCTCTCACGGTATGCGGTGATTCGATGTCTGAGGACACCAAGAAATCCTTGACATCGCCCCTACGCAAACATAGTTGAAGCGCTGCTATATCGTCGATATCCGAAGATTATTCTATAAGCGTCATTATATTGCACCCGAAGTCGTTCTATTGTCGACCTTCTGTACGATACCCATATTTCGTACGTGTACATACCTGTACAGAATGCATTAAGCAGACTTCTTTTCACTTGGAATGAGCACCTATAGATTCAACAAGTCAACCGATCTTTTGGATTGGTTTTGTCCATATGAAAGATATTTTTTTTTGTTGTTTCTATAATATGAAGGTACTTATCGGTTTTTAACTAGGTCATTGTCTATGTTTACATACATAATTAATATTTTCATTAAGGTCAGATTAACTCGCAAGTCATTTCATCCATGATTTATCTTTCCAGTTTAAGTCGTTTATCGTCTCCATAGAAACATTGATGATAGCTACACTACTTCTCGTATTCAGAGTCAAATGTGGATATTGAGGAGGTCATAGGCCTTCAAGTTACTTTGAAGGCATGTGTCGCCCTTAAGAGACGCTCTACTAAGTGTACATCTCAAGCAAAGCATATATTCAGAATACATATTTTTATGATCGACGAAGTTTATATTTTGTAGAATTCCATTATAAATTATGTCTTTGATTAAAAGTAAACCACTTTTTGATTCTACATGAATTTTACTATGTGCGATAGGCCTATTTCGCCTTGTTAGGGTATTTACTAGCTTAATAGGTACTACTTAAGCTAGTAAATGCCTATATAAATGAGGCATTAACTATTGATCAGCAGCAGTTATAACGGCCTTAATGTGTACAAATTGTTAAAAACGTTTCTCTTTTCTTTCCAGGCCACGAAAAATGTACCTTCCACCACGATCTGGAGTTGGACCACAGACCACCGACAAGAGAGGCTCTTCTTCCAGACATGACGAGGTCATATCGTCTTCTGCTATCAGGTAATTAATAATAATTAATATTTTATACATTAGAAGGTCACGTATTCAATTCACGAAGGGGTCACCACTTTTATTATAAGTTGGTTGGAGACGTTTATTCAACGAACGGCTCAATAGGACTGACTGCGGCCGTCATAGGTGCGAGTCCATTATGTTTCTCTATCGTAATGGAACATAAATTAATACTTTTTTAATTTTCTGTAGTCTCATTCTTCTTCTTTTATGTAGACTGGTCAGTTTTTATACAAACTATTTCTTATAGTCTATTTTTTTCTTCTTTTATGTTATCTTTTGGGTTAGTTTTTATACAAAATATTTCCAAAGGTCTAATTCTTCTTGATAAATTGCTGCTGCCAGCAATTGTATCAAGGTTCTTCAACGCCAAAATCAATTTTTACTGCATTCAGCGCATCTAAGTTTTCATCAAACAATTTTACCTCAGCTTTATGACAGATTAAACCAATCATCGACACGTTTAGCAAAAATATTTGATCTCGATAAACCTTTTCCTTATCTATAAATTTATCAGTCAAGTGTCTACAAAATCAATGGCGGATTTCGGCGCGGTACTGCGCATGCCCCACTCAAGGATTTGAGTTACGAATGGATACACTCTTGATGGATAGTTGATATTCAATTTGATGCACCTACCTTGGTATGACTTGACAAACATGAGATTGCGGGTGACAGTTTTATAAAGCGTTGTTAAAAATCTATGTATGCAAAGGTCAGGGAAAAAGTGACACGTAATTCGCTGCACAATGTCGAAATTCAACTAATTTTATTGGTTTATACAAATTAGAGTATTTTTCTGCACTAAAATTGGTTTATGCACAGATTATGTCAGCCACAATCTTTCGCTGGGCGAGGTATAAAATCGGCCCCTAATCAAATTTCTCGAAATTTTTATTACATCACTCCAAACAGACTGACGGCATATGATCATACTATATCTGCGGTCGTATTGTAAGCGAATAAATTTGAATTTTCTTCAATCATCTCAAATTCTTATCCCAAATTCTCATGGAACAGTAAAATTTCTGTCGTCTAATCATATGTCAAATTTTTGTTTTATTTATTGTGAATTTCAGGAATTTTAGACAATACTGACGCTGCAGCTCTTTCAATATGGAAACAATTTAAAATGTTCACCACTGATGTTTAATAACAATGGACACGTTGAGACATCTTCTTAAAATACAAATACTAATTACAATCGATAAAAATGCAAAATGATTTAGGATCAATTATATTGATCGTGTCAATTGGGAATCATTGCAAAGGTTACAATCAATTTAAATAATTATGATATCTTGTTTTGTTACAATGTTATATTGACAACTAGCTTTTATGTCCCGCCGTTGGCCAAGAATGTAAAATTGTGAAAGAAAAAGCAATCGTTTTTATAATATTGTCACCCAATTATTTTGCAATATCAGACTATGAAAAGTGGTTTGAAATTTGATTGAGTTTAAGTATTGTAAAATGTTCAAGTGATGGCCACAACCCATTCTTTTTTATATATTGCTATAAAGTGTGAATGAAGTATAATATTTATACAATTTCTGCTCGCATGGACTATGCGTAATGGTTTTAAATATGACTGTTTATCAACGTTGTAAAGAGATTGGTTTGGCCACAACCCCCATTTTTAAATATTATCATCGAAAACAAATTGTAATGTGTACCTATTGAAAATTTAGTAATTTTGGATGTTGGGATGTGGTTAAAATTTGATTAAACAAACGTAGGTACTGAAAAGATCTAGTATTGGTCACATCCCATTCGTTTTTATATTTTTTCATCAAGTGTGCATTATATTTTTGCTCAATTTGACTGAAAGTCTTCATTAACGAAGAAGAAGAAGACTTGAACTATAGTAAATAGTTTTTTATTTGAATATAAATGTTGTGAAGAGTTCAGTAATGGCCACAACCCCCATTCTTTAAATATTAGGTGTTGAAAATTATTCAAAATAGGATGATATAAATGGTTTAAATTTAATTAAACAAAAGTATTGAAAAGATTCTAGTGCAGGTTATATCGTCACATCCCATATCCCATTCATTTCATATGTATTTTCATCAAGTGTGCATATCGTTAATAATATTTCTGCACAATAGACTATTAGACTTAAAACTAACCCAAAAGACTAAATAAAAAAGAGAAAAATAAGTATAAGACTATAAGAAATAGTTTGTATAAAAAACTATTCCAATGGTCTACATAAAATAAGTAAAAATACATATACCTAATAGAAGAATTAGACTATTGGAAATAGATTGTATAAAAGCTCACCCAAAGGTCTACAAAAAAGAAGAAGAAGAATATTTAGACTATTGGAAATAGTTTGAATAAATACTGACCAAAAGGTCTACATAAAAGAAAATGAATAAGACTATTGGAAATAGTTTGTATTAAAACTCTCCCAAAAGTCTACGTACTTAAATGAAGAAGAATAATAATTAGACTAAAGGAAATAATTTTTATAAAAAAATGACCCAAATGTATACATAAAAGAAGAAGAAGATGAATTAGACAATAGGAAATAGTTTGTATAAAAACTGCCCTAAAGGTCTACATAAAATTAAGAAGAAAAAGAATTAGACTCCAGGACCCCCCGCTTCAGGCCCTTCAGTACCTCCCGTCCCTTTAATCCCTCATTACGTCCCTTCCCATCAGGCCCTTCAGTACCTTCCGTCCCTTCAGGCAGTTTTATACCTCCCGTCCCTTCAGGCCCTTTAGTGCCTCCCTTCCCTTCATTACATCCCGTCCCATCAGTCGGTTAAGAAAAGTTTAAATCCAGAAACCATCCTGGAAGAACCGCGAAGAGATGAAAGAACCTTCTTTTCCCAGGATGCTCTACTTAATAGGTAAAATGACTAAATACACGAAGAAGAAAAAAGTTTAAACCCAGATACCTGCGAAGAGATGGAAGGACAGTTGGACCTTCTTCTCCCAGGATTCTCCAACTTCATAGGTAAAATGACCAAAAATACACGATGAAGAAGAAGAAGAAGAAACAAGTTTAAATCCAGATACCTGCGAAGAGATGGAAGGAAAATTGGACATTCTTCTCCCAGGTTAGTCCACCTTCAAAGGTAAAATGACCAAATAGACGATGAAGAAGAAGAAGAAAAAAGTTTAAATCCAGAAACCTGCGAAGAGATGGAAGGAAAATTGGACCTTCATCTCCCAGGATAGTTCATCTTCATAGGTAAGATGACCAAGTACACGTTGAAGAAAAAGAAGAAAAAAGTTTATATGCAGAACCCGTCCTGGAAGACCTGTGAAGAGATGGAGGGACAGTCGGACCTTCTTTTCCCAGGATACTCCCCCTTCATAGGTAAAACGACCAAATACACGAAGAAGAAGAAGAAGAATAAGAAAAAAGTTTAAATCCAAAAACCATCCTGGGCATACGCTCGACAATTCACCAAAGTTTCATTATAATCGGACAAACGGTTGATAAATAAATAAATAAAATAATTTTCCTATAGGAAATCAGTATAGGTATATTATTGTTGATTTGTAAGTAAATAGTATTAGGTAGGTACCTACCTACAACAACCTTCTAAATAAATTCGATTCCTAACAAATTTTATTTGAATATCACATTCTTTCTGTAGCCATGGAAACGATTCGAACACGTAAGTAATATCGAATGGTTCGGATACATTTTTTGAATATGTAGGTACCTACATTGGTTTGTTAGATGCCATAAAAATGAAAATTGTCAGAAAAATCAAATATTATTTACAAATTATGCAATTTTATTATGCCTATATCTTTACTAATAAATAACACATTTTTACAATATATGTCTTAAAACTTGCCGTAATGTCTTGTGTTTCATTTTATTATTTCATAATTACATTTATTTCAAAGGTTTATTATTTTCAAGAACATATTCATTCGGTGGGAAAATGAAATATTGTATGAAAAGATATTAAAATGGCGGCGTTTATGTACAAAAGGCTTACTTTAAAAATAAGTTAAACATTATAATTATACCAAATATTCACCATGTTTTTCACTTAAACGCTAAGTTATACTTCAAAATATATTTTTTTTGTGTAAATACCTACTTCAAACTTTTAAACTAACAGATATTTGCGTGCAAAATGTACACTTTTTTGAAAGATATGACTTGGAAAATTTTGTATGAAAAAAATAATTATTTAAATATTTTTAAAATTCAGCATTTTTATCGCATTCTTTTTAGCGTGACACTGCATCAGGTATACTGGTACATGTTCGCACTTAAATTAGATTTTTAGATGCTCTTGGTTTTTCAGAAGGCGTGAGACAAACACACACACACACACACACACACACACACACACACACATACACACACACACACACAGACACGAACATTTTGATTGCTTTATTACTTTAAATCTAGTCACGTTTGAGATGTGATTTGATTAATAGTATTCGTGTTCAGTATGTTTAAAAAAGCGTGGATGGATATTTTGTCAAGTTAGTTATACCTAATCCCAGAACTGTATTGGCGTATGGCTGCGTAGCATTGACCTCGACAGTGAGAATGGCAGAGATGTTGGACTAATTTGAGAGAAGTTCTGTGGAGGATCTATGGACCTGTTTTAGAAGGTGATGAATTGTCCACCATCTATCATGCTCCGTATATCTTAACCCAAATAAGGTTTCTTAGATTGAGATGGGCGGGCCTATATACAGAGAATGCCAGAAACAAGCGTTCTCAGAAGAATAGGTGGAAAAACGAGGGTTAGAAGACCGAGGTGGGAGGATGGTGTGAATAGGGATGCGGAAAAACTTTTTTAAGTGTCCAGCTGTAAGAAGCCAAGTGGTGACAGGTGACAAGTAACTTGCTGAGGAAGGCCAAGACTCAATTTGGGCTATAGCGCACATCGAAGAAGAAGAAGTTATACCTAATCTTTGACCTGGAAGTTATATTAATCTGGTAGATGGAAATTATTTCGTGTATAGTACGTTGTCCTGTTATCTATATATGACCGCTTAGGTCAGTGTTCTTCGTACGATAAAACATTGTCTCCAACTCTGGGCAGTCATAGTGACTTATGTTATGAAATATCTCTTTTACAGGTCTCGGAGAAGATCCAGACAGGGACGGGCTCCTGAAGACTCCCGAAAGGGCTGCCAAAGCTATGCTGTTCTTCACTAAAGGATATGACCAGAGTCTTGAAGGTTTGTGCATGTTATTGTTATTTGCATCTTTCGCTCCTCTTCAACCTGTTCGCAATGTATTCACTAGTTTTACTCAGATTCCGAAACAATGACCAGGATTCAGATGGCGAGATCCACCTTCTACAAAGTGCAAAAATTACTGTGTAACCGAGACTCAAAGCCAAGTACAATACGGAGAGCTGTCAAAGCATACGTGTTGTCAGCACCGTCGTATGGTGTGGAAGGTTGGACCCTCAAAATCTCAGCAATAAATTAAATTGAAAATGTGGCTATACAAAAGGTTGATGCGCATCTCATGGGTCTATAGTCTCCAATGAGAGCTCTAAATATGATGAAACTGTCAAGAGACGCAATGACGAATATTTTGGCCATATTTTCCGTGGTGATAGATGCCTTTCTACAACTTATAGTGAAGGGAAATATAGAGGAAAGACGGAGTATGGGGCGTAAAAGAATATCGTGGCTTAAAAGTCTCAGGCAGTGGTACGGGATTCCGAATGTGGCGTCACTAATTTGGTTGTTAGAGCGGCACAACAAGTAATTGGGGCACTACACTATTTTATTTAAGGTTATGTTATTTAGTTACTATATTATTATGTATCTGTTTGTTGTCAAACAAACAAAATAAATAAAAAATAAGAAGAAGAAGTCTCAATTTTGTGTTTTCACCTTCTTACAACCCGGGTCTTTCTTAGATCCGAATTGATATTTTCTAGAGCAGATTGCAAACCCCCCAACGCCACGATGTGGGCTGAGCAGGGCTGCGTTCACAATGAACGCCGAGTACACTCAGTGACGCCGATCATAATGACCGGAAACAGACGCTCGAAAGACACTCAGAGGTGTCCAGATTGAATGTCGAATGTACGCACCAAACGATTGGTAAAATCGTCTGGAAAAAAAACGCTCTGACAGTTATAGTGTCTGTTGACTTCTATTTTATCTGCGGAATGATGTCTTCTATTTGTTTCTGTGGTATCTATTATGTCAGTTGACATTATTTATGATGACAATATGCATTCAATTAGTAAAAATATCATTCAAAAGTTTCCAATAAGTGGTCAGAGATTATTATTTACCCCACTGCCCATTTGTTGTCTTTCGATGAAAATATAACCTAAATGAGACATGTATGATTGATGACATTTGACATTTAAAACGCCCGATGCTGCGTTCAGATTAAAAAACGCCATCATCTGCAACTTCAGGTACATCCGACGCCCAACGTCGAGCGTTGTATCTGAACGCAGCCCAGAGCTCAAATTTGTTTTATTTGCTTTTTTGGTATGTATTCATATCGAATTATGTTCAAGTTATTTGCTGGAAACTATGGGCCGGTATTACAGTCGGTTTTACAGATGTTTGTTAAACTCAAGATAAATGTTAAGGGGAGATTGAATCCATTTCCGTATTACAGTGCAATATGACATGTCAGTTACTAAATCTTCATTTATAGACATATTTTACTTTTTCTGTGGTTATTATCTGTCAAATTTTAAATAACCTCAAATAATACCAACTACAAAACGGGACGCTACGACTTGAAATACTATTGTTTTATTATCCAACATGGTAAATTTAATTTATTTCACCAAAATAATGCTTTTAAATGCCCATGTTCGTTTCAATATGGCTGTCAGTTTGTTTTGTTGTGTGGCGCCACCGTCGATACAACTAACGCCTCTAGTGATAGAACACTGAAACTACACGCGTTGCCTGGCAAATGACAGTTGACTCACCGTTAAGTACTTAATCCGCCAGAAACGTTGATTTAAATATTTGTCGTTTTAGTGACGCATTTAGGGGAAGATTAGGCCTAAACGGATACTGTAATTTGCTATATTTTTGTAAAACTTGAGTTTAGCTCTTTAACTGAGACTGTAATACCGGCCCTATATTACTATTATATTTAATCTAGATGGAGTGATTTTTGTCTATAAAATTTAAGTTTTGCTATCTAGCGATTCGTTGCCTTTTTTTAGAGTTTTTTTTTGTATATTTATTTTCATCCTCTTTTTCATGCGATTCCATAGAAGAATTAATTGAGGATGCGGATTTTACTGAAGGTACACTTTGCCTGTCCCTTTGTTGAATTATGCATTTTGTTTTTTTTAACAGATTTTTAATTATCTCAATAGAGACGAAGTTGGAATATTTATTGTAGGAGAACCGGGAAATCAAGGCACCTACAGGGCTTACGACCTGTCATCGGCTGGTTTACGTGATCACTTTATGCGCTTGCGCAACGTTCACCAATTATGCAAATAAGGAATTTTTACTACAGCCATCTATGCGAAAAGAATTTCAGTATTACAATATATAGAACTTTCAAAATTGAATTGATAGGGATCTCATTAAAAAGGCATAATTGGTGAACGTTGCGCAAGCGCATAAAGTGATCACGTAAACCAGCCGATGACAGGTCGTAAGCCCTGTAGGTGCCTTGATTTCCCGGTTCTCCTACAATAAATTTTCCAACTTCGTCTCTATTGAGATAATTAAAAATCTGTTAAAAAATATCTTTGACTCCCGACAGGAAAAAATCCAATGTTTGCGCATATGCAATAATAAAAATATTCGATGCATTTTGTTGTTTCGCTTTTATCAATCTCGACAGAGACGGAGAATTTAGATCGATTTTTTCGCCTCATCACTTTTCACGCTTGCGTAGCGTTCACTTGTTTTGTTTATGTTGCAAATTGCAAGAAATAATTCGCATTGCGTATTTAGTGTTAAATATTTTTTTACACCGATTAATGTATTTTATTGAATATTTTGTATTTTTTTAAATTATTTATTACATACCGTAATAGCATACCATCACGCAATTTCTCTATTTGGGGTAGGCAGAGTGAACCGAACGCCAGACTCCTCTCTCTTGACATACATTCATATACGCTCTTCTGATATTCATTCTACTAACATCTCTATCTTTCAAAATTCCATTTATAATATATTCGTGCAATATTTAATTCATTTTCGTATTTATATTTTTATTTTACTAAGCCACACTAAAGAGTTTTGTTTCAAGAACCAGAATTTTCGCTGTAAAACACCGGCTTTGAACAGTGCTTCCACTTTTTTTTATAGTTATCGTTCTTAGGTGTCCCTGAAGATACGGGTAGTCGAAAATACAATAGGCAACAATAACATCTCGTAGTTAAGCAATGTGGTTCACCATCACACATTTAATTTAATGCGACGACTTTTTGGGTGAGACGTGACTGATGTTTGGGGACACACGCACGTGTCGTGCTTCATTTTTAAAAGTCGTGCACACCCGCACCCCTGTCGCTGGCTACTCCAAATAGTGAGATTTGCCGTGATGGTTTTTATATGAAAAAAAAAACAGAATCTTTTGTTTATTGTGTATTTTGAATTTTTGCTCCAGTCAGGGGTTATCAACTTTGGAATTAAATTATCAACAATTAAAAACTACTGTGTCTCCACCGGGAATCGAACCCAGGACCTTTGAATTAGCAGTCTCACTAGCTGAGCCACGAATGCTGACAAGGCTGATATTTTAAAATATCCAATAATTTGCATTGAAGGGTTTATGTATAGTTTGGTACGTATTCTTAAACTATACGTATACTATTGCCATCAACAGTTAGATCTCATGTGTTGCATGCAACTAGTATTAGGTGGAATCGTGCACTTCACAATACTCTTCTGATTTCTTCTTTAAGTATACAGATATTAAATTTCCACAATGGCTTAATAAAATTGACGTCAATATCAATCCAATCGAAGAAACTTGAGATGTTTATTTGGGGAAGCTATCTCAAGAGAGTAAACTCGACTCAATAAGTCGTGGCGGGGGAGGGGGGGGGGGGAGGGGTGAATAAATACGAGAGTGCAAGATTTAGGTCAGTTATATTAAATTCATTCATTCATACCATCACGACAAATGTACCACAATTCGGGGTTACCAGCGACTGGTGTGCGGGTGTGCATTACCTTAAGTATAAACTGAATCATGACACATGCATGTATACCGACACACCAGTTTCGCCACATACAGAATGCTTCTTGTAACGTTTCGTGTTGTTTTGCTTCTTGTATTTTTGATTAGCACTTAGGGGACCCTAGAAAAGGATATAAGAAAAAATCATCAAAATCGCTCCAGCAGTTTAGGAGTTCAGTGACACACACGCTATTAACGAAAGAGTTGTACTCCTCAATAGTTATACTGTTTGCATAATACCAGGCGTGCATATTTTATTAGTTTTATTTATTTTTTAATAATATGTAATACTAATAATAATTAAACAATTGAACACATAACACATATATTTGGAACTACCCCACAAACATAAACTCATCGAAACACACCCCAAGTGGTATCAATAGTATCAATACATACCACCAGCAGTAACAGAAAATGATAACTACAAATTATATTGGAATAGAGACATAATCACAGATAGAAAAACCTACAAAACCGGCCAGACATTGTATTAATCGATTAAATAGATAGACACACATATCTAATAGAAATATCAATACCAAATACATTTGGAAAAATAGATAAATACGTAACATTAGCAGAACAGACAAAATCTCAATGGAATCAAGAAAAAGTAACACTAGTCCCAATAAAATTATCGTCTACAGGCACCATACCAAAACACTCCAAAAAAAATATAGATATACTAAAGTTACCCCCCATAAGTCATCAGCAACATACAAAAAAACTACAATTATTATCAACACATGACGTACAATAGTCAGAAAATTTCTACAGGTACCACTTTAAACAACTACATAAACACACAAACACATAGCCTCACAACTTGAGTTCGCTCAGTTGTGAAGGAAATTACCGAATCATAACCGAGATCAACATTTTTGCAATAATAATAATAAACACTTACTTGCACCCTGCGCAAGTGGCGAGTTTATTGCCATAAGGTGATTTCTTCCAACTAACTAGTGTTTCCAGCACAGAGAAACAATATTAGCATGAGAAATTAATTTAAATAAATTTACCCTCTGCTGAGGATCAAACGCAAGACGCCCGCTTAGAAACTAAACGGCTTCCCATTTGTGCCACGGAGGTCGGCATATTTTTTACATGTTTTTTATTTTTTTCCATTGTGAATTTTTAATTTGAACTGTAAATCTACGCCATCCAGGGACCCCATCAAGGACACAAAATTTTTATTTTTATCAAAATAGGTCCAGCCGTTTATAAGTACAGTGACATACACACGTACATAAGAATAAAGATATGATTTTTAAGAGAGCATATGACGCTAAATATAGTGAATGAATGCATAGTGTACTTTAAGATGTATTGAATGAATTCTTGTTATATTTACACAGGCATTGAACGAATACATGTTATATTTTCATAGGTGCCTACCTATTGAACGAATTTAATGTTGTATTTTTAGAGGTATCGAACGAATTCATATTGTATTTTTAGAGGTATTGAACGAATTCATATTGTATTTTTAGAGGTATCGAACGAATTCATATTGTATTTTTAGAGGTATCGAACGAATTCATATTGTATTTTTAGAGGTATCGAACGAATTCATATTGTATTTTTAGAGGTATCGAACGAATTCATATTGTATTTTTAGAGGTATCGAACGAATTCATATTGTATTTTTAGAGGTATTGAATGAATTTATGATATACTTTTAGAGGTATTGAATGAATTTATGATATACTTTTAGAGGTATTGAATACATTCATATTAAACTTTCATATATACCTACCTATTGAACCAATATTTGCTGTATTTTTAGAGGTTTCGAACGAATTAATATTGTAATTTTAGCGGCATTAAATGAATTTAAGATATACTTTCAGAGGTATTGAATGAATTCATATTATTTTTTCATATATATCTACCTATTGAACCAATTTGTGCTGTATTTTTAGAGGTATTGAACGAATTCATGTTGTATTTTCAGAGGTACTGAATGACGCTATCTTCGATGAAGACCACGATGAGATGGTTGTGGTGAAAGACATAGAAATGTTCTCTATGTGCGAACATCATCTTGTGCCTTTCTATGGAAAAGTCTCCATCGGATATCTGCCGTGCAAGAAGATCTTGGGACTTAGCAAGCTGGCGAGGTAACACTTTTTATATAATCTTTTATTTATAACAGAACAAGAAAATTGAGTCTTTAGAATAAAAACTGAGGACGTAATGGAAAGAATGCAAGTTAAAGAAGTATATTATAATATAAGTAAAATTAAAGTGAATGCCTTGAAGTTGTTTGGACATATTGAAAGAATGAATGATGAACGACTGACTAAAAAAATATACATGGGTGTAAGAGATGGAGTGAATAGCAGGGGTCGCTTCAGAAAGGGATGGCATGACCATGTGAATGATATTTTGAAAGAAGGAAACATAATAATTTAAGAACCTTGAACAATTGACGAGCGTATGTATTACGAGACGATGCATGTATGTAAATGAAGCCAAGAATGTATATAGTAATAGAAGTGTATGGCGCTCGGTGATCTCCCCCTGAAAAATTGAAAATTATTAATATAAAAAAAATAATAATGAATCCCCAATTTCGCATTTTATTGTAAATCTCAAAAGCTATATCGTTTACACACGGCGTTTTTTTATATTTTTTATTTCCACTGTTACAATTTTCATCCGAATTTTGAATCTTAGCCATCCAGGGCCGATTTAAACACACAAAAAAAATAATCAAAATCTGTGAAGCCGTTTAGGAGTTCAGTGAAATACACACATTCATTAGAATAGCATGATAGATAGGAAGTTATTTTGTTATGTAAAAGTTATCTTTTTTATGGAAGTAAAGAAAAAAACTTTACTTCATTTCAAATTGCAATTTCAGATCTCAGTTTTTTTTCTTTGTCAACTGACGTTAAACAAACTACTCACAAAACAATTACACTAGACGGAGTTGCTCCAATTTACATAACACATTTATATTCATCCATAATCTATCACATCTTCACAAAATACCTAGGTGTACAAATTGACCAATGCTTAAAATGGAACCATCACATCTCACTCATTGCTTCCAAACTTAAAAAAATTAATTTCATTTTCCGTACTGTAAGGAACTTCCTACCTTTACCCGTCATTAAAATAATGTATTTCTCTTTGTATCAATCTATATTAGAATATGCAATTATATCATGGGGAGGCGCTTACCATGTTACAATAGACCCTTTGATAAAACTACAAAAATCCGTTTTAAAGAAAATCTACAAGGTACCAATCCGCACTCCATCCGACGCATTATTTAATGACTTTAATATACTAAACATATCACAAGTATATGCAAAGAACGCTTGTACATACATATATAAAAACATAGACAAACTTGACTCTACGCAAAAATCTATACCAACTAGACAGACCGAACAGGCTAAACTCCTAATACCCAGACTCAAGACAACTTTTGGACAAAGAAATTTCCTGTATTTTGGAGTCAAATTATACAACGAACTACCTTTAACACTTAGACAAAATAGTAACTTGAAAATATTTAAGCGAGACATTAAAATTTGGAATAAAAAAAAGGGCAGAGACTATATTAAAAATAAACTAATCACCCGAACTCTGAAAATACTCCCATAGCTATTAACCAAAATTGAAAACTAATAAGACATCTATACACTGTCTCAGAACAGGTTTTACCTAGTGAGGCAGTTTATGAAAATAGTAAAATATCTGGTAACTATTATGTAACCTAAGTTAAATATATTATTATGCATTTAAAAAAAATTTTGTTATTAGATTTAAGGAAAAAATGTATTTTATATAATAATAAATAAATAATAAATAAATCTAGCAAACATACATACAATATAACACATAATATATGTATACATAATACCATATAACACATATACACTTACTCAATATATGGTACATATATTTCATTAGATCTATCATTTTTATATGAAGATACAAAAAAGAAATGCAATCGTGGTTTCACTGGATTCATGAATCCAGGCCCACGATCACAGGCGACCAGAGTAGGTACCAGCCAGAACAGGCGAGCCACATGGTCTTGCGACCATGTATGCGAGATTAAGGGGGCCCCTTTATGACTCAAGTCACGCTCACCACTCACCCACCAATCTCCGACTGATACTCCACTCCCCTGCACAACCAAATCCAATAGGATGCGGATAATGCTGCTTTTACCACCCAATCCAAAAGTTCTTTTATTTTACCTCTAGGGAGACCCAGGTCTTTAAAGTAGGAATATAAAGATTTTGCGGACAGGCCTCTCGCCCCCACCTCTACAGCATATATACTTGAGCTAAAGCCATTATGAACTGTTATATTTTATCATTTTTGAATTATTAATTAGCTATAAACCACTTGTTTTTTGAGTCACTTCGCGACATGTTTCGGAAGCGCTGTCCTTCCATCGACCGGCGTGTCGAGACTAAGGGTCGATGGAAGGACAGCGCTTCCGAAACATGTCGCGAAGTGACTCAAAAAACAAGTGGTTTATAGCTAATTAATAATTCAAAAATGGTTTATATTAACTACCACAAAATATCCGCCGAATCATTAAATGATATTATATTTTATTTTATTTTATTTTATTTTATTTTATTTTATTTTATTTTATTTTATTTTATTTTATTTTATTTTATTTTATTTTATTTTATTTTATTTTATTTTATTTTATTTTATTTTATTTTATTTTATTTTATTTTATTTTATTTTATTTTATTTTATTTTATTTTATTTTATTTTATTTTATTTTATTTTATTTTATTTTATTTTATTTTATTTTATTTTATTTTATTTTATTTTATTTTATTTTATTTTATTTTATTTTATTTTATTTTATTTTATTTTATTTTATTTTATTTTATTTTATTTTATTTTATTTTATTTTATTTCAATTTACGGTTTGATAACCTTTTACACATACAAGTATATGTACATAATATATTAAAAACAACAGAATTAAAAAAAAAACAAATAAAAACAAACAAATATACAAAATGAAAATAAAAAATGAATAACAATATAAAAAAGTTGAAAACATGTAAGAATATGTAAAAAATAATGAAAAACACAAAAAAAAAAATATGTAAAAAAAAACATGCGAGAAACATTCAAAAATATGTAAAAAAAATAAACAAAAAACATGTAAAAATATGTAAATAATAAACAAAAAACATGTAAAAAATAATGAAAATCATGTAACAAATATGTAAAAAATATGTAAAAAATAAACAAAAAACGCAAACAAAAAAAATATATATACCTATGTAAAAAATAATGCAAAAACACGTAAAAAAAATAAACAAAAAACATGAAAAAACTAAACAAAAATCATGTAAAAAATATGTAAAAAAAAAAAAATATGTGAAAAACATGTATAAAACATGTAAAAAAAATATATGCAAAAAAATAAACCAGTTCCTTGTACTTGCTTGTTTAGTGGTCTTGTATTGGTGGTATTTTGTAATATTTGTGTCCCATGGAACAGTCAGCTCCACATAAATAACACTTTTCAATGAAAGAGAGTAAATTATATTTGTTACATTGACTGCGTGACATCTAAAATGAATAGATTAATATACTTCTTTAAATCAATCAGAAATGTTATTGACCTAAAACATTTGAAAAATATATACTGTGCTCTTTGTCATTCAATAATGGAATATGGAATTATTGGATGGGGAAGTGCAACGCCAACAATAATAAAGAAAATAGACATAGCCCAAAAAGCTATTATAAAAGTTATACTTAAGGTACCTATTCAAACGAATACTGAAGAGATTTTTACTAAATTCAAAGTTCCAACAATTACAAAAATATATGCAAAAAATCTGCCAATATATGTACTAGCTCACAACAATATAAACACACTAGATTAAGTACAACAAATACCTTAAATATACCATATATTAAAACAACTTTTGGACAACGTAGTGTACGATATTTTTCAACAAAACTTTTCAATAGTTTACCAACAAATATTAAAAACATCAGTAATGCAAAAGAATTTAAAAAACTATCACTAAGATGGGTTTATGAAATAAATGAAAAAATCCTGAAGGAAATAATTCTTCCAAATAAAATGTAAATGCACTATTACAAACAACAGAATAGACAATTGAAAAAAAAGTGAAACAAATAATTTATTTCTACAATTTTCGTTGTGTGTGCATGACTCAAAATGAAATATTGTATTTAGAAGGAAAGATGCATACGTTTGAATGCGTAGCGTATGTATGTACATGTACTTATATTATATGTAAATGTATGTATAAATAAACAACGTAATAGACAATAACATAAAACTAGCTCACCTTAGCACAGGCTATGCCTAGTGAGGGGGCTAGTAACAAAGATACAAACAAAAAGATATGGCTTAAACTATGTAAGCACCAGTGAAGTGGTAAATTGATATTTATTGAAATGAAATAACTTATATTTACTTTGTATATTAACTATGTATGAATAAGCTTATATTAACTTAAGATATTTTGTATCTCATATATACTGTATGTTTTTGGATAGAAATAAATAAAAATAAAAAAAAATTATAATGAAAACATATTATTGGAATACAATGAACTAATAATACTGTATAAATTATTATCATGTTATATTCTTTACTTATAACATTGTATTCTGTTTGTTTTCCAAATATATAAATAAATCATTTTTATTTCAGAATTGTGGAGATCTTCTCTAGAAGACTCCAAGTGCAAGAACGTCTGACGAAGCAGATTGCCATCGCAGTCACCAAAGCTGTGCAGCCAGCTGGCGTCGCAGTGGTCGTTGAAGGAGTGTAAGTAAACCTTTGTACAATAAATTTGTATGATACACCGATGTTGAAGGTTCTTTTCGTGCAAGGGCCGAAGACATAAAAAAAGAATCTCCAACACGAATAGGTACTAAAGGGAGACTCACGCCTCGGTTGATGTTGGAATCTTACAGTGTTATTTATGAAAAATCATTGAATCATGGTTGAATTCAACCCTGTTGCGTATTTACCTTTCCGTGTTGATTATGAGGCAAGTACTGCCTCGAATTTGGAACTAGATTGTTGCGCTAATGCACTTGAAACTCGTGTTGAATTCAAAGCAATTAATTATTGAATATGGAACATAATATAGCCTTGAAGTTCGCGCGCTATTTCATTTCGCTCGCATTTCGTCTGTCACTGTCACATTTGTATTTTGTTCACAGATCATTATATGGTAGTAATCACTAATTTTGTTTAAGTATTTAAGTAATATGGAACTGTTAAAGGACATACTTGATGGTATTTTGGACAATTTTAAAATTGTAAAATACGAAGGAGACAAGGATAATTACCAATGTAAAATTCAATGCTCAATATCTTGTGAAAGTTATTATGATGCAAAGTGTGATTATTTCATTGAAAAATTCATGAGTACCAATTTCATACAAAAAAAATTGTCTTAATGAATGTTTATGATATAGTGTAGATTTGTGTAGATTAATATATTAAAACAAAAAACAAAAAATGCCTCTAACACAGCCTTGTAACGCTCAATCAATACGCATGGTAATATTTATAAACCTATGTACGATTGAAAGACGCGTGCCTTGAATTGAACACGTATTATCAGGAAAAGTTTGCGTTGTTAAACCGTGTGAATTTGGAGGACACGTGCCTTGAATTCAACACGAGTTTTTAAGTGCATTAGCGCAACAAACTAGTGCCTAATTCGAGGCAGTACTTGCCTCCTAATCAACACGGAAAGGTAAATACGCGTCATGAGGGCAGCGCTTTCGTTGGTGTATTAAAACTAGGTATAGTTTTCGCCAAATATATACATCTTTGCTATGATTATTATTTGTTTTTAATATTTATCTTAGTGTGATATATATTTTCATTGTTTTTTTCTCGCTTTTATTCTTCTGTTGATGAATAAATACAAATTTGTCTTACTTTGTAATCTGGTTGGTTACAAAGTAAGAAAAATACTTACATTGTGTGATATCTGGTACTTTTGGTAACCAGATATTGTAAATTAATACACGCGTTTAACAAATACATAGTTTATTATAATTAACAAGTAATTAGATATATTCAGAGTGAAGTACAAATAATTATTTTATAAATGAACCACAACGTGAGAGCACTATCATTGATCAAAACCCGATTAATCGACCAATCCATCGACCCCGGCCTAACCCCAGACATTCCTATATATTCAAATCCTTACTAACGAAGATTGCCGAATCACCTGTTCGTTCAATCTCGTAAACTGCTATACAGATTGCCTGATGAAAGGCGCAACATTAATATATCACACTTTGTAATCTTTGAAATTGCCAAATGGAAATAAGTCCGCCAGTATGCATTATATTTGTTTATAAACACATAAATAAAATATGAGAAGTCCCTTGACATAGACCTATTCAGTGACACAAAACATAAACTCGCTCAAAAATTAAAAACAGGAATTTCATAAGATTATCACTTACGCACAACACGCATGCACATACACATATACACTTACACACACACACACACACACACACACACACACACACACACACACACACACACACACACCCACACACACACACACACACACACACACACACACACACACACACACACACACACCATCACACATACACACCCTCTCACACACATATGATTTTGTATCTTGAATATATGACTGTATTTTGTAATAAATTATGATAGTATTGTAAGCTAATAATTGATGTATGGAGATGATAATTGTTATATTTGATATTTTTATACATATATACTATTCATTGTACATTGTTAGCTTCAATTTGAAAAAATAAAAAAATAAAAATAAAAATGATAAATAAGTATGTTATTTTTAAAGCAAAAGTTTAAAAAGTTTCATTTTCTTTTCAGTCACATGTGCATGGTGATGAGGGGAGTTCAGAAGATCAACAGCAAGACGGTGACTTCCACCATGTTGGGCGTCTTCAGGGACGATCCAAAGACGAGAGAGGAATTCCTCAACCTTGTCCACTCCAAGTAGAATAGAACAAAACAAAACAAAATATTTACTTAAACACATTGTAGAAATCCAATTATCTGCACACCAGCTAACCGGATCGCCAATAGGTACTTTGCAACAGGCTTTAGAGGAAAAATCATTGTATACATCATGTTATAAAGAATATCTGTCAAAGCAAAACATATTTCGAAACCCTCCCCAAAAAAACTATGTTTCATATATTTGTAAATACGCTACGATTTGTATCTATGGTCCAACTACGTCACAATGACACGGGGAAGAATCAATATTCATAGATAAAATTCGAATGCTTACGCCAGAAGGACGTCATTATGGATAACCTAGTCTTCACAGCATTTTTGTAAACCTAACCTACAAAAGTTTGGTAAAAATAGGTTGGTTAGGTTTGTTTGTAGTTATAATTGCGACTAGCGTGAGCCAGTTGCATTATATATTAAAAAAAGTAACTAAAATATTAAAATAAATGACTAAATTGGTATTTTTAACAAACTTTTGTAGGTTGTGTTTAAAAAAAATGGTGTGAAGACTAAGTTATCCATATAATACACTTGCAAACACGCTATGATTTGTATCTATGGTCCAAATACGTCACAATGTCACGGGGAAGAATCAATATCCATAGATAAAAGTCGAATGCTTACGTCAGAAGGACGTCATTATTTTTCTACAACATTGATTATATTAATTCCAACCAATATCGAATTAAAATTATTCATTTAGTCAATTCTTGGTGTACCGATGGAATTCCATTATCAATTATATTGAATTACTTGTAATGAGTAAAAAAAATATTATTAATTTTTGACATACTTAGTACCTACCTGTTGGTTACCCGAAAAGCTATTTGCCCGAAAAGCTAAACATATTTTGTTATTAACATAATTACAGCACACTTTTGTGGTTTTTTTTAAAGAAATTTGGTCCTAATTAATCCGGATAATTGGATTTCTACATTATTATTATTATTATTTTATTTATTAATTATTATTGATTAGATTTAAATTAATTTTTGTTTCGCACTTTCAAAACTATCTAAAATGTTACAAGTGAAAGATACGAGCCATGAATTGAGTCATTTCACTTCTTTTCGTCTTCATCGTTGATTATTATCAACAGTTAGACAAAAATATATTACATTTGTGTTGTTGAATAGGTTCCATTGCTATAAGATTTATATTGTATTTATTAATGCCTGGCACCAAAAAATTGCCCTTTTTGGTGCCAGCAAAGACTCGTCGTATGCCCACGACGTTGTCTAATTTAATGTATTTATACGTAAAAATATGATTGGCATTTTAATATACGGTGAAATTACCTATTCACAATACTGTTAATTAATATTTGGTATTAAAAACAGCTACGCAGTAATAATTGTGAATTACGATAATTCACTTTGGAAAGGAGACGATATATAAAATGAAAAAGCTACAACTTAAACATTGTTTTACAAATTAATATAAGTTTTTATTGTATATAAAATTGGGTGATATATTGAGGTTCCCTTGGGTTTTGAATCCCGTATATGCATATCAGGTCGGAACCCAATTTAATCTTCATATATTGACACTCTCAGCAGTAGCGGAATTGCTTATAGAAGCCGAAAATCTCGGCTTGCCTATGAATATTATCTTAACACATTCAAAGCATAATATTTTTCTGTCTGTTTTGTTGAAACCATACTAGGTACATGATTAAAAATTGAACAGTTCAAAGGAAGCCAAAATTGCAATACACAATGCAATTGTGGTGCCTTCTTTGACGTATGCTAGTGAAACATGGACCTGGCAAAAGACACATGACAGTAGAATAAATGCTGTAGAAATGAGATCACTAAGAAGAGTATGTAATAGAACGATATATGATAGAATAATAAATGAGGACATAAGGAGAGAATGCAAGATAAAGAAGGATATTACATGTAAAATTAAAGTGAATGCCTTGAGGTGGTTTGGACATATTGAAAGAATGAACGATGAACGACTGACCAAAAAAATATACACGGGTGCAAGAGATGAAGTGAATAGCAGGGGTCGCCCCAGAAAAGGATGGCATGACCATGTGAATGATATTTTGAAAGAAGGAAACATAAAAAGTTTGAACAATCGACGAGCATGTATGAGACGATGCATGGATGTAAAGGAAGCCAGAAATGTGTGCAAAAATAGAGAAGTATGGCGCTCGGTTCTCTCTGCTTACCCCGTAAGGGATATGGCGTGATGGTATGTATGTATATATACACGATGCTTGAAAGGACCACAAATGTATATATTATTGGATTTAAAATATTGTCATGGCAACTCAAATGAACAACGTTGCTAAAAAAACATTTCCGACAAAAAAAATTTTCGACATTTCCCCAATTTTTTTTTTCCTGGTTTGCCTAGTCCGAAGGTTCTAGACACGCCCCTGAATGTCAGATGTTAACCTATTTAAAAATACTTATTAAATTCGTTCAATTATTGAATCGATCAAGTTACATTCAGATAAATTAAATGAAATGTACCAGGTTTGTATTATTATAGAGTATTAAACACGATATTTTGCTTGTGCGTTCAGTTAAGTAGGTACCCCCCCTAGCGCCAAATTCCAGAAAGATCGATACTCGCTGATTGGATGCTATTGGATATTGGATGCATCTATTTGACACGTCAGTCGTTAGTCGCTAAAATAACGTATAAATTTTTTTTTGTTATAATTATAACCCCTTTCCACAGGGATTGTCGTAATACGCAATCAGGCATTTTGTAAGCTCTGAGAATATTGGCTATTCAAAGAAGCATTGAAATATTATAAATGTGACTTTTGTAATACTTGTGACTTTATGTGCTTTTTAATTTTATATGATAATATAGGTAATATAATAAATTGTTTCTTTGACTTGAAACTAAAAGAATCGCTGTCTCACTAGTACATGACATTATTTATGTATAATTGTTTCTATTTTATCTAATTTTTATGACACAATCTATGGGATACATAATAATCTAGTAAAAGAATCTAGTTTTAATAAATAATTGTGATTATCACTGTCATCTGTTGACGAAGATGGAAAACAAATCTCAATAATAGTATAAAAATTTCTCAACAGATGACTCTTTTTCGTTAAGTTTTATCACAGAATAAATAATGTTGTATTTTTAAAAAAATATATTGAAACCTTTTCAGAATCTATTTATTACTCAATAATAGTTTAGCAGTTTATCAATAGATGACTCTAAACATTAATTTGTTTACTTTTGAAGATATGCATTATTATTATGCGTCTTCTAAAATTTTGACACATCATGTACAGACGGTTTGTCTAGTATTCACACCAATTAAGTTATTTTTTTCTAATATTTTAGTTACTTTATTTAATAATATATAATGCAGTCGCAATTATAACTACATAAAAACCTAACCAACCTATTTTTACCAAACATTTGGAGGTTAAGTTTAAAAAATCGGTGTACATCCTAGGATATTCATTTTATTGAAGTTTCTAAATTTAATATCGAATCCATAGACAATAAATAGATTATATAATTTATTTTTATCTGTTATACTCATAGATTTTCATTTTACCTATATTATATGAAAATCTATGGTGATACTAGCTACACAAAACATCTTATAATATGTTCAGATTAAGAAACATAATATGATTTTTTTTATTTTTTAAGTAGGTACTTATGATCAATAAAAATATTTATTATAAATGAATGAAAAATATCTTCTATTGAATTTGTTAAAAAACAAAATGTCAAAAATTTGTGGTATCAAAGTGACATCTAACGCCAGCAATTTTAATTTGTATAAATTAATGATTTACATTTAAATGTGATAATTTTTTGTCATATTAGTGAAATATATATTTTTACGTTTAGTTAAAATTTATTTCAGTAAGTAATTAATTATTAAATATTATTGAAATACAGCAATTTCTCTACAATTATATCAAATGTTAGAAAAATTTACAATGTTGCCTCTTTTTAAACATCCAGGTACCAAATGTATACCCACTTCTCCAAAAATTGTCTCACCCACATATGGCAACATTGTATAATATATTTGGCAACATTGTAAAGTCACCGTAACTCCGCCCACACATGTGGTAACGTTGTAAATGCTGAGTGTAGTATGAACCTGGTTATTTTGTATAGTTTCATTTGGACCTTGACAATGCTAAGTCACCTTGAAAAATACTTACAATTATGTATTTTTCCACAATATTTTTATAAGTATTTTTAATTTTAAATTTAATTTTAAAATGGATTTCCACTCTGTTGACAAAAAAAAAATTAAATTACATTGTATATATTTTATTCACTAAAGCGAGAAATTGCTGTATTTTTAGCTAAGTTTAACTGAAGATAGTTAAGGTAATACACCCTGGAGAATATTGTCCATCTCCAGGATATATTAATTGAGAGGCTGCTTATTATTATTAAGAAAAAATATTAAATAAGTTTTATTATGTGATTTTAAAATCCTGCAACGATTGATTGTTGTGATTTCAATCATTGCCCATGTTGCATGATTTTAAAATGTTTTGTAAAAAAACAATTAGAGTAAAAATAAATTGTATTTTTTATTTTGTGTCCAATTTTTTTAATGATGATGATGTTGATTTTTAATATTTCTAGAATATATACTTACGAATTTATTTTTGAATACAATAAATTGAATGAATACATCAAATTCAGTAACTTTTTGAACTAAAATAAACGTTCTGAAATTTTAAAATTAAGGTTATTTGAACTTAATTTTGTATTCTGTAACTGACATTGTTCCTAAAACTTAAATCCACAAAATTATTGCTTCGTATATAGGTATATTGATCTGAACTCAAATTGTCTATGGCTCAAACTACGCATGCGTAATGCGCTTTGTTCGGCCATGTTCATTTATGTCATGTCGCCTAACCTAACATTTCAATTGATCTGCACTAATATTCTTTGGTAATTATTTTCAACGCAACGCAACATGTGTAAATTCACCATTTTTATTTATTTACCATTTTTATTTATTTCAATACACAACTGAAGTTTTTAACTCAACTAAAATATCTCCTTAATATCCCGGACTGCTGTAAAAATAACTAGTACGATTCCAATTAGATGTGAACTCAAAATTTGGAACGTTTTGACAGTTGATTAGATTAAAATGTGGTTATAGAATAGGGAATTGAATTAATTTGTGACTTACTTGAAGTAAGAATGTTCCTATTTCAGCGTTATATAATATCAACTTGGACTGAGTGGAATAGGAACGTTCCTATTTTAGACGGAACGTTCTTAAAAAGTTTTAGAATCGGACGTTATGTCAATGGTGGCAGAATAAAAAAAAAATATTAATAATATCTAAGAAACATACCAGTTCCTCGTTCCTTACTTGGAAAGGCCCTTTGATGATTTTTTTGAATAACTGATCATTTACTTAAACTATTTCTGGTATATAATGATGGCTGCTACATGAATGTAGTTATATGTCAGAAATGGATTGTAAAAGAACAAAGGTATGTATGAATAATAATAGATGCTAAAATAATGCATTAATGATGTCGCACATATTGCCTATAATCAGGCGTTTTCAGGATGTCTTACCTATTGCGTATAATCAGGCGTTTACAAAAAAATATATGAAATAATATTCACATTTCAAAAAAATGGTTACGAGTAATAATAATAATTTATAAAGCGCCGTTTAGTGATACAAGATCACTCCAAGGGCGCTGTAGCTTATTTGTTGGCTCTACGGAGTAACAATAATTAAAAGAATACCTACATTATACATATATTATTAATACAAATAAAATGGTAATAAGAGTCATTGGAGTCACATAGATGCATCCACTCTACTAGCCCATGGGCATTTATGTGCTAGAGTGTACATTATTATGTAATTATAAATTGATTATGACTATTTTTTGAAGAATAATGTGTTTGATTTAGTTTAGAATAAAAAATTTATATTTAATTGTATATTTATTAATTTCAATATGTATTTTATTCACATAAATTGGTACGTATATATTATGTTCATAGATTGAGTTTTGCACTAAAACTCTTATGAAAACAATGAAGATTTCAGAAAATCCTAGGTACGTAAATATTTTTGCGAAAACCCAGGCGCTTTTTTTAATGCCGTACTTATTGCAAGTAACCAGGCGTATTAACAAATACATTTTGTATTCAACTAGGCGATTCTTAATCTACGAGATTTCAAGACCTAATGTAAAGTATTGTTTGAACTGCTGTTAATATCAATTCTAAATCATAGACATATTATATATTATTCTAGAAGTTTTTAACAAATTTATCATCAGTGTCATTACAAATAATGGCTGCCTATAAATTGGACCAAAAAAGATGTATATTTATAATACTTATATAGCTTAGCGAAAAACCTCGATTATCCTAAAATATAACTACTGTATTAATGAGATGTGTTATGTTTTTAAAGTAATTAACAAAAAAAATTGATTCACTTAAAAAATGTTTTGTGACAGACATATTATTTCATTTATTTATTTATTTATATAAATACTATAGTTCACATAAATAATTATATCTGCAATGCCACTAGGGTAAAAACATGTGTCAAATTCCAACATCAATCATCTGCGTGATCAAGACCATCACGCAGTTTCCCTATTTGGGGTAGGCTGAGAGAATCGAACGCCAGATTCTTCCGTCTTGACATACATGCTCTCCTTTTATTCTGAAGCAGGAAACAGAAAGAATGGAGCACTTAAACCAGTTATGAATGATCGCAACATATCAAAGGCTGCCAAAGTTGCCATTCATAACGCTATCGTAGTGCCAACCTTGACGTATGCAAGTGAAACTTGGACATGGCAGAAGTCGCACGAAAGTAGAATAAATGCAGTTGAAAAGATATTTATTTATTTATTTATTTAACATAATAATTTTACAATACAAATAAAGATATAATCCACAAGTACAGTATTTTTACAAATTTTTCTTTGCAGTGCCTCATCAAAAAGATTTCAATCTTGTGCTTGATGAGGGAATCACTTATAAATAAAATAAAAATAGCAATTAAACAAAGTCAACATAAAATAATTAAATCAAATCATACATGAACAAAAAATTAAAATAAACATTAAAAAAGTTAAAAAAAAAATTGAAAATGAGGAATAAACAAATGAGAAAATATATCAAAATACATATTTAAATAAAATAAAGGAAACACATGAAAATAATTGAACAATGAGGAATATAGACGATTCATACATATCAAAACACATATTCAAAAAATAAAAAATAAAATACTAACAATTGAAACAAATCAGACAAGAAGAATTTGTAACAGGACGATGTATGACAGGGTCAGAAATAAGTACATAAGGAAAGAATGTAGGATAGAGAAAGATGTCATTAATGGAATGAAAGTGAACACATTGAGATGGTTTGGCCACATGGGGAGAATGAATGAGGAACGCCTGACGAAGAAGATATACAAGGAAGACAAGAAAGGGATGGCACGTCCATGTGAACCATATTTTGAAATACGGGAATGTCAGAAGCGTGAACAACAGACAAACATGTATGAATGTGGACGAGGCGATGAATGTGTGTCAAAATAGAAATATGTGGCGTTCGGTTCTCTATGCCTACCCCGCGAAGGACATGGCGTGATGGTATGTATGTATAATTAATGAAGCGATTTCGTCTAGAAGGGGGGCGATTTGCAGGTATACCAACGAAGCAAAAAAACACAAATTTGCCTTCTGCGCAACCGGAAGCGTGTGAGCCTTCTCATGACACATTCTCATAACGTTCTGATTTTGCCTTAATCTTAAAAATTTATAAATCAGTACTAGATAAAAATCTAATATCAATCTAAAAAGCATTGATCGATAAAAAATGTTAAGATTAATGTCTATTGTGATATTCATTAATTTTTGTATTAATTAATATATTCAATCAATTAATTTTAACATCAAATATTTCTGAAGTCTTAATATGATCTTAAATTAACCTCAATTAACTAAATGAGGATCGCTGCTAGTACAAGATATTTGGCGATATTTAAACAGGATTACGTAAATGTATCGTGAATTGCATAAAATCAGGCGTTTGATATATTTTTTTTTTAAGTAATATGGATCAAAATTAATATATTGCATACAAACAGGCGTTTTCTGATTTTACACAGTATAACCATAGATTTTTATTATAATAATATACTAGATGTCGTAGTTAGCAAATTTTGTATGAATCAAAGTGAGGTTTTTTTTCGGGGGATTTTGACGTTTTACTTGGCAGACCACATCGTTTTTCTATAGAGAATAACGACTAATGTGAATTGTTTTCGGATTTATTTGTCGAAAAAAACACTTTGTAAAGATTTAGAGAACAGTTGTCTAAGGATGTGTTGAAATGTAAGGAAAAATGAAATATGTTGCCAACCAAAACGTCAAACGCGCGATATTCCATGACTCACTTTTTGCACGGAGTACTACATCTAGTATAAAATCTATGAGTATAACTCGGATAATTGAGGTTAAGAATACAGGGATTTCAGTGTTTTTATATAATTATCATACATATTATTAGAAATATTATAAAAATATATTATGAGTCTGCACTTTATAAACAATTTTAGTAATATATTTATTTAAAATTTCATCCTTAGTATATTTTTTTATTAATAAATTATAGTTTTGTGTTGTTTTATACATGGCAACATTTGACAACAAGATGGCTGATTGGTAAATGTTCCTAAATAATACCATACCATACCATACCATCACGCCATTTCCCTATTTAGAGTAGGCAGAGAGAACCGAACGCCAGACTCCTCTCTCTTGACATACATTCCTCGCTTCATTCACGTCCATACATCGTCTCATACACGCTCTTCTATTATTCTTACTTCTAACATCTCCATCTTTCAAAATCCCATTTATGTGATCGTGCCAACTCTTTCTTGGCCGACCTCTACTTTTCATTCCTCTTTTATCAGCCTTGTATACTTTTTTTGTCAGACGGTCATCACTCATTCTTTCTATGTGGCCGAACCACTATATTTTGTTATATTATTAAGTACATATTTGAGTATTAAATACATGATATTTAAGGAAATGGCTACTTAAATAATGAAATGTATTTATTACCCGCGTTCCAAAGGAAATTGTGACAAACATATTTATATAGTTATTTATTTATTTATTTAAATCTATACATATACATACAAATTACAGAATACAATATTGGAATAATGCAACAATAGTACAAATTGGACATTTAAAATAAGTTGGTACTAACAAAAATGCTCCAGGAGGATACGTTAATTAAATTTTTTTTTTATATTATTTCTTTTATTTGGTTATTTATATACATACATTGGAAGACATAAATAATTATATCTGCAATGCCACTAACGAAAAAAAACCTATATCAAATGTCAACATCAATAATACATTATACCATCAAGCAGTTTTTCTATGTGGGGTAGGATGAGAGAACCGAATGCCAGATTCTTCTGTCTTGACATACATGTTCTCCTATTATTCTGAGGCAGGAAACAGAGTGAATGGAGCACTTAGACCAGTTATGAATGATCGCAACATATCAAAGGATGCCAATGTTGCCATTCATAACGCCATCGTAGTGCCAACCTTGACGTATGCAAGTGAAACCTGGACTTGACAGAAGACGCATGAAAGTAGAATAAATGCAGTTGAAATGAGATCGCTAAGAAGAATCTGTAATAGAACGATGTATGACAGGGTAAGAAATGAGGACATAAGATAAAGAAAGATGTCATTATTAGAATGAAAGTGAACACATTGAGATGGTTTGGCCACATGAAGAAAATATACATTGCGGACAGGAATGGAATGAGAGGTCGGGGACGCCTAAGGAAGAGATGGCACGTCCATGTGAACGGTATTTTGAAAGACGGAAATGTTAAGCGCGAATAACAAACGAACATGTATTAGACGATGTATGAATGTTGACGAGGCGATGAATGTGTGTCGAGATAGAAATAAGTGGCGTTCGGTTCTCTCTGCCTACCCCGCGAGGGACATGGCGTGTTGATATGTATGTATGTATGTGTTATTCTGATTTCGTATATTACATCTCATTCCACCCTTGTATATATTTTCTTTGTCAGGCGTTCATCGTTCATTCTCTCCACATGTCCGAACCATCGCAGAGCATTTATCTTCATTATATACTCACAATCTCGCATTCTCGTCTGATATCGACATTCCGAACCAGATGTTTCGATTCCCCGGATGCCAAGTCTCCATAATGTGGCAACTTGTTATTGAGTACCTACGTGTTATTTGACTATAAGAAATAAATTTATGGGGAGTCTCGTCGCGACGTTGCCAGTGAGCGGTTGTGTTTAGTGCATATTTCGGATCTACCCACAAGTACCTACTACACTACGCAGCGAACAGATAAGATTCCATTGCTGTCATTTTTGTTTTATTATTTCATTTTTATTCTTACAAAAATTGTTTTGATTATTTCAATGTAGCATATTTGGTATTAATATTTACCTATTGTTTTTGTTGCTCTTTGTCTATTTGACATTAACAATTTTTGTTTCGTATTTTTTATTTAGCTGTTAAATATCTATTTTATTTGATTTAAATACTGCATCGCGGATATGGAGGTGGACGAGACTAAACCTCCTGATCCTCGATCGATAATTTTATCAACTGCTGACGAATGTGAATCTGACACGAGTCATGATTCAGTTATTGTACCTAACCGTAAACGAAAACCGCGTCATCAACCAATTGATATACCGTCGAAAATGAAACCTTCTTCTGTACTCGAAATAACTGCAGGCCTCCCGATACAAACCGAACCAAGCCCAATTCAATATTGTAATATGTCAAACCCACCATACATAGTATATATTCAAAATTGCGAAAGTGGCAAACCGATTAACTCCTTAGAAGTAGGCAAATTTTTGTTTTCATGTAAAAATAAAAACTTTGGGATTATTAACGGTACAATAAAATCTGAAGGGCGCTTTAAAATTTCTTCTGAATTTAACAAATGGGAACAAGCAAATAATTTTATACAGAATATTACAACTTTATCTGATCAAAAATTTAAGGCGTTTATTCCGACGCATCACGTGACGCGAATGGGGTTGGTAAGAGGCATTCCTGCTAATCTTTCTGAAAGTGATATTGTTGAATCCTTAAATTTGAACAATGCTAGACGAATTATTAAAATAATAAAGGCGCGAAGGTTAAATTACAAAGATAATTCTCAAGGCACGGTGACGTGGAAACCGTCACAAACCGTCGTTCTCACATTCGAAGGCCAAATATTGCCTGATTATGTTTACCTTTATTTTAACTCCCTTCCAGTAGAAGCATACACTTATCCCACTATTCAGTGTTTTAATTGTTGCCGTTTTGGGCACTCAAGAGCCATTTGTAAATCTTCCACTCGATGCTTTCACTGTGGTGAAAACCATCAAGCTGATCAGTGTCCAAACCCGGAAGAGCCAACATGCGTCAATTGTAAAGGTAGTCATAAGGCTACAAGCTTTATATGCCCAGAACTGACGAGACAAAAAAACATTAAACAACTGATGGCGAGTGAAAATATATCATATTTCCAAGCCTCTAAACGTTTTCCCCCTGCAATAAAGAGTTTTGCCGAAACTACAACATTGAATGTGAAACCAACCTCAGCTAACACTACAATAAACCAGATTAATTCAGCGAATCCTTCCAACTCTCGTAGAATTATTACATACAAACAAGTCAAACCTAGACCAGCAATGACACCAGCATATGACAAGAACATACATAACTCATTCCTATTCAATCCAAATGGTAATTATGTCAATCAAATGTCTAATGGTCATGCAATTAACCAAAATGAACATTCACCTCCTCCTTCTGCAGTAGAGTTATCCAACAGCAATTCAGCATTTCTGCAGACATTAATATCTCTTTTAATATCTATTCTTTCGAATAATAATAGCCTACCGTACAACGTTGCCGATATTCTCACAACATTGCAATCTTCTCTCTTCAATAATGGACATACAAACTCTGAAAATTCTACAATGGAATAGTAGGAGCGTTTATTCCAATAAAGCAGAACTTACCGAACTATTAAATAATAATTCAATACATATTGCAGCCATCTCTGAAACTTGGCTGAAGCCATCTTGCCTATTTAAGGTAATCGGCTACCAGTGTCTTAGAGATGACAGAGCTGACGGTCGGGCTGGAACTGCCCTTTTTATTAAAGATAAGTTAAATTTTGAAAAACTATCTATCCCTCTCAAATCCCAAGACTTTCAAATTGTCGCAGCACGAATTAAAAACATAACTTTTATTTCAGTATATATTCCACCATTAGTTTTATTTATAGAAAAGGACTGGACGGATTTACTTCGCCAGCTCCCCTCTCCCTCCATAATCTTGGGAGATTTTAACGCCCATTCTCCTATCTGGGGAAGTGAAGCTACCAATAAATCTGGTCACAATATAATAGATTTCATGGATATCAATAATATTTGTTTTTTAAATGATGGCTCCCCTACTCGCCTCACCCCACCCTCCCAAAAGAAAAGTGCTGTCGATCTGACACTATGTTCGAGTTCTTTAGCCGCAGATTGTTCATGGACCTTAACCAATGACCCTTACTCTAGTGATCATTATCCAATAATTATTCATTTAGAAGATCCTCACATTGCTAAATCTAAACCCCAACACCCGACAAATCGTAAAGGTTACAATACAAAAAGGGCAAATTGGCCCCTCTTCTACGATAATATAGAAAAATTAACAACAAGTTTGGACAGTTCTAACGTACACATTGAATACTCTGATCTTTTATCAATTATTTATAAGGCCGCTGACTTATCTATTCCAAAAAAATCCAACTTTAGCCCTCTGCCATGTACGCCATGGTGGGACGGAGAATGTTCTGATATGGTCAACAACAGGAAAAAAGCCATAAAAAAGTATAGGAAAAACATGACTCTTGAAAATTATATACTTGCAAAGGAAAGTCAGGCTAAAACTAAAAAATTTCTACGTAAGAAAAAAAGGCAAGGATGGCGAAATTTTTGCTCATCCCTCTCCCCAGACTCTCCCTTGTCTCTGGTTTGGAATATGATTCGACGATTTCGCTCATCATATGTCCAGAATCGGAATCATCAGATTAGTCCAGACATATTAGAATCCTTCATTAACAGACTGGCTCCCTCTTACTCTCCTAATATAACGGAATTATACATAAATCAAAACATAAGTCACCGCTCTTCAATATCTTGGTTAGATTCACCTTTTAAGATCGAGGAATTATCCATTGTGCTCAAAAACTTAAACAACTCTGCTCCTGGTTTTGATCAAATACCATATACGTTTTTCCAACATCTGCCTACTTGCTTTCTGGAACACATACTGAATAAATTTAATGAATGCCTTCAAACAGGTATGGTTCCCATAGATTGGAAAACCCAGTTGGTAATTCCAATCTTAAAACCTGGAAAAGACCCCAAAATTCAAACGTCTTATAGACCAATAGCTCTCTCTTCCTGCATTTTAAAAATTTTTGAAAACATCATTAAAAAACGTTTAGACTGGCAAACAGAACGTAATTTACTTCTCCCTAATATACAATTTGGATTTAGAAAGGGAAAGACTTGTATGGATAATTTAAGTATCTTGATATCAGACATCCAAATTGGGTTCACTAATAAAAAATACACACTCGCAGCTTTCCTGGACATTAAAGCCGCTTATGATAATGTCCTTTTGCCAATTTTACGGAGAAAATTGTTGAATTTAGGAATTCCAGAACGACTAGCTCAATTAATTTTTAATATTTTTTGTGAAAGAAAGATAGTCATTAATAAGCCTCCAGACACCTATGAACGAACGCTATGGATTGGCCTCTCTCAGGGATCTGTTCTGAGTCCGCATTTATTTAACCTATATTGCTATGATATACTTGAATGTGTTCAGGGTCTTTGTTCACTCCTCCAATTCGCTGATGATATCGTTTTATATATTACTCATAGTAATATTGAAACAGCAGTGAGAAAATTATCAACTGCCCTATCTAAAATCATTAAATGGCTTAATTCTAATGGACTTGAAGTTTCGCCCCAAAAATGTCAAATAATCGCCTTCTCGAGGAAACACAATACGGCTAATATATCAGTTAAGATTGGTGAAACCACTATTCCTAGTGTTGAAGAAGTCAAATTTTTGGGGATGACCTTGGATAGGAAGTTATCATGGACTTCTCATATTTCCCACATAATTACCAAATGTGAAAAAAATATAAACCCTCTGAGAGCAGTTTCTAGAGTTTGGTGGGGCTCACATCCTACAACCATGAAACTACTATATAATGCCATTGTCCGTAGTCATCTGGACTATGGTAGCTTCCTGATGGAACCGATACCGGAATATCTGAAATCCAAATTAGACAGAATACAATCTAAATGCCTTCGCTTAATAATTGGCGCAATGCGCTCCTCACCAATAAATGCACTGCAGGTGGAATGCGTAGAACCACCTCTCAAACTAAGACGCCAATATTTGGCCGATAAATTCATGCTCAAACGAATAAACTACAACTCACATCCGCTCCTCCCTAGAATCTCGATGCTCTCATCTCTATGTCAAAGTCACCGGTATTGGTTCAAAAAATGTACTCCCCCAATGTGCCAAAGCTATCAAAAACTCTCCCTCAAAATTGTCTCTAACCGTGCTCAGTCCATGCTTCCATATTACGAAATTCCATTTGAGGCAATAACATTGATCCCAAACATTATTTTAAATATCGACCTACATAAAAATTCAACAGTCAGTGCTCAAGCCATGAATAATAAGTTCAACAGTATCGTTATGTCTAACTGGCCCTCCCATCTACAAATATACACGGATGGGTCTAAGCGGGGTGCAGACAATGAATGCGGGGCCGCAATTCACATACCATCTAAAAAAATACAATCACTCGTTAAACTACCCAGGGAATGTTCAATATTCACAGCTGAATGTACGGCTATTAATGAAGCCCTAAAGATTTGCAATACTTTGGATTCTTCGCAGTTTATAATATTTTCGGATTCTTTAAGTGCTCTAAAGGCGTTGTCTTCCAATTTAGCCAAATTGGCCGACAGCACCTTACTATGCAACATTAAATCCGCTCTATTAAACCTTCATAAATTGAATAAAGAAGTGCTTCTTGCGTGGATCCCGGCTCATCAGGGAATAGTGGGAAATGAGATCGCTGACGAAGCAGCGAAGCAAGCCTCCGTTACTGGCATTTTACCCTCTCTATTTATGATTCCCTGCCAAGACATATTAGCATCCTTCAAAAAAGAACTCATATCCAAATGGACCATTGACTGGGAAAGGTCTAGTACCTTGAAAGGTTCTTCCTATAAATCCATCCAAATTTCAATACCGTCTAAACCATGGTTCCATAACAAAGGCATGGCCAAACGAGACGTCTCCAACATATGTCGCATTAGACTAGGACACTGCCTTATTAACAGCCACCTCCACAGGATACACGTAAGGGATAGCCCTTCGTGTGCTTGCGGAGAGGTTGTAGAGACCCTTGACCATGTGTTCTTTGAATGTCCAATCCACACCGAACATGATTTGTATTATACACTAAATACCCCACTCCCAATCAATATGTCTCATCTTCTATCATTGAATTCACCGCATATTTATTTCCATATAACAAAATTTCTTCGCCTTAATGGCTTCAATCTATAATGCAATAAAATAACCTTTACTTTTAAATAATTCAATAAAAATTTTTTGAAACTGGCAGAAATCATCCTAATGATTGGGTGGAATGCCATGTAAGCAAAAGAAGAAGAAGAAGAAATAAATTTATCATAAAAATAAGTAATAAATATTTTTATCCAGGACAACAAATAAAATATTATACCTACATACATAATGTTGACCAATATTTTTATAACAATTTTAAAACTATATTCCTACCCGCAATAATACATTATTGACACACTGATCGTAATAAAAATGGCTGATTATTTGATGGTGGGTCAATATAAATTATTAAGGTGACCATAATATTAACGTTCATAATAAAAAATTTATACATTTTTTTAATTATTATTTTTGAATATTTTTTTGCTGTTATAATATTTTTTTTTTTTATTTTTATTTATTAACAAAAACAATACAATGTTCACATATAAATCATAATTTAAAAAGGTATACAATTTCCATCATATAATTCATAATAACCCTCTTTAATTGAGATAAAATCTCGTGTTAAAAGAGGGGAGTATCTATTTAATATTATTACATTTACCAAAACATTGTACATCTACTAAAAAATATGAAGCTACACAAAAAAAGAATGAAATAACAAAAAATAAATAAATAAATCAGTACAATTTTTTAATTTTATTTTTAAATATACTATAATTTTTTTCGAGTCTAAGACTCAAAGGGAGTTCATTAAACCACTTAGTACCTTTATACTTATAGAAATGTTGTGAGGCAGTTGTACGTAAAAGAGGAATGGTAATACATCCTTGTGAATTTATTCTGCTGCTTAAAGAAAATGACAATTGGTTTGAATTTGTAAGAATATCTTTTTGAATTTGGAACAATGAGATTTTTTTGTAGATATTTTCAACAGTTGAAACTTTAAATTCTTGAAATTAATTAATAGTTGGATAATCAAATCTCTAATTTAATATAATTTTTATAATGATTCTTTGAAAAACTTCTAAAGGCACTAAAGTGGAAGTAAATAATAATAATGAACACTTCCTTGCACCCTACGCAAGTGGCTAGGTTATTGCACATGGCAATTTCTTCCAACCAACCAGTGATTCCAGTCCAGAAACGCAAAATTTGGGATCGAACCCAGGACGCCCGCACAGAAACCAAACGTCTCATTATTTTATAAATACATATAAAATTATGAGAATTTATTAAAATTAATAATTCCAAAAAATATAAAATACTTTTTAATGTTGTACAATGTAATTAAAATCCAATGGTAAATAAAAAAGATTTTTTTACAAATCTTTTTTATGTTTTTCGTCATCCATAAATTATTAGTATAAAATTTATTCTTTACGTAAAATTAAGTCCACAATAGAGGATTTGTTGACGTTAACTTCTAATCTCTTCTAACCCTCAAGTAAATTCAGTAAATTCTAAGTAAATTCGGTACAGTAAAATATTTATATATTATTTACAATTATCCAAAATTGGAATCTTACTCAACTATTATTTACCGTTAGTTCTTAAAAATGTAATATAATATCTACTATTTATTTAGATATATTTATTTTCATAATTTAAACAAATACACTGCACACTGCACACTTTTACATTACTAGCTAACTGTAATTATTTACTGTTAGTTATCCAAAATTTGTATATCAATTATTATTTACTGTTAATGATTCAACTATTATTTACTGTTAATTACTTATCAACTATCAATTACTGTTAGTTATTCAAAATATGTCTATCAACTTGAATTTACTGTTAATAATTTATATTATTTACTGTTAATAATTCAACTATTATTTACTGTTAATTACTTATCAACTATCAATTACTGTTAGTTATCCAAAATATGTTTATCAACTAGTATTTACTGTTAATAATCAGTATTATTTACTGCTTATTAATTATCATCAACTATCAATTAGTGTTAGTTATTCAAAATATGTTTATCAACTATTATTTACCGTTTATAATTCAGCTACTATTTACTGTTAATTACTTATCAACTATTAATTAGGTATTGTTAGATATCAAAAAAATGTTTATCAACTATTATTAATTTACTATTTATTACTTATCAACTATCAATTACTGTTAATTATCCAAAATATTTAGTTTCAATGAGGTGTTAGTTATATTATTAACAAGCGTATTAACTATATTTTCTTCGTTATTTCATAATTTAAAATGTATTAATTATAATTTGATTAATTATATAAATAAAATAATTCAGGTGGACCAATATTTATATATAAAATTATATTTTTATTACATACATAATACAAAAAATATAATTAACATAAATAAAGTTCCTTATGACGTCATGTATTTTTTGTAATACATATTGTAAATTTATTTTTTATTTTAATGAATTGTTTTGTAAATTAATCACGTTTTTTTGTCTTTTAATAATGTATTCATACTTTTGAAATGTATTTTTTTATAATTATATATTTTTTTTAAATAAATTATTCTTTTTATTTATTGTCACCCCAGTCAAATTTTTATATCGCCCATGCACTCTCCAGTATGTACAGACGATCGATGACAGGTAGGTACTGAATTATTACCTTCCACTGCTATGGGCTAATGAAGGGTTTTGATTTCGCAATTTTTAAGTTTTTTTTTCACCGTTTTTCAACAGGGATCTTGTAGCTAGAGATTGCACAGTGAAAAATTGTGTTTTTAATAATAAAAGAAATAATCAAGGGTCCCGGTGGAGACACAGTTAGTTTTTAATAATTGTGTTTTCAGTCTGGATCTGTGAGACGATTAATATTGCTTAATATTTTTATTATTATTATGTACTTTGCGGTCAAACTCCATTTAGATCCTAAACAACATGGTTTTGTTAGGGGACGTTCTACTAATACAAATTTAAATGTCTTTCTAAACGAAATTCATGACAACCTTGATAACAAAAGACAAACTGACGCAATATATACAGACTACTCAAAAGCCTTTGATAAAGTGAACCATCTTATTCTGACTAAGAAGCTAAAACTTTTGGGTATTCACGGTGATCTTCTTAGGTGGCTAAAATCATACCTTATTAATAGAAGCCAAATAGTAGAGTACGGTGGTCATCTATCGTCTGCAACACAGGTGCCATCGGGTGTACCTCAAGGTTCCCATTTGGGGCCTCTCTTATTTAATATTTACATACATGATATTGGATTATGCTTCAGGAACAGTTATTACATATTATACGCTGACGATATGAAAATCTACAAAACTGTTATAGACATTACAGACTGTGAGGACTTACAACTTGACCTTGATAGACTAACTACTTATTGTGTCTCGAATAAGCTGTTACTAAATGTAAAAAAATGTCACTCCATTACATTCTCTAGGAAAAAGAGTACAATACAATACACATACACAATCAATAGGGAGGCGATTGATAAGAAATCAGACTGTAGAAACTTAGGTATACAACTGGACAGTAAACTTTTATTTGACAAACACATTGACACAATTACACTGAAAGCTTATAAAATGTTGGGATTCCTGATGAGAGTATGCAAACCATTCACACAAGTGAAAACATTTATTAGAAGTCAATTGGAGCATGCATCAGTCATCTGGAATCCACAATATAATATTTATATTAACAGTATAGAACGAATACAACAAATATTTTTGAAACATATGAAGTACAAATTTGGTAATAACTACAAACATGAATTGCAGACTTTACAGACAAGACGAAGGACCTCAGACTTAATGTACCTTTATGACATAATAAACTTCAATATAGACTGTACAGACCTTCTGAAGGATATTAACTTCAACATACCAAACAGACGAACAAGACACACCTCAACGTTCTTTTTAGACAAAAAAAAAACACTAATGCCGCTCAAAATTCGCCATTGTACCGATGCCTTACCACGTATAATAATTTGGAAAAGATCAGGTCCGTGGACATATTCTGTATGTCCAGGACTCTTTTCAGGAGCCACGTTAGACAGGAATAATATTTTTTTTTGTTACCAATAGTGAGTACAATGCACCATGAGTACAAAGGTGGGCTGATTAAGTTACAATTACTTATGTTGCTATTCTTATCTTTTATATTTGTTTTAAAAAATATTATTGTACGTTGCCCATTTTTTCAAATAAATTAAAAAAAAAAAAAAAGTCTCCAGAAGTTGTTATTGGGTGCGTGTTAAAAATTATTCGACATATACCGACCTGTTAGTTGCCCGAGAAGCTACATAACATAAATAAATAAATAAATAATCATATTTATATACCTAATATGACACATGTAATGTACATAAACTCAGAGCTGATCAATTTCCATTGAAATCCGTTGATTTTTCTATATGATTTAATCTATTTAAACTTTCATAATGCTCTCACGACATGGCGAATCGAATTTTTTTCATTTAGTTTCATTTCTTTACAATGGAATGTACTCCTCATAGTAAAAATTAATTCATTCAGGGATTCTTAACGTTAATATTTTTTAACAGATTTTTAATTATCTCAATAGAGACGAAGTTGGAATATTTATTGTAGGAGAACCGGGAAATCAAGGCACCTACAGGGCTTACGACCTGTCATCGGCTGGTTTACGTGATCACTTTATGCGCTTGCGCAACGTTCACCAATTATGCCTTTTTAGTGCCCTATCAATTTTTATACCATCTCATATGAAATTCATTATGAACCGCCCGGGCGATTTCAGATAGGGGGGCGCTGGCTTCATTATGTAGATAATTTTTACACTTAAGCAAGTAAATTATTACAATGATTATGTGTGCGTGTGTGTGAATCGAATGTCGAGCAGCATAAACGTGTTGTTAGTATTTGGTAGGTAGGTATATGTTTACGAATAACACGGTAATAGACGGACAAGATCACCGCAGAATTTTAACATACACACCATCACGCCGTGTCCCTTTCGGGGAAGGCAGAGAGAACCGAGTGCCATACCTGGGGAATTTTTGATTTATATAATTAACATTTTCGGATTTTAAGCGCCCTTTTTAGACAAGCGCCCTGACTTCTTGTTCCGGATTGTTCTATGATTTATCCGGCCCTGACTAACCATGTTTTCATTGCACAGTCGCTCACTTAAGTTAAGAGATCACGTGGCTTCCTAACTGGAGGATGCTACCAAGTTCACCTATGAGACATTGCATTGCAGAGACATATCTAAATACTTAGCGCATGCGCATCGTCGTAAACTAACATTTACGAATCGTCAAAAAGTAAGGTTGATAGCGTGGAACCTTACGCGTGGTTTAATACTAAAATACGAGATATTTTCGGTGGATGATGATTTTATCGGCTTCGTTGAATATGTATTTGGTAATTTTGTCAAATCAAATACCAAACAGAGTATTCAGCGAGCCATGCGAGATGCCGAAAATTCGGTGGAATTTCAAAAAAATCGTGGCATCGAGCTGTCAGTGTGAAGTGTGAAGTTGGTTACATGTGTTGTTATATAGCAAAAAAAAAACATTTTAAACGTCAAACGTCAGAAAAGAGATAGATAACTTTCTAAGCCCATAGAAAGCTATGTATGTCTTTTCTTCATACACAATAATGTGAAATGCTACGCCATCGACCTTAAGTTTGTCGTAGTATTTAGTTAGTGATGTCTCTGCAATACAATTGCTAACTTAAGAATACTAAATACTCTAGTGAGGTTAGGAGTTAGTATTTATGTACCTAGGACTGTGGATTCGAGTCATAATCTCCAAACATACATACATACCATCGAGCTATTTACAAATACGGGGTGAAAAAAGGACTGACTTCCACACTATCTTATCTTGACATACCCACATGTGTTCGCATATAAACAAAATATTGAATAATTTGGATTTAAGGGTTCATAGTTTGGTAAGAATTCTCCAAATGCATATACTATGGCCATCGACAGTTGGATCTCATGTGTTGCATTAAGCTAGAACAAAATAAAATCAAATTTAATAATCAATGGGCTGATTTCTAATTAATTTTCTAGTCAAAAATTCTATTATGTGAATATTTATGACATTCAAATATTTTAAATTATTTCATCGTAATTTTCACGAGGGCCTAAAATTAATTTCTAGCTACGCCACTGCTCTAAATGCGGGTATAGTGTTGGCCACAGTTCATTCGTGTTTTTTTTTTTAACAATTGTACCCGATTCGTCAAGCCTGTTTGACACAATAATGGACTGATTCGTCATGCAAATTCGATTGTGATAGGTCACCTTTATATGTACGAAAAAAATCTTTTAACATTAGGTAACAATATTTTTTAAAATTTAATGAATAACTGTACTGCACACGAGTTATTAGTGATATCAAATTGAATATTTTAAACTAATTTTATTTACATTAATTTTTACTCCTTCAGAAATCCACGTAAGTCGTTCTAATATATTTTTTTTATATGACTCAATTTTTTTTTGTAACTATCTCTTTTTATTTTATTACTTTTTGTTAACAATGATGGACAGTGGCAGGTTTGTTGCCTAATGGCAATATCTTTTTATCATTTAATGACTCGGCGGATATTATGGGGTAGTTAATATTAAATAAATTTAAATTATAATACTATTTTAAAAAGAATGCATCAAAATTTAGCTATTAAATATAAATTTTTTGACGCGATAAACATAAAACCATATTATGAATATGAACCGATTTCATTTTTAGAAAATAATAATATTTCGCTTTATTACGATAAAACAATATTAACTGACCGGTCAATTCAACATAACAGACCCGATTTAATAATACATGATAAAATTAAAAAAATAACATATATTTGCGACGTGGCTATTCCAAATACTAGTAATATTATAAAAACTTTTGAAATACACCGCTTTATGTAATGAGATTAAAAGACTTTGGCATTCTTGTAAAATAATAATATTACAGTTCATTATTTCAGCCACTGACATTATTCCAAAATCGTTAATCCGTAATTTAGAAATTATAGATTTATCAAAAAACTTAATAATAAAAATGCAAAAATCGGTAATAATGAATACATGTAGAATCGCTAAAGATTTATTAAACGTTAATATTCGGGAATCAGTAGGGTTGTTAGGTAGTATAGAGACCTCATCAGAGCCTAATCCTTTGATATGTTAAGTATCTGGATGGGTGAACTATTCCCAATTGAAAGCTTGATGATCCGTTTGTTGTATTAAATAATTTACAATTTACGCATTGATCTGCTAATTCTTTTGATGAAGTGTATAATGGTAATAATAATAATTGAGTGTTATTATTTGTAGTGCTTAATTGTTATTAATATCATTAGTAAATTGGCCAGCGCCGTAAAAAAATATAGTGGTATATAGTTAGTTGTATAATTTAAATATGACAAATTAAATCTACCAACCAAGCACGTCCATTTGTTGAAGTAATTTTGGTGTATAATGTACCAGCATGCAAATTTGAAAAGAGAGAACCAAAATAATAAATACTTAAAGGTGAGGAAAGGATGAGATAATGATAAGATTAAGAGATAGAATAGTCGAATATTTTTACTCCTCACTAACCCAAGGGGATATTTTTACTCCTCACTAACCCAAGGGGATATTTTTACTCCTCACTAACACAAGGTGATATAGTGGGGAGTTATGATTTCGAAATTTTTAAGAGTATTTTTTTTGCAGATTATCAACTAGTATCATGCTGAGATTGTATTCTGAAAGTTTCGTCACAATGTATCTGTGTGTGTGTGTGCTATGTGCATTATAGACTAAGTACTCATTCGATTATTTTCAAATTTTGCAAATATGTATATCTAATACTCCCTTAAATCCCATTAGATTTTGAAGGATATCTGAATAGTGCTTCTCAATTTTTTTAACTGTCAAATATTTCAAAGTGCTCAGGAAATTTAAAATTTGTTATTTTTATTTTCAAATTGATAAAAAGGCACATCACTTTTATAAAATGGCATTGAAGAGTTATCAAGTTTTCATAATGAAATATTTAAATAAAAAACAATTTATCAAAGTCATTTCATGAAAATGCTGAATATTTTCCATACAAAATTTGAATAATTTATAGAATGACTTGTTAGTGAGGAGCTTAGCGTTGGCCACAACCCACTCGTTTATTATTGATACCAAAAATACAAAATTACAATATAAGTACAAAAAAAATAAATATCAGAAAAATTAAAATAATAACAGATCAAATATATGGGTTGGTTTTTACCACCTCACTAGGCCAGGCCTGTTCCGAGGTGGTAGACTAGTTACATAATATTAATTACCTACTAAATCAGAATAAACTGTAATATTGTGCAGTGTGTAGTCTATGTGAAATATAGTGAGGAGTAATGATTTCGCAATTATTAAGGGTATTTTTTTATTGCAGATAATCAACTAGTATCATGCTGAGATTGTATTCTGAAAGTTTCAGCACAATGTATCTATGTGTGTGTGCTATGCACGGTGTGTTTATTTTACTTCATCAATTATAGACTAAATAACTTATTCGATTCTTTTCAAATTTCGCAAATATATATATCTAATACTAGCTTAGACCCCATTAGATTTCGAAGAATATCTGAATAGTGCTTCTCATTTTTTTTAAACGTCAAATGTTTTAAAGAGGCTATAGTAGGCTACGTAGTATATCTTGAAAATCTTTTCCCCACTACCCTCAAAAGATACGTCTTTGAAATAAGGAACAGTCTAAATTTACATTTTAATACTATTGCATTGAATTTTGAATTTGTTTAATACTATTCTTGTAAAATTGGTTTTAGCAAAACCCTTTTTTATTGTTTAATTGTAAGTAACTAAAAAACTGATGGGTTGATGATAAAAAAAATCGAAAATAAAATATCTTGTACCAGAGAGTAAAGTGTCGGCCACAACTCTCTAATAATATTTAAATTTATAGAAAAATATTTTTATTTCAAGGTCACATTCGTAAAAGAATCAATATTTAATTTATATTGATTACTTCATACACATACATCATACGCGTTGTACTTTAATGCATATTATGTACAAAACGAGTGTGTTGTGTTCAACACTAAACTCCACTAAAATATGTTTACATTTTATAAATTATATGTGTGGTGGCAGAGCGATTAGCAGGCTGGTCTAGTAATCAAGTGGTCGCGATTTCGAATCCTGCCTCGACCGATTTCGTTCACCTATAGCACAAGCATTTATGCTTATTTGAGGGAACGTAGGAAGATGTATATGTACTTGTTTAACGTCTCTGTGATGTCTTCTCAATCCTCATATTTCGTCTCGCTGATGTCTACTCTACTCTCATATTTCGTCTCGCTGATGTCTACTCTACTCTCATATTTCGTCTCGCTGATGTCTACTCTACTCTCATATTTCGTCTCTCTGGTTGCATTCCTATTCTCATATTTCGACTCCCTGATGTCTTCTCATTTCTCATATTTCGCCTTCTTGATGTTTTCTCAATTCTCATATTACGACTCCCTGATGTCGACTCAATTCTCATATTACGTCTCTCCGAATTCTTCTCAATTATCAAATTTTGTCTCCCTGAGGTGTCTTCTCAATTCTCATATTTCATCTCCCTTGAGAAGACAAGAATTGAGAAGACATTAGGGACACGACTTATGAGAATTAAAAAGACATCAGGGACGCGAAATATGAGAATCTAGAAAACATCAGGGAGACGAAATATATGAAATGGAGAAGACATCAGGGAGACGAAATATAAGAATTGAGAAGACATCAGGGAGACGAAATATATGAAATGGAGAAGACATCAGGGAAACGAAATATAAGAATTTAGAAGACATCAGGGAAACGAAATATGAGGATTAAGAAGACATCAGGGAGACGAAATATGAGAATTGAAAAGACATCAGGGAGACGAAATATGAGAATTAAGAAGACATCAGGGAGACGAAATATGAGAATTGAGAAGACATCAGGGACACGAATTATGAGAATTAAGAAGACATCAGGGAGACGAAATATATAAATGAGAAGAAATCAGGGAGTCGAAATAAAAGGATTGAGAAGACACCGGGGAGACGGAATATGTGAATTGAAAATATATCAGGGAGACAAAATATGAGAATTGAGAAGACATCAGGAAGACGAAATATGAGAATTGAGAAGACATCAGGGACACGAATTATGAGAATTAAGAAGACATCAGGGAGACGAAATATAAAAATGAGAAGAAATCAGGGAGTCGACATAAAGGGATTGCGAAGACACCGAGGAGACGAAATATGAGAATTGAGAAGACATCAGCGACGCGAAATATGAGAATCGAGAAGACATCAGGGAGACGAAATATATGAAATGGAGAAGACATCAGGGAGACGAAATATAAGAATTGAGAAGACATCAGGGACACGAAATATGAGAATTGAGAAGACATTAGGAAAACGAAATATGAGGATTAAGAAGACATCAGGGATACGAAACATGAGAATTCAGAATACATCAGGAACGCGAAATAGGAGAATCGAGAAGACATCACGGAGACGAAAAATATGAAATGGAGAAGACATCAGGGAGACGAAATATAAGAATTGAGAAGACATCAGGGACACGAAATATGAGAATTGAGAAGACATTAGGGACACGAATTATGAGAATTTAGAAGACATTAGGAAAACGAAATATAAGGATTAAGAAGACATCAGGGATACGAAACATGAGAATTCAGAATACATCAGGAACGCGAAATAGGAGAATCGAGAAGACATCACGGAGACGAAATATATGAAATGGAGAAGACATCAGGGAGACGAAATATAAGAATTGAGAAGACATCAGGGACACGAAATATGAGAATTGAGAAGACATTAGGGACACGAATTATGAGAATTTAGAAGACATTAGGAAAACGAAATATAAGGATTAAGAAGACATCACGGAGACGAAATATATGAAATGGAGAAGACATCAGGGAGACGAAATATGAGAATTGAGAAGACATCAGGAAGACGAAATATGAGAATTGAGAAGACATCAGGAAGATGAAATATGAGAATTAAGAAGACATCAGGGAGACGAAATATAAAAATGTAAAGAAATCAGGGAGTCGACATAAAGGGATTGCGAAGACACCGGGGAGACGAAATATGAGAATTGAGAAGACATCAGCGACGCGAAATATGAGAATCGAGAAAACATCAGGGAGATGAAATATAAGGATTGAGAAGACACCGGGGAAACGAAATATGTGAATTGAAAATATATCAGAGAGACGGAATATGAGAATTGAGAAGACATCAGGGACGCGAAATATGAGAATCGAGAAGACATCAGGGACACGAATTATGAGAATTTAGAAGACATTAGGAAAACGAAATATGAGGATTAAGAAGACATCAGGGATACAAAACATGAGAATCAGGGACGCGAAATAAGAGAATCGAGAAGACATCAGGGAGACGAAATATATGAAATGGAGAAGACATCAGGGAGATGAAATATGAGAATTGAGAAGACATTAGGGATACGAATTATGAGAATTAAAAAGAAATCAGGGAGTCGACATACAAGGATTGCGAAGACACCGGGGAGACGGAATATGTTAATTGAAAATATATCAGGGAGACGAAATATGAGAATTGAGAAGACATAAGGGACACGAATTATGAGAATTTCGAAGACATCAGGAAAACGAAATATGAGAACTAAGAATATATCAGCGATACGAAACATGAGAATTGAGAAGACATCAGGAACGCGAAATAGGAGAATCGAGAAGACATCAGGGAGACGAAATATATGAAATGGAGAAGACATCAGGGAGACGAAATATGAGAATTGAGAAGACATTAGGGATACGAATTATGAGAATTAAAAAGACATCAGGGAGACGTAATATGAAAAAAAAGAAGAAATCAGGGAGTCCAAATAAAAGGATTGAGAAGACACCGGGGAGACGAAATATGAGAATTGAGAAGACATCAGCGACGCGAAATATGAGAATCGAGAAGACATCAGGGAGACGAAATATATGAAATGGAGAAGATATCAGGGAGACGAAATATAAGAATTGATAAGACATCAGGGACACGAAATATGAGAATTGAGAAGACATTAGGAAAACGAAATATGAGGTTTAAGAAGACATCAGGGATACGAAACATGAGAATTCAGAATACATCAGGAACGCGAAATAGGAGAATCGAGAAGACATCACGGAGACGAAATATATGAAATGGAGAAGACATCAGGGAGACGAAATATAAGAATTGAGAAGACATCAGGGAGACGAAATATATGAAATGGAGAAGACATCAGGGAAACGAAATATAAGAATTTAGAAGACATCAGGGAAACGAAATATGAGGATTAAGAAGACATCAGGGAGACGAAATATGAGAATTGAAAAGACATCAGGGAGACGAAATATGAGAATTAAGAAGACATCAGGGAGACGAAATATGAGAATTGAGAAGACATCAGGGACACGAATTATGAGAATTAAGAAGACATCAGGGAGACGAAATATATAAATGAGAAGAAATCAGGGAGTCGAAATAAAAGGATTGAGAAGACACCGGGGAGACGGAATATGTGAATTGAAAATATATCAGGGAGACAAAATATGAGAATTGAGAAGACATCAGGAAGACGAAATATGAGAATTGAGAAGACATCAGGGACACGAATTATGAGAATTAAGAAGACATCAGGGAGACGAAATATAAAAATGAGAAGAAATCAGGGAGTCGACATAAAGGGATTGCGAAGACACCGAGGAGACGAAATATGAGAATTGAGAAGACATCAGCGACGCGAAATATGAGAATCGAGAAGACATCAGGGAGACGAAATATATGAAATGGAGAAGACATCAGGGAGACGAAATATAAGAATTGAGAAGACATCAGGGACACGAAATATGAGAATTGAGAAGACATTAGGAAAACGAAATATGAGGATTAAGAAGACATCAGGGATACGAAACATGAGAATTCAGAATACATCAGGAACGCGAAATAGGAGAATCGAGAAGACATCACGGAGACGAAAAATATGAAATGGAGAAGACATCAGGGAGACGAAATATAAGAATTGAGAAGACATCAGGGACACGAAATATGAGAATTGAGAAGACATTAGGGACACGAATTATGAGAATTTAGAAGACATTAGGAAAACGAAATATAAGGATTAAGAAGACATCAGGGATACGAAACATGAGAATTCAGAATACATCAGGAACGCGAAATAGGAGAATCGAGAAGACATCACGGAGACGAAATATATGAAATGGAGAAGACATCAGGGAGACGAAATATGAGAATTGAGAAGACATCAGGAAGACGAAATATGAGAATTGAGAAGACATCAGGGACACGAATTATGAGAATTAAGAAGACATCAGGGAGACGAAATATAAAAATGAGAAGAAATCAGGGAGTCGACATAAAGGGATTGCGAAGACACCGGGGAGACGAAATATGAGAATTGAGAAGACATCAGCGACGCGAAATATGAGAATCGAGAAGACATCAGGGAGACGAAATATATGAAATGGAGAAGACATCAGGGAGACGAAATATAAGAATTGAGAAGACATCAGGGACACGAAATATGAGAATAGAGAAGACATAAGGAAAACGAAATATGAGGATTAAGAAGACATCAGGGATACGAAACATGAGAATTCAGAATACATCAGGAACGCGAAATAGGAGAATCGAGAAGACATCACGGAGACGAAATATATGAAATGGAGAAGACATCAGGGAGACGAAATATAAGAATTGAGAAGACATCAGGGACACGAAATATGAGAATTGAGAAGACATTAGGGACACGAATTATGAGAATTTAGAAGACATTAGGAAAACGAAATATAAGGATTAAGAAGACATCACGGAGACGAAATATATGAAATGGAGAAGACATCAGGGAGACGAAATATGAGAATTGAGAAGACATCAGGAAGACGAAATATGAGAATTGAGAAGACATCAGGAAGATGAAATATGAGAATTAAGAAGACATCAGGGAGACGAAATATAAAAATGTAAAGAAATCAGGGAGTCGACATAAAGGGATTGCGAAGACACCGGGGAGACGAAATATGAGAATTGAGAAGACATCAGCGACGCGAAATATGAGAATCGAGAAAACATCAGGGAGATGAAATATAAGGATTGAGAAGACACCGGGGAAACGAAATATGTGAATTGAAAATATATCAGAGAGACGGAATATGAGAATTGAGAAGACATCAGGGACGCGAAATATGAGAATCGAGAAGACATCAGGGACACGAATTATGAGAATTTAGAAGACTTTAGGAAAACGAAATATGAGGATTAAGAAGACATCAGGGATACAAAACATGAGAATCAGGGACGCGAAATAAGAGAATCGAGAAGACATCAGGGAGACGAAATATATGAAATGGAGAAGACATCAGGGAGATGAAATATGAGAATTGAGAAGACATTAGGGATACGAATTATGAGAATTAAAAAGAAATCAGGGAGTCGACATACAAGGATTGCGAAGACACCGGGGAGACGGAATATGTTAATTGAAAATATATCAGGGAGACGAAATATGAGAATTGAGAAGACATAAGGGACACGAATTATGAGAATTTCGAAGACATCAGGAAAACGAAATATGAGAACTAAGAATATATCAGCGATACGAAACATGAGAATTGAGAAGACATCAGGAACGCGAAATAGGAGAATCGAGAAGACATCAGGGAGACGAAATATATGAAATGGAGAAGACATCAGGGAGACGAAATATGAGAATTGAGAAGACATTAGGGATACGAATTATGAGAATTAAAAAGACATCAGGGAGACGTAATATGAAAAAAAAGAAGAAATCAGGGAGTCCAAATAAAAGGATTGAGAAGACACCGGGGAGACGAAATATGAGAATTGAGAAGACATCAGCGACGCGAAATATGAGAATCGAGAAGACATCAGGGAGACGAAATATATGAAATGGAGAAGATATCAGGGAGACGAAATATAAGAATTGATAAGACATCAGGGACACGAAATATGAGAATTGAGAAGACATTAGGAAAACGAAATATGAGGTTTAAGAAGACATCAGGGATACGAAACATGAGAATTCAGAATACATCAGGAACGCGAAATAGGAGAATCGAGAAGACATCACGGAGACGAAATATATGAAATGGAGAAGACATCAGGGACACGAAATATAAGAATTGAGAAGACATCAGGGACACGAAATATGAGAATTGAGAAGACATCAGGGACACGAATAATGAGAATTTAGAAGACATTAGGAAAACGAAATATGAGGATTAAGAAGACATCAGGGATACGAAACATGAGAATTCAGAATACATCAGGAACGCGAAATAGGAGAATCGAGAAGACATCACGGAGACGAAATATATGAAATGGAGAAGACATCAGGGAGACGAAATATGAGATTTGAGAAGACATCAGAAAGACGAAATATGAGAATTGAGAAGACATCAGGGACACGAATTATGAGAATTAAGAAGACATCAGGGAGACGAAATATAAAAATGAGAAGAAATCTTGTAGTCGACATAAAGGGATTGCGAAGACACCGGGGAGACGAAATATGAGAATTGAGAAGACATCAGCGACGCGAAATATGAGAATCGAGAAGACATCAGGGACACGAATTATTAGAATTTAGAAGACATTAGGGAAACGAAATATGAGGATTAAAAAGACATCAGGGATACAAAACATGAGAATCAGGGACGCGAAATAGGAGAATCGAGAAGACATCAGGGAGACGAAATATATGAAATGGAGAAGACATCAGGGAGATGAAATATGAGAATTGAGAAGACATTAGGGATACAAATTATGAGAATTAAAAAGAAATCAGGGAGTCGACATATAAGGATTGCGAAGACACCGGGGAGACGGAATAGGTTAATTGAAAATATATCAGGGAGACGAAATATGAGAATTGAGAAGACATAAGGGACACGAATTATGAGAATTTCGAAGACATCGGGAAAACGAAATATGAGAACTAAGAAGATATCAGAGATACGAAACATGAGAATTGAGAAGACATCAGGAACGCGAAATAGGAGAATCGAGAAGACATCAGGGAGACGAAGTATAAGAAATGGAGAAGACATCAGGGAGACGAAATATGAGAATTGAGAAGACATTAGGGATACGAATTATGAGAATTAAAAAGACTTCAGGGAGACGAAATATGAAAAAAAAGAAGAAATCAGGGAGTCGAAATAAAAGGATTGAGAAGACACCGGGGACACGAAATATGTGAATTGAAAATATATCAGGGAGACGAAATATGAGAATTGAGAAGACATCAGGGACACGAAATATGAGAATCTAGAAAACATCAGGGAGACGAAATATAAGGATTGGGAAGACACCGGGGAAACGAAATATGTGAATTGAAAATATAACAGAGAGACGGAATATGAGAATTGAGAAGACATCAGGGACGCGAAATATTAGAATCGAGAAGACATCAGGGAGACGAAGTATATGAAATGGAGAAGACATCAGGGAGACGAAATATAAGAAATGAGAAGACATCAGGGAAACGAAATAGGAGAATTTAGAAGACATCAGGGAAACGAAATATGAGGATTAAGAAGACATCACGGAGACGAAACATGAGATTTGAGAAGACATCAGGGACGCGAAATATGAGAATCGAGAAGACATCAGGGAGACGAAATATATGAAATGGAGAAGACATCAGGGAGACGAAATATAAGAATTGAGAAGACATCAGGAACCTGAAATAGGAGAATCGAGAAGACATCAGGGAGACGAAATTTATGAAATGGAGGAGACATCAGGGAGACGAAATATGAGAATTGAGATGACATCAGGGAGACGAAATATGAGAATTGAGAAGACATCAGAGACACGAATTATGAGAATTAAGAAGACATCAGGGAGACGAAACATGAAAATTGAGAAGACATCAGGGACGCGAAATAGGAGAATCGAGAAGACTTCAGGGAGACGAAATATATGAAATGGAGAAGACATCAGGGAGACGAAATATGAGAATTGAGAAGACATCAGGGAGACGAAATATATGAAATGGAGAAGACATCAGGGAGACGAAATATAAGAATTGAGAAGACATCAGGGAAACGAAATATGAGAATTGAGAAGACATCAGGGACACGAATAATGAGAATTTAGAAGACATTAGGAAAACGAAATATGAGGATTAAGAAGACATCAGGGATACGAAACATGAGGATTCAGAATACATCAGGAACGCGAAATAGGAGAATCGAGAAGATATCACGGAGACGAAATATATGAAATGGAGAAGACATCAGGGAGACGAAATATGAGAATTGAGAAGACATCAGGAAGACGAAATATGAGAATTGAGAAGACATCAGGGACACGAATTATGAGAATTAAGAAGACATCAGGGAGACGAAATATAAAAATGAGAAGAAATCAGGTAGTCGACATAAAGGGATTGCGAAGACACCGGGGAGACGAAATATGAGAATTGAGAAGACATCAGCGACGCGAAATATGAGAATCGAGAAGACATCAGGGACACGAATTATTAGAATTTAGAAGACATTAGGGAAACGAAATATGAGGATTAAAAAGACATCAGGGATACAAAACATGAGAATCAGGGACGCGAAATAGGAGAATCGAGAAGACATCAGGGAGACGAAATATATGAAATGGAGAAGACATCAGGGAGATGAAATATGAGAATTGAGAAGACATTAGGGATACAAATTATGAGAATTAAAAAGAAATCAGGGAGTCGACATATAAGGATTGCGAAGACACCGGGGAGACGGAATAGGTTAATTGAAAATATATCAGGGAGACGAAATATGAGAATTGAGAAGACATAAGGGACACGAATTATGAGAATTTCGAAGACATCGGGGAAAACGAAATATGAGAACTAAGAAGATATCAGAGATACGAAACATGAGAATTGAGAAGACATCAGGAACGCGAAATAGGAGAATCGAGAAGACATCAGGGAGACGAAGTATAAGAAATGGAGAAGACATCAGGGAGACGAAATATGAGAATTGAGAAGACATTAGGGATACGAATTATGAGAATTAAAAAGACTTCAGGGAGACGAAATATGAAAAAAAAGAAGAAATCAGGGAGTCGAAATAAAAGGATTGAGAAGACACCGGGGAGACGAAATATGTGAATTGAAAATATATCAGGGAGACGAAATATGAGAATTGAGAAAACATCAGGGACACGAAATATGAGAATCTAGAAAACATCAGGGAGACGAAATATAAGGATTGGGAAGACACCGGGGAAACGAAATATGTGAATTGAAAATATAACAGAGAGACGGAATATGAGAATTGAGAAGACATCAGGGACGCGAAATATTAGAATCGAGAAGACATCAGGGAGACGAAGTATATGAAATGGAGAAGACATCAGGGAGACGAAATATAAGAAATGAGAAGACATCAGGGAAACGAAATAGGAGAATTTAGAAGACATCAGGGAAACGAAATATGAGGATTAAGAAGACATCACGGAGACGAAACATGAGATTTGAGAAGACATCAGGGACGCGAAATATGAGAATCGAGAAGACATCAGGGAGACGAAATATATGAAATGGAGAAGACATCAGGGAGACGAAATATAAGAATTGAGAAGACATCAGGAACCTGAAATAGGAGAATCGAGAAGACATCAGGGAGACGAAATATATGAAATGGAGGAGACATCAGGGAGACGAAATATGAGAATTGAGATGACATCAGGGAGACGAAATATGAGAATTGAGAATACATCAGGGACACGAATTATGAGAATTAAGAAGACATCAGGGAGACGAAACATGAGAATTGAGAAGACATCAGGGACGCGAAATAGGAGAATCGAGAAGACATCAGGGAGACGAAATATATGAAATGGAGAAGACATCAGGGAGACGAAATATGAGAATTGAGAAGACATCAGGGAGATGAAATATGAGAATTGAGAAGACATAAGGGACACGAATTATGAGAATAAAAAGACATCAGGAATACGTTATATAAAAATGAGAAGAAATCAGGGAGTCGACATATAAGGATTGCGAAGACACCGGGGAGACGGAATATGTGAATTGAAAATATACCAGGGAGACGAAATATGAGAATTGAGAAGACATCAGGGACGCGAAATATGAGAATCGAGAAAACATCTGGGAGACTAAATATAAGGATTGAGAAGACACCGGGGAAACGAAATATGTGAATTGAAAATATATCAGAGAGACGGAATATGAGAATAGAGAAGACATCAGGGACGAGAAATATGAGAATCGAGAAGACATCAGGGAGACGAAATATATGAAATGGAGAAGACATCAGGGAGACGAAATATGAGAATTGAGAAGACATTAGGGACACGAATTATGAGAATTTCGAAGACATCAGGAAAACGAAATATGAGAATTAAGAAGACATCAGGGATACGAAACATGAGAATTAAGAAGACATCAGGAACGCGAAATACGAGAATCGAGAAGACATCAGGGAGACGAAATATATGAAATGGAGAAGACATCAGGGAGATAAAATATGAGAATTGAGAAGACATTAGGGACACGAATTATGAGAATTAAAAAGACATCAGGGAGACGAAATATGAAAAATGAGAAGACATCAGGGAGACGAAATATAAGGATTGAGAAGACACCGGGGAAACGAAAAGTGTGAATTGAAAATATATCAGGGAGAAGGAATATGAGAATTGAGATGACATCAGGGACGCGAAATATGAGAATCGAGAAGACATCAGGGAGACGAAATATATGAAATGGAGAAGACATCAGGGAGAAGAAATATGAGAATTGAGAAGACATCAGGGACACGAATTATGAGAATTTAGAAGACATCAGGAAAACGAAATATGAGGATTAAGAAGACATCACTGATACGAAACATGAGAATTGAGAAGACATCAGGGACGCGAAATAGGAGAATCGAGAAGTCATCAGGGAGACGAAATATATGAAATGGAGAAGACATCAGGGAGACGAAATATGAGAATTGAGAAGACATCAGGGAGATGAAATATGAAATTGTGAAGACATTAGGGACACGAATTATGTGAATTAAAAAGACATCAGGGAGACGAAATATGAAAGATGAGAAAAAAACAGGAAGTCGAAATATGTGAATTCAAAATATATCAGGTAGACGAAATATGAGAATTGAGAAGACATCAGGGAGACAAAATATGAGAATTGAGAAGACATCAAGGAGGCGTCTTGTCATCAGGGAACATGAGAAGACATCAGCGAGACATGAGAAATGAGAATACATTAGTGAGACAAAAACGAGTATTGAGAAAACCTCAGGGAGACGAAATATGAGAATCGAGAAGACATCAGGGAGACGAAATATACGAAATGAAGAAGACTTCACGGAGACGAAATAAATGAACTGAACACAACAGGGAGACGAATTATATGACTTGGAGAAGACATCAGGGAGACGAAATATGAGAATTGAGAAGACATCAGGGAGATGAAATATGAGAATTGAGAAGACATTAGGGACACGAATTATGAGAATTAAAAAGACATCAGGGATACGTAATATAAAAATGAGAAGAAATCAGGGAGTCGACATATAAGGATTGCGAAGACACCGGGGAGACGGAATATGTGAATTGAAAATATGTCAGGGAGACGAAATATAAGGATTGAGAAGACACCGGGGAAACGAAATATGTGAATTGAAAATATATCAGAGAGACGGAATATGAGAATAGAGAAGACATCAGGGACGCGAAATATGAGAATCGAGAAGACATCAGGGAGACGAAATATATGAAATGGAGAAGACATCAGGGAGACGAAATATGAGAATTGAGAAGACATCAGGGACGCGAAATATGAGAATCTAGAAAACATCAGGGAAACGAAATATGTGAATTGAAAATATATCAGAGAGACGGAATATGAGAATAGAGAAGACATCAGGGACGCGTAATATTAGAATCGAGAAGACATCAGGGAGACGAAGTATATGAAATGGAGAAGACATCAGGGAGACGAAATATAAGAAATGAGAAGACATCAGGGACACGAAATATGAGAATTTAGAAGACATCAGGGAAACGAAATATGAGGATTAAGAAGACATCACGGAGACGAAACATGAGATTTGAGAAGACATCAGGGACGCGAAATATGAGAATCGAGAAGACATCAGGGAGACGAAATATATGAAATGGAGAAGACATCAGGGAGACGAAATATGAGAATTGAGAAGACATCAGGGACACAAAATATGAGAATTGAGAAGACATCAGGGACACGAATTATGAGAATTTAGAAGACATTAGGAAAACGAAATATGAGGATTAAGAAGACATCAGGGATACGAAACATGAGAATTGAGAAAACATCAGGAACGAGAAATAGGAGAATCGAGAAGACATCAGGGAGACGAAATATATGAAATGGAGAAGACATCAGGGAGACGAAATATGAGAATTGAGAAGACATCAGGGAGACGAAATATGAGAATTGAGAAGACATCAGGGACACGAATTATGAGAATTAAGAAGACATCAGGGACACGAAATATAAGAATTTAGAAGACATCAGGGAAACGAAATATGAGGATTAAGAAGACATCACGGAGACGAAACATGAGATTTGAGAAGACATCAGGGACGCGAAATATGAGAATCGAGAAGACATCAGGGAGACGAAATATATGAAATGGAGAAATCATCAGGGAGACGAAATATGAGAATTGAGAAGACAACAGGGACACAAAATATGAGAATTGAGAAGACATCAGGGACACGAAATATGAGAATTTAGAAGACATCAGGGAAACGAAATATGAGGATTAAGAAGACATCACGGAGACGAAACATGAGATTTGAGAAGACATCAGGGACGCGAAATATGAGAATCGAGAAGACATCAGGGAGACGAAATATATGAAATGGAGAAGACATCAGGGAGACGAAATATGAGAATTGAGAAGACATCAGGGACACAAAATATGAGAATTGAGAAGACATCAGGGACACGAATTATGAGAATTTAGAAGACATTAGGAAAACGAAATATGAGGATTAAGAAGACATCAGGGATACGAAACATGAGAATTGAGAACACATCAGGAACGAGAAATAGGAGAATCGAGAAGACATCAGGGAGACGAAATATATGAAATGGAGAAGACATCAGGGAGACGAAATATGAGAATTGAGAAGACATCAGGGAGACGAAATATGAGAATTGAGAAGACATCAGGGACACGAATTATGAGAATTAAGAAGACATCAGGGAGACGAAACATGAGAATTGAGAAGACATCAGGGACGCGAAATATGAGAATCGAGAAGACATCAGGGAGACGAAATATATGAAATGAAGAAATCATCAGGGAGACGAAATATGAGAATTGAGAAGACATCAGGGAGATGAAATATGAGAATTGAGAAGACATTAGGGACACGAATTATGAGAATTAAAAAGACATCAGGGATACGTAATATAAAAATGAGAAGAAATCAGGGAGTCGACATAAAAGGATTGCGAAGACACCGGGGAGACGGAATATGTGAATTGAAAATATATCAGAGAGACGGAATATGAGAATAGAGAAGACATCAGGGAGACGAAATATATGAAATGGAGAAGACATCAGGGAGACGAAATATGAGAATTGAGAAGACATTAGGGACACGAATTATGAGAATTTCGAAGACATCAGGAAAACGAAATATGATAATTAAGAAGACATCAGGGATACGAAACATGAGAATTGAGAAGACATCAGGAACGCGAAATACGAGAATCGAGAAGAATTGAGAAGACATCAGGTACACGAATTATGAGAATTTAGAAGACATCAGGGAAACAAAATGTGAAAAATGAGAACACATCAGGGAGTCGAAATATAAGGATTGAGAAGACACCGGGGAGACGATTTATGTCATTTGAAAATATATCAGGGAGACGAAATATGAGAATGTAGAAGACATCAGGGACGCGAAATTTGAGAATCGAGTAGACATTAGGTAGACGAAATATAAGGATTGAGAATACACCAGGGAAACGAAATATGTGAATTGAAAATATATCAGGGAGACGAAATATGAGAATTGAGCAGACATCAGGGAGACGAAATATATGAAATGGCGAAGACATCAGGGAGACCAAATTTGAGAAATGTAAAGACATCAGGGAGGCGAAATATGAGAATTGAGAAGACATCAGTCAGAAAATATTGAGAAATTGAAGGGATATCAGGGAGACGCCAACTGGGAGAAGCCAACAGGGAGAAGAAATTGAGAAATAAAGAAGACATCAGGGAGACGAATTTTGAAATTTGAAAAGACATCAAGGAGACAAAATATGAGAATTCAGAAGACATCGGGGAGATGAATAATGAGGATTGAGAAGACATCAGGGAGTCGAAATATGAGGATTGAGAAGACATCGGGGTAACGAAATATGGGAATTGAGAAGATATCAGGGAGACGAATTATGAGAATTGAGAAGCCAACAGGGAGAAGAAATTGAGAAGACATCAGGGAGACGAATTTTTAAAATTGAAAAGACATCAGGGAGACGAAATATGAAAATTGATAACTAATGATATAATATAATCTAATAAATCTCATTTTATCAGAACACGCATTATCAGCCGAACGCCGTGGCACAGTTGGTAAGCCGTTCGGTTTCTGTGCGGGCGTCGTGGGTTCGATTCCCAGCAGAGGAGAAATTTATTTAAATTCATTTCTCATGCAAATATTGCTTCTCTGGTCTGGAAACACTGGTTATTTGGAAGAAATTGCCATACATTAATAAACTCGTCACTTGCGCAGGGTGCAAGGAAGTGTTCATTATTATTATGATTATTATTGTTATTTCATTCCACTAGATAGGCAGTCTCTACAATGGCCTAAACACCAAAACACCTAGAGTGGTTACCCCGACGTGATTGTCCACGACACTACATGACGAATCATGACAAAGCAGTCTAAAAAGACATTCAGAATAATATGTGCTAGTCTTATTGTATCGTCGATTACCCGGCTCGTACAGAACACTTAAAAACAATGATACTAGAATAGATAAGAAAAATCTATAATATATTTCTTTAATTTCAGCTTCATCTGACTACTTTAATTTCATTATTCTACTTTAACTATTCTACTTTAATTTCAGCTTCATCTGACGAAAATCAGCAAAATGGATATCATTTCTGACAATTTCAACAAGATAGTTGGAGGTGACGCTTCGAAGACTTTACAGGGAATGAGGAACGGAGTCATGGGGATGGTGAACCACATAAGAAATGGTGCTGCTGATGATGAAGAGCATCCTTACAGAAACGAGGAGGCGAACGAGAAGCATGGTGAAACCACAACTTTTGATAGAAAGTTACGCAATGGTCATCAGAAACCAACAGGTAAATACAGCATAGATAATAAGTTAAACGGGGGACTGCTGCCAACGTACCTATTTTTTCAATTTGATATACCATCATTATTTATAATCAAATCGTTTTGAAAACAAATAATTTTGATATTTTGGGTATTAATAAAGAAAAAATAAAATAAAAATGTTTTAAATATGTTTTTATTTAATACGTCACTAAACGACAAACATTTAACTCAACGTTTTTGGCTGATGTGGGCCGGTACGAGGCATGCCTTTTAAGTTTTGTCGTTTGAAGAAAATAACACTACTATAATGTTATAGTATCTTTTATTATTTTTCAAAGTATTCATCACGTAGTTTAATACATTTTTCCATTCGCTCGAACCAGTTATTAAAACATTTATTCCACTCCAAAGTAGGGGTGTTCAATATGGCTATCTTGAAAGCGTTGACTGCTTCTTCACTGGACTGGAACCATTGACCGCGAAGATTTTTCTTAATTTTAGGAAATGTAAAGAAATCTTTTGGGCTTAGGTAAGGACTTTATGGAGGATGGTCAAGAATTTCTAGGTTTTCCTGCTTCAAATACTGAATAGTTTGACGAGCGCTGTGTTAACTTGCGTTGTCATGGTATAGGATGATGCATCGCTTTGGGTTAGATTTCCGAAGTTCGCCGATGACTTGTGGTAAACAAACTGTCGTATACCACTCAGCATTAACTGTTCTGAACTGTTGTATGATCTTCAAGTGCAATCGTCGAAATATGACCGGTTTTCGCAACGAACGTGGCCACCATCTTCTTTGAAGTGTTCGAGAGCGAACAACTTCAGTCGGCTTTGGCTCATCTTGGAAGACCCAGACTGTGGATTGTTGTTTTAAATCAGGATCGTTGGCATAGATCCAAGATTCGTCACCACTGATGATGTCAACACCAGTTGATTATGGCCTTATAAGCCGAAACGGTCGTCGGGTGAAAAATAAAAAAAAAAATTGTGGAATTATATATGTGTTCATATTAATCATTATAATAATGGAATTCTACAAAATAGAAGCCGTCACAATCGAAAGATTGAAAAGTGCGTATAATCTAATATTTGTTTAAGAATCTAATAGAAACGTACATACTTCATAAAAATGCATTTAGGGATTGTCAACCTTTCAAAAAGAAAAAAAATGTACAATTAATGCGTAGTGGAGGGTTAAGTGTTGGCCACAACCCACTCCTTTTTTATAGTTTTATAATAATTATTGCATATGCGCAAACATTGGATGCAAAATTGTTTGTTTATAAATTGTGTAGACTGTATAACTCTCTATTTATCAACCAATAAATAAATAAATAAATAACGTCACTAAATTTATTGTTTTTTAGGTCATGAATCTTGTACCTTCCACGATGATCTGGAGCCAGACCACGAACCGATGGACAGAGAAGCATTTCTTCCAGAAGTCACTGCAGCATACCGTCTTCTCCTAACAGGTGAATCTAATATTTTATAGATTTGACCATGAACCTTATAATTAATACTTATGGTCCGTATAATTATATTGACTAGTTGCATGTAACACATGAGATTCAACTGTCGATAGCGATAGTATGTATAGTTGAAGAATAAGAATCAATCTATAAACCCATAAATACAAATTATTAAAAATTTTAACACATGTTGGTATGTATGTCAAGATAGGACAGTATGGAGGTCAGTCCTCTTTTCCTACCCGGAATATAAAGACAGCATGATGGTTCTGTATGTATGTTTGGAGATTAAGTATCAAACTATTAAGTCTTCTTACATATTGTGTATAGGCGACTACCATACAAATTGTATGAAGCGATGTCGAATTTTTATAAAAATTGTTAAAAAAAATCGTATTTATATGATAATTTAATTTTTATAGAATCTAGTCTAAAGAATTATAAGCCTACAAAACTTTTATACTCAGAATTGTAAATTTTTGTTTCAGTCAGGGGTTATCAACTTTAGAATTTTTGGTTTATTTTTCCAAATATCTCAGAAACCATAAAAGCTAGAACGCTGAAAATTGGTGTAAACATAGACAAATACAAAATCTAAAATTTTATTTTTTTTAAAAAATTCCAGGGTTTCTCAAACATTTTTTATTAAGAAAAATATTTTTTTTAAGATAAATTTTTGATTTTAACTGCCTATATTTCCATTTCTTTTAAAATATCGAAAAAAGCCGAAACACCCCAACTAGAAAATATAATTTTCTATAAAAAATATTAAAATTGTATTAGCACATTGCAAGAAAAAATACACTGCCAACTAGTATCAAAGCTGCATTTTACACCAACAACAACATCAGTAGATCATTATTAAATTCTAAAACTAAAAGAAATTACAAAGAAAAAAGTGGAGTTTATAGAATAACATGTGGTGACTGTAATGAACACTACATAGGACAGACATCACGTAACCTAAATATAAGAATTAACGAACACAGAAGATGCTTAAACAACAATAATTTCTCAGAATTTGCTAACCACATTATCCAAACTAATCACTCTTTCAATAACCACAAACTAAAACTATTACATGAAACACAGAATAAAGGATACCGACTTAACAACTACGAAACGCTCGATATACATAAACACATAAATTCCGGTATAAAACTTATAAATAACCATATCTTTCATAACACCTCTCCAATACTTAATATATTTTCCATCAAAAACAAAAACAAAAACACTTCACAATTCTCCCCTCCCCCCACTAACCCAACCAACCCTCAACCGCCACCCCCCTCGCTTCAAAGACAGACACACACAAATTCAACATGTTAGTCTCGACACGCCGGTCGATGGAAGGACAGCGCTTCCGAAACATGTCGCGAAGTGACTCAAAAAACATGTGGTTTATAGCTAATTTATATTTCAAAAATGGTTTATAATAGTACTGTTTATTACCTATATCATCTACAGGAGTTGTAGGTACCAAAAAATATTAAAAAACTCGTTCTGCTCAGTCACACTGATTCAAAGGAGTGTGATTATAAACAAATATTCGATAGTTCATATTTTTTTTACTATCACCACCATAAATAACATAAGTACATAGTAACTAAGCAATTTCACAACTCCTCCGTTGTTTGGTTTATTTTTCTTCGGTAACTTAGCGAATAGATTGAACAAAACTTTCAATAGAGACAAAGTAGGAATATTATAAGAGAACTAGGAACTCAAGACACCTACAGGGCTTACGACCTGTCATCGGCTGGTTTACATGATCAATGTATGCGCTTGCGCAACGTTCACCAATTAGGTATGCCTTCTTATTGAGTTCCCTTATCAATACAATTTTGAAATCGAATATTCTTTTTTAATTGCATATACGCAAACATCGGATTTTTTTCCCTTTCGACTTTTTTTATCCAGGACATCGTCATCTCATTTATAAGGACTGTTGCTTTCAATGGCCCGAGATATCAGTTGGCCCTTAAATCGTTGGCTTTAGTAATCCAAGTTAAAAATTTAGGGAAGATTAAATTTCATTCGCGTATTTCAGTGCAAAATGAAACGTCAGTTACGTAATCTTCAACTATAGTTTTTTTTTCGTTTTTCTATGGTTATTGTCTATAACGCATCTGTCAAATTGTAATAACCTTAAATGATACGTGACGCGAAGCTGTGACTAAATATTATTTTATTATTATAACAAAACATTATTTTATTTGTTTCATTACACAGCATGTTACTTTTTAAATTTTTTATACCGATCGATGTTTTTTTTAATTAAAATCAAACATTGTAGTGAAAAAATGTCATTGAATATGTACTACATACGTAGTACTTCAATGCAAAATGTATGTATATTTTACAGATGGATATGGAACTAAGTGATAATGGTAAAATAGTGTCTTATGTAGAAAATTTAAGAATACACATTATATATTTATAGAAACAGGATGGATCAATTTAAAAAGTGGGATGAAAAAACATCGCAAAAATAAAGTTGCGTGCCTGACGTTTCATTATGGCTGGCAGTTTATTTCGTTTGTTGTCAGGCAGTACATCGTAATTATGTAAAAAAGAAAATAAATATTAAATACATGAACCACTTCTATATCAAGTCTTTTATTTTAACAACAAAAATAAATCATGATTATAATTATTATGCATAGTTATTTGTAGTATAAAATGAAATAAAACATTAAAGCGTGCGGCGATTAGTACGCCACCTGGCGAAAAAGACTAGAAACAATACTTAACTCAAGATTAAGACACGCGATCCGCCAGAAACGTTGAGTTAAATATTTGTCGTTTAGTGACGTATTTAAGGGAAGATTAGGTACTGAAATACGCAATATTTTTGTTAAACTTGAGTTAAACTCCTAAGGGCCGACTGAAATACTGGGCCATAGTTTACAAATAAAAATTGATTTCTCAATTTCTCAATAGATGGCGTTAGAAAAAAGGTTTCTCCGTTGCTCCATAGATGGCAAAAGTAATAATGCATTATTTTCAGGTAAAATGTTACACACTATTCAAATATATAGAACTTTCAAAAAAATTACATCGATAAGGGAACTCAATAAGAAGCCATAATTGGTGAACGTTTACCAGCCGATGACAGGTCGTAAGCCCTGTAGGTGCCTTGAGTTCCGGGTTCTTCTACAATATCCCAACTTCGTCTCTATTGAGATGTTGAAAAAATGTTTGTCAATAAAAATAACAATTTCGAAAGTTCTTTATATTTTAATAATGAAAAATGGATCGTTTGAAAATAAGCTGTTTTTATCATCGCCATCTATGAAGTAACGAAGAAACCTTTCCTGCAACGTCATCTATTGAGAAATTAGTTTATTTGTAAACAATGAAAGCAACAGCCCTTATACATACATGAGGTGACAGTGTTCTTGTACAGATGTACTTTAACTGTCTTTTTTTCGTAACAAAATGAATGATAATTTTCAGGTCTAGGAGAGGATACGTCAAGGAGAGAATTGCAAAAGACACCAAACAGAGCTGCTAAAGCAATGCTGTTCTTCACCAGGGGTTACCAACAGACTATTGAAGGCAAGTCTATCAGACTATTGATCTTATCATTGTGATCTCATCATTTTAAGTGTATTAATTATCATGAATGAAGATAGTGCATACTATAAGCTTGACTATCTTAATATTCTTAACTGCAATGCCCCACTAGGTAAAAAATCTGTGCCGGGGCTAAAGCATTTTGAAATAATGATACTTTTAACAGTGAATGCCAACGACAAAAACATACACAAAAATTGCATTCCAAATATAAATAGCATACAATAACAAATTATTAGTGCATTACAAATTAGAAAAAAAAAAAACAATAGTCTACGAATGCCTATTCAAAAGTAGAAACAGAACATTTTAACAAAAATCAATCTTAACGATAGTTTAGAACAATAAGGGTATGAAAAGAAAACACGTTAGTCCGCCAACACAACACAATCCCTGAGTTCTTTAAATCATAATACATGTGGCAAATATTCGTTATAAAGAATGCTCCCCGTCCTTTCCCGACCTATGTACATATGTATGTCTTAGAGCCAAATTTGCACATGCTTCTAAAAAAAGTGTTTCCCTATTAATTGTCTTGACAAAGGAATCCAGGATGTTGAGGACTTTAGGTGCTATATAGGTATAACTTCTTTGCGCAAATTTTGTTTTACAATTGGTAATATTGTAATTAGGTACACCTTTGTTTAGTAGACGTCAAGATAGGACGAGCCGAGAGGTTGTTTAACGCTTGACTAACGCGTCATAGGACCAAATATTTAAAAAAAGACGGATACTTTACTACACTAGTTGCATGTAACACATGAGATCCAAGTGTCAAAGTATCGTTTATGTATATTGTATTCGTCCTGTTAATTACTTCTGTGTTCTGTGATCAAGGAAATGTCAACCGGTTGATCGCCATCAGTGAATACGAGATCACAAGGTAGGTCGCTTGGCATCCTATCACTGTTCCATCAATCCTATCATTAAACAATTATACAGTCCACTATTTCCATCAGCAAAACCCTTCCAACCGAGGTGGGGCCATTTGCCAAGGAATCTATATCGAAGCGTTAACAGCGATAGTATGTATAGTTGAAGAATTAGTACAAAACTATAAACCAAATTATTGAAAATTTTAACACATGTTGGTATGTATATCAAGATAGGATAGTATGGAGGTCAGTCCTCTTTTCCTACCCGGAATATGAAAACAGCATGATGGTTCTGTATGTATGTTTGGAGATTAAATATCAAACTATTAAGTCTTCTTACATATTGTGTTTAGGCGACTGCCATACAAATTGTATGAAGCAATGTCGTCACTAAATTCAATTTTTATAAAAATTGTTAAAAAAAATTGAGATGTACTTCTACAATATTAATATTTTTTATAGAAAATTAAATTATCTAGTTGGGGTGTTTCAGCTTTTTTCGATATTTTTAAAAAATTTGGTAATATTTATGCAGTTTAACTCATAAATTTATCAAAAGAAAATATTTTTCTTAATAAAAAATGTTTGAGAAACCGTGGATTTTTTTTGAAAAAAAATTGAGAATTTTGTATTTGTCTATGTTTAGTTATCAATTTTCAGCGTTCTAGCTTTTATGGTTTCTAAGATATATGGAAAAATAAACCGATATTTCAAAAGTTGATAACCCCTGACTGAAACAAAAATTCACAATTCTGAGTATAAAAGTTTTGTAGGCCTATAACTGTTTATATATTCAGAAATTTTGTGCTCTGTAAATTGAGAGGATCAAAAGTTATAAGGTGGGGGGGGGGGCACACAGACACACAAAACTCACAAAAAATGTTCTACTCCGAATTCTGAGTAAATCCATGTATCGGAACATATATGCTGCGAGGCCTCTAGTTGGTGTTATTAGCATGCAAAAAGTCCACTACGCCATACAAAATGTTCCTTCGTACACGCATTTTGGTTTTTTACTGCCTCTTCCTCCAATAGAATTTCATTCTCTTGAACGAATCGACAGTTGGAATACATTAAGACGCATATTTAAGATTGAAAGATAATTTTAACACTCGGAGACCTAAAATACATGTATAAAAGGTATAGTCCTCTTAAAAAATCACCACATTTTAATTTTAAAAGAAATTCATTGTTCATTGTGAACGCAACCCTGTTCACAACCGACGGGGCTGCTCGTTAAACTTTGGTTAAAATTGAGAGTTTAGTGTTGGCCACAATTCAGTCATTTTTATAACATTGTTTTTTGATATTGCAGAAGTGTTGAACGACGCAATTAGCGATACAACCTCGGGTGAGATGGTTATTTTGAAGAATATCGATTTGTTCTCGATATGCGAACACCATTTGGTGCCATTTTTTGGCACTGTGTCCGTGGCATATCAACCATCAAAGAAACTAATCGGAATCAGCAAATTGGCCAGGTATTTTATTTAAGTTTTGAATCACATTTTGAAAATTATATTTAACTAGTAAAACCCTGCAGACGTTGTCCTGCCTGTTAATTTATTTACTTCCAAATATATAAAATTGGTTGTTCGGTATGTTTCTTTTTTATTACTTAACATTCTTATCTAGAATCGCTAATTATAATTCCGTATGTTTTCCCTTCCATCCCTTCAGTCATATTCATTCATTCATTAAAATTTTGTTTAATTATTCAAACAAATATAGGTACTTGAACCTTTAGCATTATAACAGTTTTATATAATATACCATTTTATGTATGGGTATATAGGATTTTTGCTGAACAAACCCACTAAGTATCAATTCAATATAAACTTTTTTTTTCAATTTTTTTTTGTGAGATATCGAATAAATAAATAAATAAATTATAATGCATAAACCTCCTCCTGAATGAGCTGAACAAATTCCCAAAGTTTCATTGCAATCGGATGGTTGGTTTAGGAGTTTATCGCGAACATATAAACAAACAAATATACGTACATCCATTTATATATATATATATATATATATATATATATATATATATATATATATATATATATATATATATATATATATATATATATATATATATATATATATATATATATATATATATATATATATATATATATATATATATATATATATATATATATATATATATATATATATATATATATATATATATATATATATATATATATATATATATATATATATATATATATATATATATATATATATATATATATATATATATATATATATATATATATATATATATATATATATATATATATATATATATATATATATATATATATATATATATATATATATATATATATATATATATATATATATATATATATATATATATATATATATATATATATATATATATATATATATATATATATATATATATATATATATATATATATATATATATATATATATATATATATATATATATATATATATATATATATATATATATATATATATATATATACATATATATATTATAATATTTTTATCTCGGTTTTCCCGTGTCAGTAGGTCTTGACTAAGACCATTTGTCTTCCGACGTTTCGCCTGAATATCACCAGGCATTTTCAAGGACTTAACGAAAAGCACGCGGGAAAACCGAGATAAAAATATTATAACATATATATATATATATATATATATATATATATATATATATATATATATATATATATATATATATATATATATATATATATATATATATATATATATATATATATATATATATATATATATATATATATATATATATATATATATATATATATATATATATATATATATATATATATGTTAACTTTAAGGTTTTCACGGGTATAAGATGCAAAACAACTTTTTGGGTAAACCCGTGTAGGATAGTCCTGAGAAGGACTGTTTGTCGCCTGACGTTTCGCCCGAATAACACCGGGCATTTTCGAAAGCCGCCTTAACGTTACCTATTCGAAAAGAACGAACGCGCGCGAAACACGACCGCTCGCAACGAGAGCTCTACGCTAAGTGAGAAGCGCCTGTCTATAGCGGACGGAGTTAAGGCGGAGGGGGGGGGGGGTGCCCTCCTCTCCCCTTTCCTCGGTTTAACCGATTGTTGATGGAGAAAGTTTATTGTTAATGAGTCGGCTTTGTGCACGTGTTATTATTTGTTTGTCAGTGGATTTTTCCGGTACTGGGGTTTTTTCTGTATTTGATGCTAGGGTATTTATTATTGTTGTTGGATTAAATGTTTTATGATCTAAAATATTTAACCATGTCGTCCTCCTCAGGACTATCCTACACGGGTTTACCCAAAAAGTTGTTTTGCATATATATATATATATATATATATATATATATATATATATATATATATATATATATATATATATATATATATATATATATATATATATATATATATATATATATATATATATATATATATATATATATATATATATATATATATATATATATATATATATATATATATATATATATATATATATATATATATATATATATATATATATATATATATATATATATATATATATATATATATATATATATATATATATATATATATATATATATATATATATATATATATATATATATATATATATATATATATATATATATATATATATATATATATATATATATATATATATATATATATATATATATATATATATATATATATATATATATATATATATATATATATATATATATATATATATATATATATATATATATATATATATATATATATATATATATATATATATATATTTATATTATATATTGACAGACAATTCTTGGTGGAATTCCATTTAAAATTATTAAAATGAAACCAATATATAATTATTCCACTTATTTAGTTTGTTGACTACGACTAGTTTCGTGCAAAGCTCATTTACGACTTGTACCAACAAGGTATCCGTAAGGTATTATATACTCTTTGAGTACCAATACAGTAGTTAAAATTATATTTGTATGCAAGAGGCAATACAAAATTGAACATATATCGAAAGCAGTTGAATATGGAGCCAAGTTTTTAAAAACGAAATGTAAATGTACAAAAGATATTTTTTTTTAAATATTATTGAAAACAAACTACATACAGTTGGGAATAATGACTGGTGGAAAAGATGAAGGTATAGGGAGTTACCTTGCCTCGATATTTATTGTGCTGGTTCTGAATAATCTTTTCACCACATTCACAGCGTATGAAAACTTTGACACTTCACTAGTAATTCACAAGTTAATTAATTTCAGCGGATTTTGAAGATATAATTTTAAGAGCGGTGCGGTGCGGTGTGTTAGTCAAGATGACAGTTGATATAATGAGAAAATTTATATGCAACAATACTTTTTTGCATATAGCTGGCAGGTATGTAGGTAGGTTGTTTTTAGGCCGAGGTAAACTAGGATAGGATAGGAAAGGTGTGTGTGTGTGTGTGTGTGTGTGTGTGTGTGTGTGTGTGTGTGTGTGAGGGTGTGTGTGTGTGTGTATGCGTGTGTACCCAACTTTGCGTAACCATAACTCCCGGCCTTGGAGTATTACTCCAACAAAAAATTCAAAAAACATTTGACTCACCGGATGGTAAAAGAAGAATACAAATTTAAACAATAGAGTGAAAAATTCAAATAAACGTAAACTAACTTAAAAAATAAAAAGAAATATTAAATTAAAAACATTTTGATTATTGGGAAGGTAACGGACATAATCGAATAGCTGGTCTTAAATATGTACCATTCCGGGTTCGAACTTTTACAACTCGAATGACGTTGTCTTTTCCCGGATATATTTCCTTGACTATGCCAAGTGGCCAAGATAATTTAGGGAGATTTTCCTCTCTAATAATAACTATTTGGCCAGGTGTAATGGGTTTTGTGTACGTATTCCACTTTTCACGCATTTGTAAAGAGGTGAGATATTCTACATGCCATCGTTTCCAAAATGACTGTACTAATTTATCGATCAACTCATATCGTTGAATGCGGGTTATTGAAATATCATCAACGTTGTAAGCGGGTATGTAATTTAGCGGAGTTAAATTTAAAAAATGCGCAGGGGTTAATGCGGCAGGATCTAAAGGATCATTGCTTAATACACAAAGCGGTCTAGAGTTCAATAAAGCCTCTATTTGAATCAATACGGTATTCATTTCCTCGTAAGTTAATACTTGTGAGCCTATGACTTTAAATAAATGTGTTTTAATACACTTAATATTGCTTTCCCATATACCACCCATATGAGGAGAATACGGAGGATTTATTCGAAATTCTATTTTTCTAGGCGTCAATTCATGAAGTATTGCTTTATTATATTCATCGGAACAAACAAACTTATATAATTCATTTAAAATTTTACGAGCTCCAACAAAATTTCTTCCACCGTCACTTACAATGAGAGTGACAGGTCCTCTTCTGGCTATAAAACGTTTAAATGCAGCTAAGAACATTTCAGATGAGAGATCTGAAACTAATTCTATATGTAAAGCTTTTGTTGCTAGGCAAACAAATAAACAAACATATGCCTTTTGCTTTTTAACGCCTCTTCTCTTTGCCAGAGTTACAAACACTGGACCCATGTAATCTACTCCACATTTTGCGAAACATTTTATTTCATTTACTCGAAAATCGGGTAAATTGCCCATTAACGGGAAGGTTACTTTTGGTTTGTTTTTAAAACAAATGTTGCAAGAATGAACAATCTTACGAACCAAACTACGACCAGATAAAATCCAGTACTTCTGTCGTAATAATGCTAACAATAATGCAGGGCCTGTATGATAATGTAAATAATGATAATATTCAATAAGTAACTGAACAATACGATCTTTAGAAGGCAATAAAATTGGATGTTTCGTTTCATACATTGATGATGAATTTTGAATTCGACCACCAACTCTAAGGATATTATTATTTAAAAATGGTAAAAGTTTGCGTAATACAGGACTACTCAATTTATTCTGTTCAAGAGAATGTATATCTTGAGAAAAATGGTTATTCTGAATGCATTTAATTTCATGATTTTCAGCAGTTTCTAAGTCTGAGACCGTAATCATTCCAGACGTATTAAGTTTTCTTGTAAAACGAAGAACGTAAACAAGTATGTTCAATAATTTACTCCATTTAGAGATCCTGTTAGCGATTAAATAAAGTGAGGCTCAGATTGAGTCTTAATTTGTATGAGAGCAACAGTTTTAGATTCAGGTATACTCTGATAGGCATTTTCCTTTTTAAAATTAGTCACAGGCCATTGACTCTGTGGCAATGAGATCCAGGCTGGACCATTAAACCAATAAGAGGTTTTCAAAAATTCATTAGGAGTAACGGAGCGGGATACAATATCGCTTGGATTTTCAGTTCCAGGAACATGAAACCAATTTTCTTCAGAAATAATTTCTTAAATAATTGCGGTGCGATTGGCAACGAAGGTTTGCCATCTATGCGGTGAGGAATGTATCCATGAAAGTACAATAGTTGAATCAGAAAATGCAAACATTTTGTCAATCTTACATCTAATCTCAATAGTTGAGAGAACAGATTTCATTAATAATGCAAGAAGGTGTGCGGCACATAACTCTAAACGTGCTAAAGATACCTTTTTAAGTGGGGATACTTTTGACTTGGCACATAGTAGTGATACATTTGAGGCGTTAGATTCAAGTGATCCAATGCGGATATATATAACCGCCCCATAGGCACGTTCACTAGCATCTGAGAAACCAAGCAAATTGATGAATGAATCATTTACTATACCTATATGTCTTGGTATATTTATATTTGATAAGTTTTCGAGTTCACTCTGAAATTTCAACCAAATCTTATTTATATCCTCAGGAACCCGTTCATCCCAAGACAATTCTCTTTTCCAACACTCTTGCACTAGAAGTTTCAAACCGATGATAACTGGAGCAAGGAGACCTAGAGGATCATATAATGATGCCATATTAGAAAGAATTAATCTTTTCGTACATACTAACGTATCTAAAGAGAGAGGTTTGATTTTAAAAGTGAAACAATCAGAGGTGGGACTCCAAGACAAACCTATAATTTTGGTTTTATCGTCAAAATCTGAATTAAAAGTAATGTGTTGGTTAACACGTAGATTATCTGGAATGTGCTTTAAAAATTGTACAGAGTTGGAAATCCACTTATTTAGACAGAAACCTCCAGAGGAAAATAAGTGAACTAAATGAGAATAAATTTGTAAAGCTTCCTCAGGTGAATTGACTGAATAAAGAAAATCATCCATATAAAAATATTTCATAGCAAGTTGTGTGGTTTCAGGCAGTTTATCGCCTTCATCTGTTAAGAGTTTGCGAATGACTTTCATTGCTAAATAAGGGGAACATTTAAGCCCAAAAGAAACGCGTTGAAATTCATAAATGTCAATAGGATCTGAATTAAATCTAAAAAGTATCCTTTGAAAACGTTTATGATCTGGATTAATTTTCAATTGAAAATACATTTTTTCTATGTCAGCAGAAATAACTACCGAGTACAGGCGTAGATTTATAAGTAAATCAAAAATATTTGTTTGCAAATTAGGTCCACAATGCAATATATCATTGAGACTTTTTCCAGAGGGAGTTTTGCAACTGGCGTCTAAAACTATTCTAATTTTAGTAGTATCTTTATCAGGCCGATATACAGCTCTATGTGGTATATAATAAACACAATCTGAAGTTTGTGTATCTGTAACTTTTTTCAAAAAACCTTTGTCAATGTATTCTTGAATAGTGGCATTATAACCATATTGTAAATCTAAATTTGATTGCAACTTCTTTTCCAATGAAAGCAACCTATGTTTAGCGTTTTTTATTGAATGACCCAAAACTGTGGGACTTTCACGAAAAGGTAATGATACAGTATATCTACCCTCGTTGTCTCGCAAGACGGTTTTCTCAAAAATTTGTTCACAAAGTTGCTCGTCAGGACTTAAATACTGACGTGATGGTACAGATTCTAGTTTCCAAAAGTTTTGAATCATTTCATCTAACTTATTTTTTGAATTAGAATCATCAATTGCGTGTAACGTGCGTTGAAATTGACATGATGAGAAGTTATCTATTTGCGTTTCGCCCATGATCAAATAACCAAGAGTAGTCTGTAAGGCGATCATACGAGTTTCTTTATGCGTTAATTTCCCAGGTAAAAGTAAATGCGGGAATAAACCAGCTCCGATTATGCAATCGATACTAGCAGGAAGATTAAAATTATTATCCGCTAGCGGCAAATTCGTAAAACAATCTGTCATTTCTAAGGCTGGCGTAGGCAAATCATTAGTAATAGTTTCGACAACCGAAGCCTTAATATCGTAAAAGAATCTTGTATCATATCTTGAATAAATTGTAAATATAGCATATCCTAATATTGGTTTTACAGCAGACCCAATACCGTACACAAAAGCATTTTCGTACGTAATGTTTATATTAAATTTTTTACATATCTTTTCCGTTATAAAATTTGCATTTGATCCTGTATCTATTAATGTGCGGATGGTATTTTTTTTAATTCCATTAATATATACTATAGCGGTTGGTATTACATGATAACAGTTTACATTATGGATCAACAAACAATTGTCGATTTGACATTTAGGTTCATATGGTTGATCCAAATGTCGTCGACCGATATTATTCACCGAAGTGCTCGTATTGCGGTCAGAATTGACGAATGAGGTAATATTATCATCGTTTTTAACAATATCAGCTGCGCTAGGAACCTGTTTTGAATGATAATTATCTTTATTTTGATTATCTTCATCATCACATGTTGGTGAAGAAGGAAAATGAATCAATGAATGATGCCTTTTATTACAATAAAAGCAATTTTTTTCCGATTTACAATTTTTTGTTAAATGAGTACCAAAACAATTTTTACATAGTGATCTTTTGTTGATTATTTTGAATCTTGTGAATACATCCAACTGTAAGAATTTTTTACATGAATACAATGGATGTTTATAACATTCACACAAAAAACATTTTGTGATATCCATTGGCGTATTATTTATAACAAATGAATGTGAATTATTATTATTTTTTCGTCGATCATTTGGTGCACTTTTGTGGAATATAACCTGCGTTCTAGAGAGAATTTTGCTTTGCTCTCTCAGAAAAGATTGTAAAAATTTAAAGTTTGGAATTTTTTCATTTCTAATATGTTGCTCAAATAAATTTAACGTCTCTCTATCTAACTTAAGAAGAGCAATGTGCGTTATGATGAAATCAGTTAAATCAGAAATATCTAATAATTTTAAAGCTTCAAATGAAGAGCAAAAATTTTCTATGAAATAATCCAAATTCTTTGAACTTGATTGTGTTAAGGGTTTAAAATTGATTATTTTTTCTAAATAATGCGTAGCTAAAATTCGTGAATCCTGGAATCGATCAACAAGCCTATCCCATATAATATCATAATTAGATGCGACAGGAAGTATCCCAGAAATAACACTTAAAGCGGTACCTGTCAATTTTGACACTAAATATTGTATTTTTTCACCATTCGACAAATTAATATTGTCGTGTATTAGATCTTTGAAATTTTGATAAAATAATGGCCATTTCGTTGGATCACCATTAAAACTAACAAGTTCCAATATTGGCAATTTGTGTGTTCTTTGAGAGTCTTTTTCAAATGATTTAATAATTGGAGGAACATAGTCAACTTTAGTTTTTAAAGATTGTTCAATATGCTTGATGTTACAGTATAATTCGTCAAGGGCTTCAATAGATTGAAAAGACGGAACATATTCTGGATTTACAGCTATTTTTCCCAAATTTAATTCTTCTACAACTTGACAAAATTCAGAACGAATTTTATCTATCGATTGTATGCGGATAAGAAAATTAGTTTTTTCTTCAGCGGTATTTAATGATTTCGACAAGTCATAAGCTTTCTGAATAATTGCAAATAATCTTAGCCGTTTAGCTTCCAATATTTTTAAAGAAGCCATTATTGATTAAACAACAATAAAATTAATGAAACAAGAATTTGATTAAGTACTTAGGTACTACAATCAATGCGGGTATGTATGAAATATGTAATGTAAATAGCGTATGTATAATGTTAATTTTGTATAAAAATGTATAAATTTGATAAATAATGCGTGAAAATTCAAGATATGCGGGACAGAGGAACAAGGAATGCGGGAAAATACAAGATATACGGGACGAAGGACCAAGGAATATGGTGGAAAAGATGAAGGTATAGGGAGTTACCTTGCCTCGATATTTATTGTGCTGGTTCTGAATAATCTTTTCACCACATTCACAGCGTATGAAAACTTTGACACTTCACTAGTAATTCACAAGTTAATTAATTTCAGCGGATTTTGAAGATATAATTTTAAGAGCGGTGCGGTGCGGTGTGTTAGTCAAGATGACAGTTGATATAATGAGAAAATTTATATGCAACAATACTTTTTTGCATATAGCTGGCAGGTATGTAGGTAGGTTGTTTTTAGGCCGAGTTAAACTAGGATAGGATAGGAAAGGTGTGTGTGTGTGTGTGTGTGTGTGTGTGTGTGTGTGTGTGTGTGTGTGTGTGTGTGTGTGTGTGTGTGTGTGTGTGTGTGTGTGTGTGTGTGTGTGTGTGTATGCGTGTGTACCCAACTTTGCGTAACCAATGACTATAACAAATACAAAAATATACATAATTACAATTAAACAAAAACAATTTAGAATAAGTAACTATTATTAAACGTATGAGAAGAGATTGTACAATTTATTTAAGGATTTGTTTACATATAAGAATTATTATAAATGCTGTGGAAATGAGATCACTAAGAAGAGTATGTAATAGAACGATATATGATAGAATAAAAAATGAGGACATTAGGAGGGAATGCAAGATGAAGAAGAGTATCTGCATATAAATAAAGTAGACCTCGTAAGATTGTCGTTCTGGATTTGCGAATGTTTGTGCACGGCTATATTCATGTCAGTCTGCCTGCCCTTGAAATCTTCCTATGTAAAAATCGGCAAATTTACAGTAGAGCAAAAACTTATAATATCATATTTTTATAATATTACATTTGCAACAGTATAAAAACACAAAACCTCGCGAGCTGATATGTTTTTTTTTTAGTATTTTCAAAATAAAGTATGTTTAAATGTTATATAATAAGAATTAAAGAATGCATATTTGCTTTACTCGCTGAGTCGCCAAAATTGATTTATGCGAATATACCCTTACGGTGATTATAATGCCAACGTAAAGATGTGTTGGTTCCCGCCAAAGCTAGAGCTGAAAAGGCACGAAATAATGAAATCCTACATAGGGAGAGGGAACAATTTACATAGAACAATCGTTTCCTTTTGCATTGTGGGTATGATTTGCTTTACTTGCATTGTTTCACCGATTTAGCTGTCAAAATAGGTGATTCTTTACAAGTGGCCTACAACGCCAATTATATTGATTTTTTGTTTAAAGATAGCCAATATTATACATATTACGGGAAAAATATTATTTTTTTGTGGAAACGCTTAAATTTTTTAAAAAAATATACGAAAAAATTAAATAAAGGAACATAAATGGTGGGTTTTCGACATCTATCGGCAAATTTTTAAACTTATGGAAACATAATATAAAATAGTTTGTAAAATAGGAATATAGTTTAAAAAATATGATTAAAAAATATTTAAATACCTTCTACTTTCGTGTCAGGTATTGAAATTTAATTATTACTTAATTATGGAGTATTATTCAAATGACATCACTAAAGCGCCGCAATGCGTTCAAAAATATAAGTTTTCCTCCGGTGAGAATAATATCGAATAGAAATAATAAAAAGGTCATCAAAATGAAATATTATTATCAACAACTATTGATTATAAAATAATGTATGCTGTGCACGTCACAACTTTAAAAACACATTCGTTCTATATGGGCAACCCAAAGTTTGAATCAATTGGACTAACATAAATAAACAAAATACTTATTTAAAAACAATTGAATAAATTGATATTATTTATCTTAACTAAATGTCGAAAAATAATAAAATAACATTACTTACTGATTTTCAAAACATAAGTAGGTACCAGCCTACAAATCTATTTTTTAAAGTTTAAATTTAAACTAAAATATAATTAGGTATTATATGTCTATAACCAAAATGAGGTAAATAACTACATTTTGATCATGGAGAATAGAGTGTTGTTACTCATCATAATATGCCCATGAGACACAAAGCGAAGATGCAAGTCGATAAATTGCAGCATCCAGAGTAATAAATTTATCTTCCCACGGCACTCACAGTAAAGGGCAAGCGTTCGTTCTTCCTCGCGGATGCTCAGGTTGACGGGGCCAAGTATTCATGGACTTAGAGGCGGTGCGTGTGGCTGGGGCCATTTGTCCATGCGGAGTAGCCGCAAAAACAATACTGGTAATGGACTGGAAGCCCGCACTTTGTGGAGTCCACTAGGTGTTGAGGAAAAGTGTTGACGATAAATACTGCACCGAATATATTTTTTAAGCTTCGCTTCATTTCGTCGTATGAACCGCCGAAGGCGGCCATTTACCGCGCAGCGGTAAAAAGTTGGCTGAAAGCCCTAGCTTAGAAGCTGAGCGAAGCGATGCTTCTCAGCTAGTTATAAATAAATTGAAAGTGAATTCCTTGAGGTGGTTTGGACATATTGAAAGAATGAATGATGAACGACTGACCAAAAAAATATACATGGGTGTAAGAGATGGAGTGAATAACAGGGGCCGCCCCAGAAAGGGATGGCATGACCATGTGAATGATATTTTGAAAGAAGGAAATTTAAGAAGCCTGAATAATCGACGAACATGTATGAGACGATGCATGGATGTAAAGGAAGCTAGGAATGTATGCAAAAATAGAGGAGTATGACGCTCGGTTCTCTCTGCTTACCCCGTAAGAGATATGGCGTGATGGTATGTATGTATGTATTATAAGTTATCACCCATATTTTATTAGTAATTCAAAAATATAATAATTGATTTAATTATAAAAATAAATTGTAATGATAGATTTAAGTAGACAACCCTGTTCCTATCTACAATAAATGTAATTGTTTATCCTCCTTCTCCCTCATTCACACAAGCACCCCATTACTTGTCTCTTTCATTTTTAGTATCCAGATTTTCCCACTGTCAGCAAAATATGAATTTTATTTTTATCTATTTACCTATTGTATATTTCTTCTTCTTCTTCTTCTTATGTTAGGCCTAAGGGCCTGTTATTTGCAGAAACATTGTTCTCCTGCGAGGTTGAGTCCCAGCTGTCCTTCCACCTCTTTGGTGGTCTGCCTGGTGGTCATCTTCCTAGGTTGCGGCTCTAAGGGCCTAGGCAGTAAAGGCGGGGGTGGGCGGCCGACGCTGTTGTGCCCTCGTCAATTCTGTATTTAGAGAAGAGCAGGACGGACGCCTCTAGTCTCGCTCGACAGTTACTCGTCAAACTGTGGCGAATGTTGTTGTGTGGTTCGGGCACACCGCCGGCGCAGACGTCGGGTCAGACATCCTGTGTTGACAACTAGACGTCAAATCTGACAGGTGATGATTGCGTCGGATGCCCCCGGTGTTAGCCCGCGGAACCTTCGGACGCCAACACGAGGACCGAGGGGTCGGGGTACAAGCCCCTCCGACTTGAAACGGAGTGTTCTTAGCGGCCGATTTCGAGACCAATCGGAGGCCCTGACGTGTGTGGTTGGATTCTCGGGGGCAGTGGTTGAACCCGATGGATGGTGGATATTTTGTGTTTGTCCGATGTTGCGGCTGCGTCCGGTGGCGAACAGGGCCAATGGGCTCTATAGCGTCGCCGGCGTGGAAGTGGATCGCGATCTCCCTCGATGGTCGTCTTCCTTCGGGTCGGCTGTGTAGTGCTATGTAAGGGATCCTGGATGCCTCCATCCTATTTACATTGGCATACCAGAATCTCCTTCTTTGCCGACCCCATCTGACGACATCCTCAACCTCGCAGATCTCTCTGACTCTTGTGTTTCTTATTTTGTTTCTAAGCGTGAGACCGGCTATTGCTCGAAGAGTTCTCATTTCTGACACTCTTAGTGTACTCTTCGTCATGGACGTGTCAGCCCTACATTCGATTCCATACGTCATTATGGGTCGTACACAAGTCTTATAAATTCTATCTTTACTTTTAAGTCTCATGTCGGGGTTTTTTTCCATATTGAATTTCCATATTGTATATTTCTGTATATATCATTTGATCCTGGGTAGACGATATCATTCCGGTTGCGGGAAGGGGTTGGCTGGGGGAAGCACAGGACCGAGAGAGATGGAGTTCATTGGAGGAGGCCTACATTCAGCAGTGGAGAGATGGCTGACGAAGAAGAAGAAGAAGAATATTTCTGTATAAAAATAATGTAAACTGTATACTCAACACTAGTTGATTATGGCCTTATAAGCCGAAACGGTCGTTCGAAGTTGAATAAATTATTTGTAGAATATAATATGTGTTCATATTTTTCATAATTATAAAAAAAAACTCTTGAGTAATAAATTCTTTTGAACAAATCGACAGTTGGATATTAAGCAAGGAATAATAAAAAGGCCTTTTGATAGGGAATATACCGTTTTTAATGTATACCAAAAAGAACTGCTTTTTTCAGGATTGTAGAAATATTCTCTCGAAGACTTCAGTATCAGGAGCAGCTAACGAATCAGATAGCTCATGCGATTGACGAGGCTGTAAAACCTGAGGGTGTCGCCGTCCTGATTGAAGCTACGTGAGCCATTTTTTTTATTTATTTATTTATTTATTTCAAACTTTCTGAGCACAAGTGCACAATGGCGGGCTTATTGCCAAATGGCAATATCTTCCAACCAACCATATACATTTAGTGAAAAACTATTACAATTATGGTATGTAGCTTTATTATGTAGTAAGTTTTATTACATATACCAAAAATTACATTATTATATATAAGCAACATAACAAATAAATTGGGTTGGTTTAAACCACCTCACTAGGCCAGGACTGTTCCGAGGTGGTAGACTAGTTATATAATATTAATTACTTTACTAAGTTATATAGAATGATTGTGTAGCCCATGATCCACTAATTGAGTCCTATGTTTATTTATTTACTAGTTGCATGTAACACATGAGATCCAACTGTCGATAGCGATAGTATGTATAGTTGAAGAATAAGAATCAAACTATAAACCCATAAATACAAATTATTGAAAATTTTAACATATTTTGGTATATATGTCAAGATAGGACAGTATGGAGGTCAGTCCTGTTTTCCTACCCGGAATATGAAAACAGCATGATGGTTCTGTATGTTTGGAGATTAAGTACCTATCAAACTATTAAGTCTTCTAACATATTGTGTATAGGCGACTGCCATACAAATTGTATGAAGCAATGTCGTCACTTAATTAGCGGCTGTAGTCTGTCGCCACACGTATGGCCCGCCTCCATGCCAATCTGTTTTGGGCTGAACGCAGAGCACCAGTCACCGAAGACCCCATTGTGGACTTAACCAAATCGCTCCATCTGGTCGGTGAGCGACCACGAGATCTCCGTCCCTCCACGCTGCCCATCACAACAAGCTTCTCTAGGCAGTCTGGTTCCCTTCTGGCAATGTGTCCAAAGAATTGAAGGATACGTCTGTATCATACTGTCGACAGACGTTCTTCAATCTTCAGCTCGTCTAGAATTGACACATTCGTTCTTCTGGCTGTCCATGGGATGCGCAGCATACGCCTCCAGCACCACATTTCGAAAGCATCGACCCTCTTTCGCTCTGACTCCCTAAGTATCCATGTTTCCACACCATACAGGAACATCGGGAATATCAGAGCCCTGATGAGTCTAGCCTTCGTGTTTTTCGTAATGGTATGAATTGAGAATTTGCTGACAATAGTTGATTGATAGCTTTGTTATATAACCATGTTTGTATGTATGTTTAAGTCTTGTATTTTCTATTAAATGTATGTTCTTTATATCTTTGTACCTAAATTTAGTATCTTTGGAGCCAAGTATTGATAATGTCTTTGTCCGTATGTAGTGTTTGTCTTCGGAGTGATTAGTTGATGTCTGTGTCTTGTATCGCGAGAATGTTGAGCAGTGATATGGTTTTTCTTATCATTTTTAAAGTGAATAAGAATTTACATCCAAATTCAGAGACAAATTTTAAGGAAGCCTTGAGCATTCAAATTAGGTACCTCGAAGGCGTATTCAGAGTAAATGTGAGGTCACATACTTTAAGGCGAGGCCATAAGACAAATAATGCAGTCCATGGCGCGGATCTTGTGACGTCATCAAAGTAGCCACGTTTAGTAGTGTCACAGCACCCAACGTCACTAGGTCTATATTTGTAATACAAATACAGACCAAGCCATAATACAAATTTTGTATTATGGCCTCGATCACTACTTCGATGAAGTCACATGGTACCCACATGTAGGCAACTACAATCATCAAGACACTAAGACTGGAATAGACTAAAGTACTCTTTCAATTCATATCAAATTTTGCTTAAATGTATATCTAATACTAACTTAGACCCCATTAGATTTTGAAGGATATCTGAATAGTGCTTCTTTTACTCCTCACTAACCCAAGGGGATATAGTGTGGAGTTATGATTTCGCAATTTTTAAGGCTATTTTTTTATTGCAGATTATAAACTAGTATCATGCTGAGATTGTATTCTGAAAGTTTCATCACAATGTATCTGTGTGTGTACTATGTGCTATGTACGGTGTGTTTATTCTACTTTATCGATTATAAACTAAAGAACTCATTTGATTCCTATCAGATTTTGCAAATACGTATATCTAATACTCGCTTAGACCCCATTAGATTTTGAAGGATATCTGAATAGTGCTTCTCAATTTTTTTAACTATCAAATATTTCAATGTGACCCCAAACTTAGGAAACTCAATATTTAAAATTTTTGTTTTCAAATTGGTAAAAAGTCAGATCACTTTCATAAAATGGCATAGAAGAATTATCAAATTTTCGTAATAACATATTTAAATCAAAAATAATTAAACAAACTCATTTCATGAAAATACCTATTGAAGATTTTCCATACAAAATATGAATACCTACTTTGTGGTGTGCCTTGGTATTGAGGAGTTGGCCACTCGTTGATGTTACGTACTCAAATATAAATAAATAAATAATTAATAAGTATATGCGATTTTTCAGACACTTGTGTATGGTGATGCGAGGAATACAGAAAATTCAATGCAAAACCATAACAACCTCAATGCTGGGAGTCTTCAAGGACGATCCATCGAAAAGGCAGGAGTTCTTGGAACATGTTCGCTCCAAATGATGCAAGGACTTCAAATAATACATTATCCTACAGATTTGTGTACATCGTTCAAAATCCTTGCAGTGTTTTTAACACACTTTTTAAGAGGGCGACTGCTGCCAACGAACCTATTTTTTCTATTTGAATTTGCATCATTACTACAAAACAAATCATTTTGTAAAAAATAACCTAGTTAGTTTGGATATTAATAAAGAAATATATACCTTAACTTTCTAATTATTATCTGTATATATTCTTGTATGAAAATAATAAGCATACCCCGATTTTGGACATTTATCTTAAATTTCTAAAAAACTATAAGGTATGTAGCAATATATTTTTTTTATAAATTAAAGTAGATCAAAATATCTGGAAAAATACGATGTAACGTTGCATTAATGCATCAGGTTAAGTTAATAAACCAAAAAAACTTTTATTTCGTAATGGCGCTGAATGCAAAATAAATGTTTTTTTAGGTTTATTTACTAAACCTGAAGCATTAATGCAACGTCACATCATATTTTTCTAGATATTTTTGTCTTATTTAATTAAAAAAAATATATGTTGAACTATGCCTTATATTTTATTAAAAATATAAGATAAACGTTGAAATGGGGGTATGCCATTATTTTTCTACAAGAATTCATGCAGAACATTATCAAAAGTAAAGGTTTATTTTTGTTTATTAATACCCAAACTATCTAAATTATTTTTTTAAAACGATTTGATAAGAAATAATGATGGTATATCAAATTGAAAAATAGGTACGTTGGCAGCAGTCCCCCCCCCCCCTTTATATAAGTATACCGATATTTATTTCAACACAAGCATAAAATTGTAGGTTTAAAAAACCTCTCCTATATATATTTTTTTTTATAAAAATACTTTATTAAATTTTTAAAAAATAATTATTTTTTCAAGGCAGGTACCTACTTTTATAAAAAAAAACATTTTATGTTAGTATTTACTCGTTCAAAGTGAGATGTTTATTTTTTGAATATATTTTTAATCGCCACATAATGTATTCAAGATCTACATAATTATATCAAAAAAGGAAAAAATATACAATTTATTAAATATTTTATTTATTTGGTTTGTTAATAAATAAGCAATAAAATATTTGTAGTTTTTATTCATAAATAGGTATTTATTTTGATCTCAGAAATTTGATATTAATTCGAAAAAAAAAACATTTAAAAAGGCATTTAAATTGATTTTTTTTTGTATTTCCATATACGCAAACAAAGGATGATAGGTAGGTGCCCTGTAGGTGCCTTGAGTTCCTGGTTCTTCTATAATATCCCACCTTCGTCTCTATTGAGGTGTTAAAAAGTTAGTCAGTAAAAAAAATAAACAGAATAGTGTTATTTAAGCCTACCGCCGTGGCACTGTTGATAAGCCGTTCGGTTTCTGTGCGGGCGTCCTGGGTTCGATTCCCAGCAGAGGAGAAATTTATTTAAATTCATTTCTCACGCAAATATAGTTTTTCTGGGCTGGTAAAACACTGGTTAGTTGGAATAAATTGCCATACGGCAATAAACTCGCCACTTGCGCAGGGTGCAAGGAAGTGTTCATTATTTATAATTATTTAACATCACTTCACAATTGTCTGTCTGTACTGGAATATTGCAATCAATTTTTGACTGACTTCCCGTCTTGTTAGAGTAGGTACTGAAACTTTGAGAATTTGTGTATTCCCGATGATGATATAAGTGAACCAAATTTGAACTTTTATTAGGTATTTAGACACATGCGTGTATTTTCACACACCAGTCTCGTGTCACTAAAAAGGTTCTACATTCAGAATGTGGACTATGTGAGATGTTAATTTGTCTATTGCGCGCATTTTCGACAACCCGGCTTTTAATGGACACTCGAAAACGACACATAGAAAGAATGAGTGATGACCATCTGACAAAAAAAGTATATAAGGCTGATGTCGGCCTTCATGGCTCAGTTGGTTAGGTATCTGACTGCTGATCCAAAGGTCCCGGGTTCGATTCCCGGTGGAGACAAAGTTTTTAATTGTGTTTTCAGTCTGGATCTGTGAGACGATTAATATCGTAAGTCTCCAGAATGTGGCAACTTGTTATTGGGTGCGTGTTAAATCAATATTTGACATAGTACCTGTTAGTTGCCCGAGAAGTAAAATAAAGAAATAAAGAAATAAAAGAGGAATGAAAAGTAGAGGTCGGCAAAGGAAAGGTTATTGGCACGATCACATAAATGGAATTATGATAGATGGAGACGGTAGAAGTAAGAATAACAGAAGACCATGTATGAGACAATGCATGGACGTTAATGAAGTGAGAAATGTTTGTCAAGAGAAAGTCTGGCGTTTGGTTCTCTCTGCCTACCACAAATAGGGAAATGGCGTGATCATATGTATGGTGCTGTGACACTTAATCTGTAACGCACACAGTTCAAGGGGTAAAAATGCCCGTTCCGGACGGGCTACCATGTTTATATCATAGTAAATATGTTATAAAATTATATATACTAATAATTAGTTAGTATATAAATGGTATATAAGGACAAAATATCGGGTCTTGTTATCGTAAAACAGTTATATTATAAGTAGGTAGTATATAGAATTTATTATGGACGTATACATGATGCATCACGTAGTACCTATATTCATAAATTTAATATATTTTATGACAAATTTTCAACATCTTAATAAAGACGAAGTTGTTATGTAAGAGAACTTTTAAGACAATAATGACGTGGTAAAGAAAACTCTATCTTATTTTTTTGATAATGTTCTGTATAAATTCTAGTAGAAAAATAATGGCATACCCCGATTTTCAACGTTTATCTTATATTTTTAAAAAAATGTAAGGCGTAGAGCAATATTATTTATTTTTAATTTAATGAAGACAAAAATATCTGGAAAAATATGTTATGAAGTTGAATTAATACTTCAGGTTTAGTAAAGAAACCTAAAAAAATATTTTCCATTCAGCGCCATTGCGAAATAAAAGTTTTTTTGGTTTATTTACTTAACCTGATGCATTAATGCAACGTCACAACATATTTTTTTCAGATATCTTTAGTTTAAATTAAATATATAATTTAATTTCATTTAAACTAAAGATTATAAATAAAGAATATAATATAAACTAAATAATATATAAACAAATAAGCTGTGAGGCACCGGCTTAGAATAGTGCTTCCATTCTTTTAAATCATTGTTTTCGAGTGTCCCGTAAGAGCCGGGTAATCGAAAATACAACAGGCAACAATAACATCTCACATAGTTCAGCAATGAGATTCACCACCCATTCTGAATGTAGTGCCATTTTTGGTGAAACGAGACTGGTGTGTGGGTATGTGTTGTTCTCCCTTGTATACTGCAAACCCGCACACCTTTCGCTGGTTACCCCACATTGTGGGATATGCCATGATGGTATGAATGAATGAATGAATAATATAAAGAATATAAATATATAATTTAATTTAATTTAAAATAAAGATTATATATAAAGAATAGAATATAAATTAAAGAATATAAAGAATGTAAATATATAATTTAATTTAATAGATCACTATGATTCAAAACAGGCAGTTATTGAAAACAACACACTTAGAGATATTATACAGATTCATTGGAATAGAGATATAATTACAGATAGAACCAACCTGCACAACAGACCCGATATAACTCCGATTGAGAAAAATTCAAAACAAACCCATTTAATTGAAATATCTTTAAAAAAACATACAGGAAAAATCAAAAATACCTCCCTCTAGCAGAACAGATCTAGCGGACCCAATGGGGACAAAAAAAGGTTTCAATAATACAGTTTATCATCATCTACAGGAATTGTACAAAAAAAAAAAATTGCGTTGTTTGCGTTGCTAAACTGTGTGTATTTGGAGGACACGTACCTTGAATTCAACACGATTTTTTAAGTGCATTAGCGCAACAAACTAGTGCTTAAATCGAGGCAGTACTTTCCTTTTTTTTTTTAAATGAATATGTCCTTGTTAAACAAGTGCATATACATCTTTCTACGTTCCCTAAAATAAGCAAATAAATGCTTGTGCTCGGTCGAGGCAGGATTCGAACTCGCGCCCACTGGATTAATAGCCCAGCGGGCTAACCGCTCTGCCATCGACCCATCTAAATCATCCATCACTTGCCTCCTAATCAACACGGAAAGGTAAATACGCAGTCGGTTAATAGAAAATACAGCAGGCAACAATAACATCTCACATAGTGTTATGTACAATGAGGTTCACCATCACACATTCTGAATATAGTGCCTTTTAAGGTGAGACGAGACTGGTGTGTGGGTACACACGCGTGTGACGTGCTTCCTTTTATAAGGTTATATACACCCGCACGACAGTCGCTGGTTATCCCACATTGTCGGATACGTCGTGATGGTATAAATTAATTTAAAAGGTTTTTATGCTGTGAATAAATACCTGAATATGCGAATATTTTTATTATTGCATATGCGCAAACATTGGATTTTTTTTCCCTGTCGGGAGTCAAAGGAATTTTTTAACAGATTTTTAATTATATCAATAGAGATATATTCCAACTTCGTCTCTATTGAGATAATTAAAAATCTGTTAAAAAATACCCGACAGGAAAAAAAATCCAATGTTTGCACATATGCAATAATAAAAATATTCGATTACTTACACATTGGTACAAGTAGGTAAATAAGACAAAAATGACCTTATAAGTCTGGCGCAATTCAGGGGTGACTTCTATGCGAAAAATGCATTTGTCACCTCAGGTATAAGAATTGTTGCTCTCATTATTTACAAAAAAACAATTCTCTCAATAGATGGCGTTACAACAAAAATAAATGAAAAATAATAAGAATGTTGTTCATAATTTCACACATAGATGGCTGTAGTAAAAATTCCTTATTTTCAAGCGAAAAGAATTTCAGTATTACAATATATAGAACTTTCAAAATTGAATTGATAGGTATCTCATTAAAAAGGCATAATTGGTGAATGTTGCGCAAGCGCATAAAGTGATCACGTAAACCAGTCGATGACAGGTCGTAAGCCCTGTAGGTGCCTTGATTTCCCGGTTCTCCTACAGTAAATATTCCAACTTCGTCTCTTTTGAGATAATTAAAAATCTGTTAAAAAATACCTTATAAAATATACAATTTGAAATGATGAGAGTTAAATATTGTTATAACCTCCCCCAGTGCCATCTATCTTCAATGAAAAGACTTTTGATTGGCACCCTACCGCCATCTAGCGGGGATGATTATTATCAACCCATTATAGTCAATTGGACTCCATTATCTCGGATCAGAACCATCAATATATACTTCTCAGAGTCCATTTTCGTAAAACCCCTCGATACACTTTAGCGTACAATCACGAACGGGAACATCTTTGAAGAGCAGACGATAATGGTATTTAATATCTGCCCTTGACGTTTTTTCATAATTGATTGAACTTAATCAAGTATTATTTATTTTGTAGCGAATAGTTTCTGCGTGGGTTGATAAAAAAATAACGATGTTGCCATAGTTAAAATAAATAGGAAATTCTTTTTATTTATTACGAATAATATATTTTTAATAGAATAAGATGATTTTTTAACAGATTTTTAATTATCTCAATAGAGACGAAATTGAAATATTTACTATGTAGGAGAACCGGGAAATCAAGGCACCTACAGGGCTTACGACCTGTCATCGGCTGGTTTACGTGATCAGTTTATGCGCTTGCGCAACGTTCACTAATTATGCATTTTTAATGAGATCCCTATCAATTCAATTTTGAAAGTTCTATATATTGTAATACTGAAATTCTTTTCGCTTGAAAATAAGGAATTTTTACTACAGCCATATATGTGTGAAATTATGAACAACATTCTTATTATTTTTATTTATTTTTATTATAACGCCATCTATTGAGAGAATTGTTTTTTTTTGTAAATAATGAGAGCAACAATTCTTATACCTGAGGTGACAAATTCATTTTTCGCATAGAAGTCACCCCTGAATTGCGCCAGACTTACAAGGTCATTTTTGTCTTATTTACCTACTTGTACCAATGTGTAAGTAATCGAATATTTTTATTATTGCATATGCGCAAACATTGGATTTTTACCTTGATTTCCCGGTTCTCCTACATAGTAAATATTCCGACTTCGTGTCTATTGAGATAATTAAAAATCTGCTAAAAAACATCTTTGACTCCCGACAGGGAAAAAAATCCAATGTTTGCGCATATGCAATAATAAAAATATTAGAATAAGATGAATTAGGCAAAGGAGGAGGGACTGGTATGGTCAAGCCCAAAGAAAGAACATTTCCAGATTTCTTTAATCGTGCTACCTCTTGCGACCTCTTGAAGTAGACCTCGCGTTTTTTTTTGTATCTTTTTTTTTTGTTGGATTTCTTCCAACTAACCAGTGTTTTCAGCCAAGATAAATTAATTTCAATAAACGATGGAGATCGAACCCAGGGAGCTCGCGCAGAAACCAAACGGCTAATTCGTGTTTTTGATGACATTTTTCGTCATACAAAGATAACCTGTTTTTCCGTAATTTGGCAAATGATAAAACATTATGTGTAGGATGATTTTATTGGTCAGGTTCTTATTATGCGATACATGATGAAACATTATGGATAGGATGAAATATTTTATTTTTATTTTATTTATTTTGGATATCCAACAGTACAGTAGAGTATAATGATATTAAAAACAATGAAAAAAAACAAGTAAATGTAGACTACAGTGCATAATAATAGGACATCATATCAAGTAATTTTAAAAGCTTAACATACAATTTACGAAAAATGAGAAAAAATAAAATTATAGGAACACACCTGAAACATACAAGGAATAGTACAGAGAGGATTCTATTCTAGAATCATAACATGGGATTCTAACTTACTTAAGGATCAACGAAGAAGGTGTTGCAACCATTATGGTGACACATACATATACTCGTGTATATACTAGAGAGTGGAATTTTGAGTTATGTTATCAGTGCAAAGTTGGCGCTTTATCGCAATTTTGAAAGAGTGTAGAGATTGGGTATGAAAAAAGTCAATGTTATTGAGCAGGTTGTTAAAATTGGAGGTGGCCCGGTTAGTAAAGAAATTTTTCCTAAGATTAGTTTTAGAGTGTGAAATAGAAAAAGTAGGTTTTGATCTGACATTGCGGTTTGGAATGTGAAGTGAGATATTTTCTAATAAATTTGGACAATCAATAATGTTATGAAATAGTTTAAACAAAAATAGTGAGTCTGCAGTTATTCTTCTACATGATAGTGATGGTAAATTAAATTTTGATTCAGCTAAGTATAGGTTATTTATATGATTATGCGGGCCCATTAATTCCCGACAGCCAGATTTATAGATGAGGTGTTTGAGGAAGCGTTTTTGTACACTATCCAGTCTATTTATGTACTTAAGATACATCGGGTTCCAAATTTGCGATCCGTACTCCAAATGACTTCTTACCATAGATGTATATAGAATTTTGAGGCATTCAATATTTAATTTTATTGGTTCAGTATCTAATCAATAATGATTATTGGAAAACAATGCGATAAATGATTAAAAAATATGTATAGGATGATTTTATTGGTCAGGTACTTAATAATAATTATTGGAAAACAACGCGATAAATGATGAAATATTATGGATAGGATGAAATAGTTTATTGGTTAAGAATCTACTCAATGATAATTGTTGGAAAACAATGCAATAAATAATGAAACATAATGTATAGTATAGAATGCAATATTTTGTTGGTAACGTACTCAATAATAATTATTGGAAAACAATGCGGTAAATGATGAAACATTTTGTATGGGATCAAATATTCTATTGGTTCAGTATCTACTCAACGAAAACAATACGATAAATGATAAAACTTTAAAAAAAAGGCAATAATGAATACATGTAGAATTGTTAAAGATTTTTTAAACGTTAATATTCGGGAATCAGTAGGGTTGTTAGGTAGTATAGAGACCTCCTCAGAGCCTAATCCTTTGATATGTTAAGTATCTGGATGGGTGAACTATTCCCAATTGAAATTGCTTGATAGGTACGTTTGTTGCATCTTATTTTGTTGTATTAAATAATTTACAATTTACGCATTGATCTGCTAATTCTTTTGAGGAAGTGTATAATGGTTATAATAATAATTGAGTGTTATTATTTGTAGTGCTTAATTGTTATTAATATCATTAGTAAATCGGACAGCGCCGCGTAAAAAAAAAAGGAAAATATGTTTTTTGGATAGCGTACTTAAAAATTAGTAATTAATGAATTCTCATGGAAAGAATCGATGTAGGTACTCCTGTTTCGCTCTCTCTTAGAAAACAAAGGCTGAGGAAAGCCAATAATGATGAAGACTTCTGGATTCAAATATGGCTACCTAGCTTATGGTGAATGGATGAATATTATAGACTCAAAGAGGAAATTGCTGAAGATCGAACGGAGTAGAGGACGAGATCAAGAGATGTATCGCTTTGGTGTCTACGATAATCTCCAAGACTGAAAACCGAACAATTTCGTCGAACATGCTATCAAAATATGTGACATAATCAACATAATCGCAAAAAAATATTCAATTGAGTCGTTTGATGTAACATAATTACTCGTGAGAAAAATCTATTTGTATAAAAATGGATGTTGGTCTGTTTGTTTGTGGTTGATGCACTCCCACACCATTCACCTGATCTTTTTTTGATTTGTTCAGCGCACACTCGGAAAAGATTTCTAGTTTTATTTTTTAATAGCCGTGAGGCACCGGCTTTGAATAGTGTTTTACAATGTCTCATAAGAGCCGGGTAATGGAAAATACAACAGGCAACAATAACATCTCACATAGTTCAACAATGAGGTTCGCCATCACAAGTTTTGAATGTAGTGTTTCGGGTGTCTCTTAAGAGCCGGGTAATAGAAAATACAACAGGCAACAATAACATCTCACATAGTTTAGCAATGAGGTTCACCATCACACATTCTGAATGTAGTGTTTCGGGTGTCTCGTAAGAGCCGGGTAATAGAAAATACAACAGGCAACAATAACATCTCACATAGTTCAGCAATGAGGTTCACCATCACACATTCTGAATGTAGTGTTTCGGGTGTCTCGTAAGAGCCGGGTAATAGAAAATACAACAGGCAACAATAACATCTCACATAGTTTAGCAATGAGGTTCACCATCACACATTATGAATGTAGTGTTTCGGGTGTCTCGTAAGAGCCGGGTAATAGAAAATACAACAGGCAACAATAACATCTCACATAGTTTAGCAATGAGGTTCACCATCACACATTCTGAATGTAGTGTTTCGGGTGTCTCGTAAGAGCCGGGTAATAGAAAATACAACAGGCAACAATAACATCTCACATAGTTCAGCAATGAGGTTCACCATCACACATTCTGAATGTAGTGTTTCGGGTGTCTCGTAAGAGCCGGGTAATAGAAAATACAACAGGCAACAATAACATCTCACATAGTTCAGCAATGAGGTTCACCATCACACATTCTGAATGTAGTGTTTCGGGTGTCTCGTAAGAGCCGGGTAATAGAAAATACAACAGGCAACAATAACATCTCACATAGTTCAGAAATGAGGTTCACCATCACACATTCTGAATGTAGTGTTTCGGGTGTCTCGTAAGAGCCGGGTAATAGAAAATACAACAGGCAACAATAACATCTCACATAGTTCAGCAATGAGGTTCACCATCACAAGTTTTGAATGTAGTGTTTCGGGTGTCTCGTAAGAGCAATCGACGAGAACAAGCGCTTATCTCAGGCCCAGCATGTTCTATAATATAACTATAAAAAATAAACAATTGCCTCATGTGCTTTGGTTGTTTGGAAAAAATTGCCTCGTGGCAATAAACCCGCAGTTGTACACAGTATTCTACATGAAGCAAGTAAATAATTAAATAAATAATTATGATTTAAGAAAGACCCTGGTTTAAAAAAATACATTACAACGCATGTCGGGTAGGTACACACTCGTTTGTATTTATTATATAAAAACGAATTCCGTTTTGCAGAAATTTCGTAAATATTTTTCACTCTCATTTCAAATTATTCTCAAATGAATAAATATACAATTGAATATATAATAAAATATGATCATATTATATTCAGGTCAAGGGCCCCGAGCCAGTCCACAAATGCAGGCGTCAGCTAGCAAATATCCGTCTTTGAGCCCTCATATGCGCGGACGCTGAATTCTTCCAATAAACGTTGCATTTTTTTATTGAAAAACTATATCTCAATAGAGACGAAGTTGGGATATTATAGAATAATCAGGAACTCAGGCACCTACAGGGACTACGACCTGTCATCGGCTGCTTTACGTGAACACTTTATGCGCTTGCGCAACGTTCACCAATTACATATGTCTTCTTATTGAGTTCCCTTATCAATGTAATTTTTGAACGTTCTATATATTTGAATAATGTGTAACAATTCACCTGAAAATAAGGAATTATTACTATTGCCATCTATGAAGTAACGATGAAACCTTTTTTGTAACGCCATCTATTGAGAAATTGGTTTATTTGTAAACAATGAAAGCAACAGTCCTTATAAATGAAGTGACGGTGTCTCGCACAGATGTCACCACTGAACTCCGACAGAATTATTATTTCATTTTGGATTTGTTTACCTACTTGTACCAATGTGTATGTAAATCGAATATTTTTTTAATTTCATTTACGTAAACATTGGATTGTTGGCTTCGTTGAATATGTATTTGGTAATTTTGTCAAATCAAATACCAAACAGAGTATTCATTGATCTATACGAGATGCCGAAAATTCGCTGGAATTTCAAAAAAATGTGACATCGAGCTGTCAGTGTAAATTGGTTACATTATGTTTGTGTTGTTATAGCAAAAAAACATTTTAAACGTCATACGTCAGAAAAGAGATAGATATAGCTTTCTAAGCCCATAGAAAGCTATCTATGTCTTTTCTTCGTACACATTAATGTGAAATTTTACGCCATCGACCTAAGTTTGTCGTAGTATTTAGTTAGTGATGTCTCTGCAACGCAATTGCTAACTTAAGAATACTAAATACTCGAGTGAGGTTAGGAGTTAGTATTTAGTTACCTAGGACTCTGCATTCGGGTTATAACAGAGACAAGAGATGTATGGCGCTGAGTTCTCTCTGCCTACCATGTTAGGGACACGGCCTGATAGTATATTATGTATATATGGAAAAGATACTTTCAAGAAAATAATCATTTTAATATTATCTTTTTTATTTAAAAATGAATTCTCTGAAGTGTCATGTCTGAAATTCACATTAATTCATATTATCGACATTCCCGACGGCGAGGAAGAAGAATAAAAACATTGAATTATCGAATATCACCATTCCGAGAATCACCTCAAGATTGATAATAACAAAGTAGGTGTGAGTAGATAGATACCCCACTCGCATACCGAAGTCGCAGGTTTAATTCCAGGAAACGTCGCTGTTTCTCGGAACTTGCGATAATATAATAACGCTTATCGAAATATGTTTGGTGTTACGAAAAACGTGGATCTGGTTGGGCCCGTTCCCAGGATTAAAGCGCCCAGAATATTTTTATTTCGTTTTATTTTATTTTGTCAACATACATTTTTAATTACTAGTAATTCAATAATGTATCTGAATTAATATTATAAAGGGAAATTGTAAAAAAGATAGTTTTATTGACAAACTTTTGAAAATCTCAGTAGAGACGAAGTTGGGATATTATACAGGGCTAACAACCTGTCATCGGCTGGTTTACGTGATCACTTTATGCGCTTGCGCATCGTTCACCAATTATGCCTTAGTTCCCTTTTTGAAAGTTCTATATATTTGAATAATGTGTAACAATTCACCTAAAAATAAGACATTATTACTATTGCCATCTATGAAGAAACGAAGAAACCTTTTTGTAACGCCATCTATTGAGAAGTTGATTTATTTGTAAACAATAAAAGCATCAGTCCATGTAAATGAGGTGACGTTGTCTCGCACAGATGTCACCCCTGAGCTGCGCCAGAAATATTATTTAATTTTTGGCTTGTTTACAAATATACATACACATTACACATTATTCTAATATATAGAACATTCAAAAATTACATTTATAAGGGAACTCAATAAGAAGGCATACATTATTGGTGAACGTTGCAAAAGCGCATAAAGTAATCACATGAACCTGCCGATGACAGGTGGTAAGCCCTGTAGGTGCCTTGAGTTCCTGGTTCTTCTATAATATCACAACTTCGTCTCTATTGAGATATTGAAAGTTTGTCAACAAGAAATGCAACGTATATTGGAGGAATGCAACGTCCGTGCATATGAGGTGCCAAAGACGAATATATTTTGTTTTATATTTAACTAGTAAATCCCGGCAGACGTTGTCCTGCCTGTTTAATTATTTACCCCCAAATATATAAAAATGGTTGATCTGTATTTTTCCTTTTTATTACTTAACATTCTTATCTAGATTCGCTTATTATAATTCCGTATTTTTTCCCTTCCATCCCTAGAGTCCCTTCCTTCCCTATTCATTCATTCATTTATAATTTTATTTAATTATGCAAAAAAATATAGTTACTAGCCTTTAGCATTATACCAGTTTTATATAATATACCATTTTTTATTTGGTTATATATGATTTTTTCTTTTTTGATTTATGTATTTATTTACTTATTCGATCATTGATTTATTTATTTATATGGTATTTTTTTAATTTTTCTTTATTTATTTATTCTTTTTATAATTTTTCTTTATTTATTAAATGATATTTATTTTTATTTAAATTTTGTTACCAAATAGATAATTTTTCAATTACTTTTTTGCCGTAAGTTAAATTTTGACACCTTATCGTGTGCGCGCTGAACAAACCCACTTAGTATCAATTCAATACCAACTTTTTTTCAATTTTTTTTTTGTGAGATTTCGAATAAATAAATAAATTATAATGCATAAACTTTCTCCGGAATGAGCTGAACGATTTCCCAAAGTTTCATCGCAATCGGATGGTTGGTTTGGAAGTTCATCGGCCACATACAAACAAATATTTATGAGAAGGCCACATCCAATATACAACTTCATGAACCATCCAAGAAATTTTACATTAGAAGAGGTGTCCGACAGGGTGACACTATTTCTCCCAAACTATTTACATTGGCCCTCGAAGATGTCTTCAAAACTCTGGATTGGTCTAAGAAAGGTATAAATATAAACGGCGAGTATCTCAGCAATCTACGGTTCGCAGATGATATTGTCATATTTGCCAAGGATGAGGAGGAATTGAAAACTATGCTGACAGAAATAAATTCAGCCTGTGTGAACATTGGATTAAAGATGAACATCTCCAAGACCAAAATGATGAGTAACGTAGAAGAGTCCTTCCCCATCATAATAGATGGAGTGCAAATTGAAAGAGTAGACAGATACATATATCTAGGCCATACCGTGATGCTTGCCAAAGAAAATCAAGAGGCAGAAATAGAGAGAAGATGTGGCCTTGCCTGGGCAGCTTTTGGAAAATTATCATACATTCTGATATCCCGTAAATACTCCCATTATTTGAAAAAGAAGCTATTTGATGCATGTATTCTCCCAGTGCTTACTTATGGAATGGAAACATCGGTCCTAACAAAAAGAATAATGCACAAGCTGTTAGTGACACAGAGAGCTATGGAGAGAAAGTTGCTGGGTATTTCAATAAGGGACAGAATTCAGAATGTCATGATAAGACAAAGAACCAAAGTAGCCGATGTAGCGGATAGGGTCGCTGGCCTTAAGTGGAGCTGGGCTGGGCATATTGCCAGATGCCAGGATTCACGATGGACCAAAAAGATCTTAGAATGGCGACCGAGAACAAGCCGAAGAGGTGTTGGCAGACCCCAGGCAAGGTGGTCTGATGACATCAAGAAATGTGCCGGAGGAAGATGGATGCAGTGTGCCCAAGACAGGGAGTTGTGGAGGATCAAAGGGGAGGCCTATGTCCAAGAATGGATGAAAACTGGCTGAAGAAGAAGAAGAAGAAGAAGAAGATACAAACAAACAAATATACGTACATCCATTTATATATATATATATATATATATATATATATATATATATATATATATATATATATATATATATATATATATATATATATATATATATATATATATATATATATATATATATATATATATATATATATATATATATATATATATATATATATATATATATATATATATATATATATGAAATTATTATAATCTTTGGGGTTATCCCGCGTCAAAATCAGATCCTTGGAAGGATCTTTCGTCAACCGACGTTTCGCCTGGATCACACCAGGCATCTTCAGGGCCTTGTTGCCTGGTGTGATCCAGGCGAAACGTCGGTTGACGAAAGATCCTTCCAAGGATCTGATTTTGACGCGGGATAACCCCAAAGATTATAATAATTTCATATTTTCAAATACCCGTGAAAACCTTTCTAGTAACATATATATATATATATATATATATATATATATATATATATATATATATATATATATATATATATATATATATATATATATATATATATATATATATATATATATATATATATATATATATATATATATATATATATATATATATATATATATATATATATATATATATATATATATATATATATATATATATATATATATATATATATATATATATATATATATATATATATATATAGATAGATTGTGTATTTATATATAATTTGATTTTAATGTATTGTAAATTCACTAAGTCATACGATAAAGAAATAAATATATGTCAATTAGTTTTTTTCTGGTCTTTATGTGCGTAATAAATTGTCTTATTTAATACATTTTGTAATTGTGACTGTTTGTAACTGTAAATAAATAAATAACCTGAAGCTGTTAAGCACCGACTTTGAATAGTGCTTCCACTCTCTTCTATTATCGTCATTTTGGGTGTACCTTAGGAGCCGGGTACCTAATCAAAAATACAACAATAACATCTCACATAGTTCTTCAATAAGGTTCACCATCACCCATTTTGAATGTAGCGCCTTTTTGAGTGAGACGAGACTAGTGTGTCTGTGTGTGTTGACATAAGCATGTGTCATGCTTTATGTACGTAATGCATACCAGTACACCTGTCGATTGTTACCACGCACGTTATTACGCTGTAATGTTATGAATTAATGAAAATTATATAAGCGCTCAGTGCGGCTGCATCTATCTCCCATACTGCGAACCCGGCCCTTACTACAAACTCGTGAAGGTGATAAGACTTTTTATGTAGAACGGAGTGGGGAATATCATACTTTTATAATCCGGAAGACTTGACAGTTGGATAATATCAATTATTTTGTTTATCTTTTAACTAGCTGCCTCCATTTGTCACAGTCGGCATATGTATTTATATTTAATTACTATAGAAATGGCGTTGAAATAAAGTGATTATGAAAAATATGCAGGAAAATAATAAATTATATAATTTTACGTTCTACATTTTAGTTCGTAGGAAAAGGATACACCTAATCACATAGAATTGTGAAAAAAAAAATATGTATGATTTTACGTTCTGTATTTAAGTTCATAGGAATCGAATACACCAAATCAAATAGAATAATGAAATAAATTATATATAATTTTACGTCCTATATTTCAGGGAAAAAAATCCAATGTTTGCGCATATGCAATAATAAAAATATTCCTATATTTAAGTTCAAAGGAAAAAAAACATCTTATCACATAGAATTATGAAATAAATAATAATAATAAATTGGGATGATTTTTATGGCGCCGTTTTTGTGATAACCTCACCTCAAGGGCGCTTTTATACCTATAATTTTACGTTCTACAATTAATTTTGTAAGAAAAGTACTTACCTAATCACATAGAATTATTAAATAAATTATATACATATAATTATACGTTCTTCATTTAAGTTCATAGGAAAAGAATACACCTAATCACATAGAATTATGAAATAAATTATATATAATTTTACGTTCTATACATTTAAGTTCGTAGGAAAAGAATACACCTTCTTCTTCTTCTTCTTTCTCAGCCATCTCTCCACTGCTGGATGTAGGCCTCTTCTAATAGCTTCCACTCGTCTTTTTTCTGGGCTTTTCGAACCCATCCGCTTCCAGCGACAGGGACAATATCATCGGCCCACCTTTTCTGGGGCCGGCCTATTCCCCTTTTCATATCCCATGGTCTCCAATTTAGTATTCTGGGTGCTCATCTGTCCGTACCCTGTCTGGCAACATGACCTGCCCATTGCCATTTAAGTTTTGCAACTCGATCCATGACATCAAAAACTTTTGTCTGGCGTCTGATTTCTTCATTTCTAATTTTGTCTCTTAGACTTACGCCTATCATTTGCCTTTCCATGGATCTCTGAGTGCATTTTAGCTTATGTATGGTCCTCGCAGTTAGCGTGATAGTTTCCAGACCATACGTAAGCACAGGCAGGATACATGTTTCAAAAACTTTTCTTTTCAGACATGTGGGAATATCTCTGTTTTTTAGGACATGTTTAAGTTTTCCAAAGGCTGCCCAACCTAGTCCGATCTTTCTGGGTATTTCTGCTGTCTGGTTATCCTTTCCTAATTTTATCTTGTGTCCAAGGTATATATATTCTTCAACAGCTTCAATTATTTTACTATCAATTGTGATAGTGCTGTTAGATGATGGACTCATGATTTTCGTTTTGTTAATATTTATTTCCAGGCCGACCATTAGGGAAGCATCGTGGAGTTCTTTTATCATAACATGAAGTTCTTCCAGATCATCACTTATACACCTAATCACATGAAATTATTAAAACGATTATACATAATTTTTAGTTCTATATTTAAATTTGTGGGAAAAGAATAGGTACCCTACACCTGATCACATGGAATTATGAAAAAAATATATATAATTTTATGTTCTATTAAACAAGGAAAGGTGGCAAAAGGAGGCCTGTCCGCAATGTATATTTTCTTCGTCAGGCGTTCCTCATTCATTCTCCCCATGTGGCCAAACCATCTCGATGTGTCAACTTTCATTCTATAAATGACATATTTCTTCATCTTACATTCTTTCCTTATGTCCTCATTTCTTACCCTGTCATACATCGTTCTTTTGCAGATTCTTCTTAACGATCTCATTTCAACTGCATTTATTCTGCTTTCGTGCGACTTCTGCCATGTCCAGGTCTCACTTGCATACGTTAAGGTTGGCACTAAGATAGCGTTATGAATTGCAACTTTGGCATCTTTTGATATGTCGCGATCATTCGTAACTGGACTTAGTGTCTATTCACTCTGTTTCCTGCCATAACCCTTTTTTCGATTCATATCAGGCCCTCCATTCCGTTGAGACATGCTAAAGACGTATTCGTCCTTGCTTATGTTTTTTTTGCTCGTCTTTTTTCTGAAAATGTTTGCATCAGTTTTATCTTTGGACTAAAAAAAATCGATCATATTTCTCATTACCGTAATCTTCTTCATTGGCCCAAGATACGACAACGACTTAATATACATATCTTGTCATTACTATACAATGTCCTTTTTAATACAAATTTACCTCAGTATCTCAAAGATAAATTCACTTATCTTTCAAGACACGGGCGTCCACTTCGATCTGCTGAACGTGCTTTACTATCTATCCCTATTCATAGTTCTGAATTTTTTAGCTCTTCATTTGAAGTACATTCAGCTAGACTATGGAATAGCCTAAGTCCTGATATTACGTCGTCTATCTCACTAAACATCTTCAAGGAAAGGCTAAAGCAAAAATATTTATCTGACAATACCTGATTACATCTTCCTCTCCTCTTCCTTTCCTTATCCCTTAGTCTTCCTATCATTGCTATAAATTGTTCTTATATGCTATCTTCTTTGTTTGTTTTTTTTTACTTTTCTTCTGCTATTTTAATTTATTTTGTAATGTGATTAACTTATTGCCATAGTACACACTGTTTTGTATTTTTAATATTTACTCTGGGTGGTTGGAAGAAATTGCCTTTAAGCAATAAGCCCGCCAATGTACTAATTATGTCCAATTCTGATTCGTTTCATAGTACGTAAACGTCTATAACGAACAGGCGACTTATGTAAAAGGACTAGCCGGTCGATGGCAGGACAGCACTGCCGAAACATGTCGTATAGTGACTCAAAATATAGTGGTTTAGGGCAAAATTCACATGCCAAAACGGTTATGTAAAAGAATTTCATCCGCTCGGTGTGACGTTATTGAGTCCCATATAAATGCAGTAAACTTTTGAACATTTCTCATGTACTAAAATTCAGACGGATAAATTTAGACGAATCAGAATAGGACATATTATATGCACAAGAAGATTAAAATAAATAAATTAAATAAATAATAAAATGTACATAATTTAAACTCTGAATGCATTAGATATGAAATTACTTCACTTAGAATCTTGATGACCCTGTAATAATGTTATAAAACACATAAACACTTCTTACTCTAGGATAATGTTGTGGACTGAACCTTACTTAAGGTGCATTTGCATTTTTTAATATGATGCGGTCTTTATTTGAACCATTTCAGAACATCCAAGATGACGTCAAGAATCATAATTACAAGCCTCATTATGTCTGTGTTCTTTATTTTATCGTCGTTGGTTCTTAAGTTAGTTCGTTCATTAATTCATTCATTCACACCATCACGACATATCCCAAAATTTTGGATAATCAGCGACAGGTGGGCCGGATCGCAAAACCTTAAGAAAAACAGCATTAAAACCATAAAAAATGCATAAAAACCGCAATAAGCATAATGCATAAAAACCGCACAACAGTCTCGACTCACCTGAACGAATGTTTAATATATTTCCAACAATAAACATATAACTAAGAAACAAAATACAATTTAATTTTAACTTATTACAAATTTACAATATTTTTCTCCCCACATTTGGAAATTTTACTGCCTCGGTAGACATTACTAGTTTGGAATAATACCTAAATGGTTATTATTCTAAAGGGGTATTACATTTTTATTTATTATAAAGATCCACTTATAGCTAACAAGAAAAACTACTTTTACAAAAACAGTAAATATAAAAAAATAATATTAAGTGGAAAAAAATACAATTTGAAATAAAAGATATAGGTAGGTACTTAGGTATATACATTGAAACACAAAAATCATTAAAATATACAAACAATCATATTTATTTATTTATTTTATTTATTTATATACATTGATTAACAATTACACATAACACATTAACATTATAGTGTCCCCCGTTAGGTAGGCGAGTACCTACCCGTGTTGGGGGTCTATATTACATTATAATTTACAATATTTTATATATTATATTACATTATATTATATTACATTACTTCATACACATATATATCTCTATTTCTTTTCTCTTTTCAACATTATATATTGCTGTAGGACTCCTATAAACATCATCAATGCAAAATCAAAATCACAAAATCAAAATCAAAGAGACAGATATGAATAATAATAAATAAATTCAACAATATAAAAGCAAAAAAACTACATACAAAAATAAATCGATGTACTAAGTATTGTGTGCTTATCGTACCATTCAGTGATGTTCCTGTATGTATGTACAAATCCATATATTTTTCTCTTGCATGTACCTATAACTAAAACAAAATTACATTTGAATTGTCAGTAACTGTTCAGATTGCTCCCGTCCCAGATTCAGAAGCCACTGGTGAATTTTTTTTTTTAAAGTAGCATTTATATTGGTGTTTTGTCTGATGTCATTTGGTAGTTTATTATAAATCTTAGGACCCACAAAGGTAAAATGTGTTTGACCATACCGAGTATTTACTCTATTCCCCAATAAGTATCCCTGATTTACATTTCGTGTCATTATTCTATGTTCCAAGTATTCAAAATTATTCATATTATTTTTCATGAACAGTATTATTTTTTTAATAAATAATTGTCTTATATCTAGAATTTTCGAGTTACCATATAAATCATTTGTAGGATGGCCATAATTTTTATTTAAGATTACCCTTAAAATTGCACGCTGAGCGACCTCCAGGGGTTTTATATTGTTCTTATATGTTCCTCCATAGGCAACTATACCATATGATATAATTGAATTTACAAATGCATAATAAAATTGCATCATCATCGGTTTCGGAAATACTTTTCGACATGTCTTGAATATATAGATCAATTTCATTAATTTATTTACTATCTTATTTATGTGGGGATTCCACTTTAAGAATTGATCTATTTCCATACCGAGATAAGTAATAGAAGTAACCGCACTTATTTCACTTGCAGTAGCAGGATTATTTTCGTTTGAATAAAGTTTGATTTTATAATTTGTATTAGGTTGGCCAGTTTGTGTTATGCTAAAGCGAATGTATTTTGTTTTGTCAATATTGATTGTTAAGAGGTTTCTATCAAACCATGATTTCAATATATTTATGTCGGATTCTGCTCGTTTATGCGTTTCTTCCCAATCTTTTCCATCTACTACTAATGCAGTATCATCTGCAAATGTAACCAATTTCCCGTTCAATTGAAGTTTGAACACATCGTTGATGTAAATAATGAACAGTAAAGGACCTAATGTACTTCCTTGAGGGACACCAAATGTCACATCTCTGGGTTCACTTACGACCGTATCTAATTTAACTCTTTGTTTTCTATCCTCTATGTAGCTTTTAACCCAACACAGAAGATTGCCATCAATACCAATATTTTTCATCCTTTTTATGAGTATACGATGCGATATGGTATCAAATGCTTTCGCAAGATCAACGAAGATTCCTATGCACTTTCTACCTCTATCGATTTGACCATTTATTATTTTTGTAAATTCTGCTAAAGCCGTTTCGGTGCTTAGACCAGGTCTGAATCCGAATTGATTGTTTGCTAGAGTGTGATTATTAGATATAAATGTTTGAATTCGGTTTTTTACAATTTTTTCTATGATTTTTGCAAGGTTATTTAATATTGATATTGGACGATAATTTTGTATGTCATTTTTACTTCCTTTTTTATGTATAGGTATAATTAAAGCCTCTTTTAACTGGTACGGGAACACTCCTGTCTGAAAACTAAGGTTAAATATATAAGTTAGTGGTTCTGAAATTTGATTTTTTATATATTTTAGTACATTTGTCTGTATTGTATCAGTCCCCACCGAGAGTGTGTTTTTTAGTGATGAGATAGTGTTTTCCACTTCTTCCTTGGTCGTGATTATAGAATTCAATTTATTTAATGGAAAATCACATTCAATATTTTCTGCAAGGTTTTCTTCCATTTGAATATTATTTTTTTGTAAAAGTTCTTGTGCTAATGTGTATCCAATTGAACTGAAATAGTTATTTGCTATATTAGAAATAGCTTTTTGATTACATATGGTTTGACCTTCATGGATTATTGACTGAATTTCATTTTTCGCTTTGGTTTTTGTGTATGTTATTTCCTTTAACGTATTGAATGCTAATTTGTTGTTTCCCGGATTATCCCTAATTTTGTCACGATAGTATTTTTCCCTTGTTAAATTTATCACTTTCTTGCAGAGATTTCTAAACTGTTTGTATTTTAATTGGATAACATTATTATAGGGATTGTTATTTGCTATTTTTTGAAGTTTATTTCTTTTTCTAATTGAAGTTATTATCCCTTGTGTAATCCATGGAGTTAATTTGGTGTTTTTTGATTTTATCTTTATAGTTTCTGTATTATTCATTATATAGGTCTTTAGAGTACTTATAAAATTACCTAAAGCCTCGTTTACATCTGATATATTATAAATATTTTGCCATGTTTCATTGGATACATTATCACGCAATCTGTCAAAATCGATTTTGTTAAATGTTTTAGAATCTTTTTTGACTTTTTGAGGTTGACTTCCTATACAAATTGCAGTTGAACTATGATCAGTTATATCTAGCTGTAATATGTATGAATTATATTCTCTGATTCTTTTGATAAATATATGATCGACACAGGTGTCAGTTGTTTTTCTAGTAGTATCATTGATTACAGAATCGAATCCGTTTTCAGCCATTAGACAAAGGTAATCGTTTGCTTGGATGTGCTTTTCTTTAATTATATTAACATTAATGTCTCCAATTACTATTTGTTTTTGAGCTTTTTCACTTTTTAAAATGTTTTCCATGTTTTCTAGAAATAGTTGTATGTTTTGTATAGATGGAGATCTATATATTGCTAGTATGCAGATATCGGGGTGTATTATAATTTTAATGCAATTTGTATTGTGTAAAACTACCTCTTCTACCTTTGCTTGTATATCATTCTTTATGAAAATAACTATGCCACTATTTTGGTTAAAGTTGTTTGCTGTATGGTATTCCGTGTAATGGGGTAACGATCTCGATATGTAATTATTTCCCAACCAACATTCTGTCAATATTAATATATCATAAGTTATCATAAAAGAACTACACGTTGCTAAGAATTCATTAAGATTATGTGCAATACTCCTTATATTTTGGTGTAATATTTTAAGACTGTATTTAGGATGGTTCCATCTTTCCTTAAATTCATTATTAAAGTCATCAATTACTTGCGTATCGTTGTTGCACGTATCTATTATATTAAATAAATCGCCCATTTTTTTCCCACGTATATAACACTTTTTTACTTAAGCGTAGATGAGAAACCATATTTAAACAAAATAAGCATGCAATTATGTATATAAAATTAATTTCGTGTATATCAATAACATATTCTTTTATGTATAAAATTATATCCTCTTTTAAATGTGTATTAATCTTTTCAAATGTCCTTATGTATACCTGATTTATAATTACAGACGGAATATAGTTATATAAGCAAAAATGTATATAATATGAAGTGCAAGTATTTATTTTTTTTTGTTTTTTGTTGTAGACCCATAAATATGTGGAAACTATTTCGTTATAAATTATTTTCAATAGTCACAGAGAATTGAGTTGTATATCATTATAAACAATGAATGCGCGATCACCGTCACTTTTTCTCATAAAAACTTTCCCGCCTTTGATCCAAATATATTTAAATTGTTTAGCTGAGCCGATCGCCTTCGCCTGTGCGTAGAGTTTTCTAGTCTGCGGTGTGATGTGTTCACTCACATATATTGGCATTGCTTCTCCTGCGATGCCAATTTGAAGGGTATTTAGTTTTTCATCGGTGCTTGGTCTGTTTCTGTTATATTTCTTTACACTAGTTAGTAATTCATCCCTAGTCCAAATGTTTTTAAATTTAACAATGATTGGCTTTGGATACTTACTAGGTACTTTAGGTGTCATCCTGTATACAGCATCTATATCAGTTTTATTTAGGTTAAAATTTACTGTTTTTCCGATGTTAATAACTATGTCCGAAGGGTTTTTCTGAAGTAATTCAGGTACTCCACGAATTTCTAGATTATATTTACGACTTTGATTTTCCAATGAGTCTATTCTTTCTTCTAGGAGGGATACCTTATTTTCCAATAAAGTTATTTGGTTAGTGTTGGTGGTGCATTCCGAAATTTTTTTTTCGAAAGAGTCCATTCTTTCGTCAATATTCGAAAATGCTGATTTAAAATCAGAGAATTCTTTGTGAAGCGTGTCTATAGTTGTTTTTATAGTGTGAAGGCCGGCTAATTGATTCTTTATAAACTGTATATCCTCAAATATGGTTGGATCGCATGATACTCCAGAGGTATTTGTTGAAGGAGAGTGAAGCGATGCGCCATTATTATCATTGGCACGCGATTCGGACGGGCTAGCGAAAGCTGACGATCTAAGGGACCTCGGATCCTCCAACATACATGTCGAACAGTGCCATTGTCCTCTCTTAATATTTGACATCTTTTTAAGGTTTGCAACGGAAGTTCCTAGGCAAGTGCAATGATATGCGCTTTGGCACCTGCAGCACTTCAAGGTCTTCGTTGGACTAAGAGGGTTACTACATTGCTTGCACTTCATCGTTGTAGAAATCAAATAAACAATTAAACACGAGTTGAAATCACAAAAGCAGCTCCCACAATGTTAATAATAAATAAAAAATAATAATAATAATAATAAATAACAAAATGAATAAAATACACAATGTTAATACACAATGGAATAAATAATTATAAATTTATAAAATTAATAATAAATCACTCTCAAATTTCGAGATAATAACAAGTAATGGATTAAAATTTACGAAATTAATGATAAAGTTTGTGAAAATACTGTAAGTAAAACTATGAGATGATGACGAGTAGTAAATATAAATATATATGTATATGCATTTCTTGGAGAGAATGAAAGTAGGTAATAAGAAACTGTAAGTAAAACCATAAAATGATGACATGCAACAAGCAAAGTTTATAAAATAACATAAGTAATAATAGAATACAGTTAGTCAAATTATTTGACGATGACAAGTATTAAATACATTTATGAAATGATTTTATTTTTATTTTGATTTTATGAAGTAAATAATGCAATAAACCAACCAACAATGAGAGAAAAAAAAAAAAAAAAAAAATGAATAGTCAAGATTATAAAACAACAACAGAAAAAAAAATATTGTAAGTAATGAGATGCTGTGAGTAGAGTGAGTTTTCAGAATTACTTGTAACTCAATCATAAAAAAAATGATAATATAAAATTATTTAGTCAAAATTATAAAATAACAACACAAAAAATGATTATAAGTAATGAGATGCTATGATGAAAGTGAGTAAAGTGAGTATTCAGAATTACTTGTAACTTAATCACAAAAAATGATAATATATTAAAACACAATATTGTAATTTAAATTTATATTTGAAACATCAATTAGCTTGTCAAGATTCGAAATAATTGAAAATTATGCTATAGGTATAAAAAATGAGATCCTGAACATAAATTTATACAGCGATAATACATTAAACATTAATTCAATTATGACAATAATAATTCATTCAAAGAAATTAATAATATAGGTAAAATACGAAACGTTGTCCATTGATAAATTTATGAAATAATGCAAACAACGAATCACCGAGTTAGAATCACAAAGATGTCAGTATCGTAACCGTTGGTGTCAGACAGTAGAGAGCAGTAGGACAGTAGGATTACCAGGACTTGACAGGACTGACAACAAGGAGCGACCTCTGTGGGAGGGGTATCACACCAGAGTCATCAATCACCTCCCACAGTATCCAGTTTTTAGTATCCTCAAAAGCAGCACACCACACAGCAGTTCTGAGGTAAACGCCTAGTCAATAATTCATTCCAGGGCATTAATAATAATTATCCTTCAATCAACCACATCTGCATACGTTTAGGTGAGAAACATATTAAAATGTCATAACATAACAGACTAGAGAAGAGCACGAACAATAATCAGATACGACGTTCGTCCCACACAGTGGTAGCGTTTACTCGCTGAAGTAGTAGGTATATCCGTATATCACTACATTCGTCCTAGTTGGTCGCGCTCCTCCACCGAACTTGAAATTGTATAATAATAATATGATCCAACGCCGCAATTCTTCAGTTCGTTCTTGTTAGTCTCTTACTCTCACGAAAAAAAGTGATTGAGTATACCATGCAATCCATTGATGTTTCTGAACACAAAATAATTACATAAAAGTCCCTTTTAAACTTCAGAAACGAGAATAATAATAATAATGGATTATTATAAATCTTCACATAAATAAACACGAATAAAAAAATAATAAAAAAAAAACAAATAAAAAAAAAAAAAAAAAAAAAAAACAATCGCCGTCTCGAGATCCGAACTCACTTCGTTGCACACTGCATTATATGCGGAGGTTGCAGTTTAACCAACCGTGCTAGGATGAACTTGCCGATGATCGCCAAAATTGGTATACTTGATATAAGTTATACCATCCTTTTTGACGTGTTACTTGTTTGAAACAAGCCACGCCTCGCCGCTGCAATGTCAAGTGAACCAATCAGATCATGCACTGATTATATTTTTCGAATTTCGACCTTATCAACAACTGTCACCTGGCCGTTAGTCACTATTTTTCTATTTTAATCCTTCGTTTAATTTATGTAAAACGATAGCCGCACAGCATTTATATATTCAAAGGTCAATCACACGTTACTAGATCATAAATTAAGCTAAATTAAACTCATCATGATCACTTTAAACTTTCAATTTTTAATTTTTAAGCGGAGCAAAACGATTGTACACTTACACATCAAAGAATTATTATACATTTGAATTATTATATACACACTTAGAAAAAGGGAAAAAAATAATAATAATCATAAAAAATAAACGAGTGGATTGTGGCCAACACTAAACTCTCCACACCACAAATATTGACAATGAAATATTTTATTCATACTAAATGTTACTACCAGGAATATAAATTTTCTTCCGATAGTATATTTTTATGTTAAGATAAACAAACTATTAATGCAGTATAGTGAAGAATGCTTATGTTGTATGAAATATGTTAATAAAAGCAGATAAATTTTGATTTAAAGAACGCGAGAGCATTTTCAAAATTTTGACACGTGATATCATATGAAGATTTTTTTGTTATTTATGGAAAGCTAATCAGTTCTATGTTCAAGCTCTTTACATTATAACATGAAATCAAATTACTGAACTTTTCGATACATATAAATTAATCTTATTACATTTTTATTCATACTAAATGTTACTATCAGGAATATAAATTTTCTTCCGATAGTATATATTTATGTTAAGATAAACAAACTATTAATGCAGTATAGTGAAGAATGCTTATGTTGTATGAAATATTTTAAACAAAGCAGATAAATTTTGTTCTAAAGAACGCGAGAGCATTTTCCAAATTTTGACAGGTGATATCATATGAAGATTTTTTTTGTTATTTATGGAAAGCTAATCAGTTCTATGTTCAAGCTCTTTACATTATAACATGAAATCAAATTACTGAACGTTTCCATACATAGAAATTTATCTAATTACATTTTTATTCATACTAAATGTTACTATCAGGAATATAAATTTTCTTCCGATAGTGTATTTTTATGTTAAGATAGACAAACTATTAATGCAGTATAGTGAAGACTGCTTATGTTGTATGAAATATTTTAAAAAAAGCAGATAAATTTTGTTTCAAAGAGCGTTAGAGCATTTTGACAATGTTGACACGTGATATCATATGAAGAAATTTTATGATATCTATGAAAAGCTAATCAGTTCTAAGTTCAAGCTATTAATATTCTTATATCAATATGAAATCAATGAACTGAACATTGCCAAATATAAAAAAATTCTCTTTTTACATATAAGTTTCATACAAATATCCATTAAATAAAATATAATTTTTGAAACCGTTGAATATTTTTCTTTTAACATTGACCAACTTTGAATACAATTTTATGAAGATTCTTGGTGTTGTATAAATAGTTGAAACCAAATTAAAATATCTCTAATTTCCAGGTCGTGAGAGCATTTTTTCAGTTTTAATAGATGAAATCATAAAGAAACATTGGGAAAAAATGAACCGTTGTCTATGGAAAACTAATCAGCTCTAAGTTTATGGACTTAACACATGTGATATCAATATGAAATCAATCGGACTTATAGTTTGGGCTGCAGAGAGGACACAAAAAAAAACAACGTAAATGATGAATTCATAGAGAAGAAATCAAAAGTTGTCTATGGAAAACTAATCAGCTCTAGGTCTTTGCACTTTACACATATGATGTTAATATGAAGTCGATCAGACTTATAGTTTGGGCTGTAGAGAGGACACAAAAAAGATAAATGCTACGGCGTACGGCGTACGGCGTATATGCCATACACACAAACACATCACGACGAAACTCATAGTGTGCATTCTCTACATGATACCCATTGAGAAATTGATGTAAAAAAAATACGCTTAAATTTTGCGAAATCATGACTCTCCCCTATTCCATAGTGTGGAGAGTAAAAACTATATATTTATTAATATACAATTTAAAGATAGGATTACAAAAATATTAAAATGCAATCTGTCAGCTAAAAACTTAACTAAAGCTATTAATACTTGGGCAATACCGATATTGACATATTCTTTTGGAATTATTGAATGGTCAAAAACAGATTTAGATAGTTTAGAAAGAACAATTAGAACGCTTTTAACTAAATTTCGTTGTCATCATCCTAATTCCGCGATTTAACGAATCAATTTGCCTAGGAATTTAGGATGTAGGGGTATAATAAAAATAACATCGTTACATAATAATCAAATGGAATCGCTAAAACTTTCTTTCACAAAAAATCTGATAGTTCTTTAATGCATAAAGTAATCTGTGAGGCGGACAAAAATTTAACAACATTAAATTTAAATTACGAGAATGCTAATAACAATATTATAAATATAAATGATGACCTTCTAAATTCGTGGCTAAATAAAATAATTCATTCTATACATCCAAAATTTCTCAACCAACCTTATGTTGACAAAATTTGGTTAAACAAATGGTTGAGTATTGGACGCGGATTTAGAAGGTTTTATAATAGCGATTCAGGATAGAGTAATAAAAACTAAAAATTATCAAAAATATATAATAAAAGACATAAATGTAGTAGATGATAGTTGTAGGAAATGTTTGGCTTTTCCGGAAACAATCGAGCATATAATATCGGGCTGTTCTTTTCTCGCGCAATCAGAATATACATTTAGACATAACCAAGTAGCAAAAATAATGCATCAAAATTTAACTATTAAATATAAATTAATTGACGCGATAAACATAAAACCATATTATGAATATGATCCGATTTCATTTTTAGAAAATAATAATATTTCGCTTTATTTATCTAACAATATTAACTGACAGGTCGATTCAACATAACAGACCCGATATAATAATACATGATAAAATTAAAAAAATTACATATATTTGCATACATATATACATACATACATACCATCACGCCATGTCCCTTACGGGGTAGGCAGAGAGAACCGAACGCCATATCTTTCTATCCTGGCACACATTCATCGCCTCGTCAACATTCATGCATCGTCTCATACATGTTCGTCTATTGTACATGCTTCTAACATTTCTGTCTTTCAGAATATCGTTCACATGGTCGTGCCATCCTTTTCTTGGGCGGCCCCGGCCTCTCAATCCATTCCTATCCGCGTATCCGTATATTTTCTTCGTCAGGCGTTCCTCATTCATTCTACCCATGTGGCCAAACCATCTCAGTGTGTTCACTTTCATTCTATTAATGATATCTTTCTTCATCTTACATTCTTTCCTTATGTTCTCATTTCTTACCCTGTCATACATCGTTCTATTGCAGATTCTTCTTAGCGATCTCATTTCAACAGCATTTATTCTGCTTTCGTGCGGTGGCTATTGCTTTCGTGCGGTGGCTATTCCAAATTCTAGTAATATTATAAAAACTTTTGATGAAAAAATTAGAAAATACACCGCTTTAGGTAACGAGATTAAAAGACTTTGGCATTCTCGTAAAATAATAATATTATAGAAACCTCCTCAGAGCCTAATCCTTTGATATGTTAAGTATCTGGATGGGTGAACTATTCCCAATTGAAATTGCTTGATAGGTACGTTTGTTGCATCTTATTTTGTTGTATTAAATAAATTACAATTTACGCATTGATCTGCTAATTCTTTTGAGGAAGTGTATAATGGTAATAATAATAATTGAGTGTTATTATTTGTAGTGCTTAATTGTTATTAATATCATTAGTAAATCGGCCAGCGCCGTAAAAAAAAAACAACTAAAAGTTAATATAAAAAAATAATAATGATGTAAAAAAAGTAAAAGAACTATAAAAACACACACATGGGTACATACTTAGGAAAATAAAAACTAAACAATAAAAGAAAATAAAGAGTTAACAAAAAAATATAATATTTATACTATACATGTGAAGCAAGCAAGCAAAAAAAATGTAAGTATTGCAAATCTTAAAAAAAAGAAAATTTCTATATGATACAGTAAATTTAAATAATATCACATTACAAACGATATTACATTATAAGCAGTGATTGACTGTTTTTTGAAAAGCATTGATGTTAGTTCATTTTTAAATTTAGGTAAGGAAGTGTCAAAAAAAGTCAAATGACTGTGCATATTGATTTCCCAAGTCCTGAAGTCGATGTATTGGTATATATAAGTGTGTTAAATTTGTAGTATAGAATGGAAGATGATTTCTAGTTGTTCTATTTGGTACATTTAAATTTAATGGATTTGATACATTTAATTTAAAGGATGCCAAAGTTGCCATTCATAACGCCATCGTGGTGCCAACCCTGACGTATGCAAGTGAAACCTGGACTTGACAGAAGACGCATGAAAGTAGAATAAATGCAGTTGAAATGAGATCGTTAAGAAGGATTTGTAATAGAACGATGTATGACCGGTTAAGAAACGAGGATATAAGGAAAGAATGTAAGATTAAGAAAGATGTCATTACTAGAATGAAAGTGAACACATTGAGATGGTTTGGTCACAAGGGGAGAATGAATGAGGAGCGCCTGACGAAGAAAATATACAGAGCGGAAAGGAATGGAATGAGAGGTCGGGGACGCCCAAGAAAGGGATGGCACGACCATGTGAACGAAATTTTGAAAGACGGAAATGTTAGAAGTGTGAGCAATAGACGAACATGTATGAGACGATGCATGAATGTGGACGAGGCGAGGGATGCGTGCCAGGATAGAAAAATGTGGCGTTCGGTTCTCTCTGCCTACCCCGCAAGGGACATGGCGTGATGGTATGTATGTACATTTAAATTTAATAAGAATAGTAATTCTGGACAGTCTAACTGATTATTAATAATTTTAAATAAACATAGTAAATCAAATAATAATCTTTTCTCAGAAAGCTCTAATAAATTTGTTTCTTTAAGTAAATAATAATATTTCAAATATTCTATTGCTATGTTAAGTCTGTAATTGATATATCTTAGTAATTTATGTTGGATTTTTTCTACAGTATTAGAATGACCAAATTGTTGTGTTATATATTTAACCTGAGAACGAACAAGTGATGTAAACAGTATCTTTAAAATATGAATATTATTAAAATCTTTAATTTTCAATATAAATTTGAATTTGTTTGCTCAATTGTTTGTTAGTAAAGTACAAGTTAGTGGTGTAACTAAATGTTTAATTGTATTAATTTTTTTAGTTAAATAATAAGTAATTATCTAATCGACGAAATCATAGAGGTGGTGGCTGGCTTGGGACTAGGGTATAAAATGTGTGGCAAAACTGTTAATGTTGAAACTGAGAATGACTTGCAAATAATTTTGAACAAATTCCATGTGGTATCACAGAGGCTTAACATGGCTATCAGTCAGTAAAACAAAAAGTGTCACTATATCCAATCAACCTTCAAGGTGAAAGCTAACTGTTGATGATAAGCCCGTGGAACAAGTAATGAGTTTCAAATATTTAGGAGTAGAGATCTTAAGAGCCATAACGACCTATACACTGAAGTCCACGAACAAAGTCAATAAAGCATCTGTCGTATCTGGATGTTGGAAAAATATGATCTGGAAAAATAAACACATGCTTATTGACAGTAAGGTCAGAATATAATATATAAGACATGCGTGCGATCGATCATGACGTACCTATGCTGTGGAAACGCGAGCAGACACTGTACGAACCAAGGGGCTTTTAAGGACAACAGCGATGAAGGTTCTAAGGTCAATCACCGGTAAAACTCTCCGAGATCGTGTTCGCAATGTTCAAATAAGGAAAACATGTGGAATAGAGGACATCGTTTGGTGGAGTAGATCCAGAAGAATACATTGGAGGGACCACGTAGCCAGGATGGACAGTGATAGACTTGCAAATATAGCGGCGAATGAAATCCCTTCTGGCCGCCCGCCGCCTACCCGGAAGATCACCCAAGAGATGGAAGAATAGCTGGAATTCGTCATATCAGGAGGCATAGTTTCTGAAGAACAGACCAACTAAGTCTACTAAACGAAGAAGAAGAAGATATTATCTAATTTGTTGTGAAAAACACTAATTACACTTTATATATGAATAAATGGCTATTTTTTCTTATGAATAAATAGATTTTTTTATCAAAAACTTTATTTATGCGAGTACTATTCAAGTGGCGTTCGGTTCTCTCTGCCTACCCCGTGAGCGACATGGCGTGATGGTATGTATATATATATATATATATATATATATATATATATATATATATATATATATATATATATATATATATATATATATATATATATATATATATATATATATATATATATATATATATATATATATATATATATATATATATATATATATATATATATATATATATATATATATATATATATATATATATATATATATATATATATATATATATATATATATATATATTATAATATTTTTATCTCGGTTTTCCCGTGTCAGTAGGTCTTGACTAAGACCATTTGTCTTCCGACGTTTCGCCTGAATATCACCAGGCATTTTCAAGGACTTAACGAAAAGCACGCGCGCGACACACGTCTACTCACACTGAAAGCTCACCGTCAAGTGACTCGTAGCGTACAAGATGGCCGCTTATGTCAAATATTGTTAGCGCGACGTGATTGGCTCCTTGTGACACGCCCACCTGCTGTCGTGTTCGTTGGTAATAATATTTTATCATTATTTTTGTGTTGTGATTTATTGTTAATTTTAGTTGTGACATTAATATTATTATTGTTGTGTTTTGGGGTTATTTTCGCTATGGTATTATTAATATTATTATTGTATTGTTTGTCATATAAAATGTTCTTCCAGGTACTAGGCAAACGAACTCCGTCGTCCCGATTGTTCATTATATCCCTTCTCTTATATATTTCTATAGCTTCCCTGTAAATTCTGAGAGGTTCACTGTTTAAACTTGCTATTATTTTTGAATGGTCAAAATCTATTGTATGTCCTTCTGTGAGCGAGTGTTGTACAAGTGAGGATGTAAGTTTTTTGTTTCTCATGTCGACTCTGTGTTCCGCTATTCGTGCTTCAACTTTTCGATTGGTTCTTCCTACATAAGTCTTATTGCACGATCCGCACGGTATTTCATATACTCCATGAGCTTCAAGTGGAATGATGTCTTTCGGGTTTCTTAGAAAGGTTGATATTTTATTTGTTGTGCTGAAAACGGTACGTATGTTATTTTATATATATATATATATATATATATATATATAACACTGAATATAATACTGAAAGCTCACCGTCAAGTCTTGACGGTGAGCTTTCAGTGTGAGTAGACGTGTGTCGCGCGCGTGCTTTTCGTTAAGTCCTTGAAAATGCCTGGTGATATTCAGGCGAAACGTCGGAAGACAAATGGTCTTAGTCAAGACCTACTGACACGGGAAAACCGAGATAAAAATATTATAACATATTTCACCCGTGAAAACATCAAATATAACATATATATATATATATATATATATATATATATATATATATATATATATATATATATATATATATATATATATATATATATATATATATATATATATATATATATATATATATATATATATATATATATATATATATATATATATATATATATATATATATATATATATATATATATATATATATATATATATATATATATATATATATATATATATATATATATATATATATATATATATATATATATATATATATATATATATATATATATATATATATATATATATATATATATATATATATATATATATATATATATATATATATATATATATATATATATATATATATATATATATATATATATACTATTTATTGTTGATAAGAAAAAAAATTGTGGCTCTTTAAAAACTTTGAAATTTTGTAAATTGTAATTTTTGGCTCTTCCGACTCAAAAGTTTGCCGACCCCTGGTCTAGTTCTGTCGTAAATTAAGAATTCTTCTGAACTCATTTACCTACTTAAATATTAGTTTTAAAACAATAAACCCTTCTTCTTGTTTTCAGTGAATATTGAAATAGGTATATTTTCCTTAATACTAATATTAATTGTCAAGACTTCGATGGATGCCGACAGTAAGGAGAGATTTCGGATGCGACAGAGCGAACTAAAAATATTATGAAAAATTATTAACAATTCGATTGAGATGAACATGGAACAGGGCTTATGACCTGTCATATGGTTTACGTGGTCACTAAATGAGCTTGAGCAACGTTCACCAATTATTTTTTATTGAATTCCCTATCAATCTTATTAGAGAAAGTTCTCTATCTTTTGGTTTGAAAATAAGCTGATACTTCATAGATGGCGGTAGTAATAATGTCATATTTTCAGGTGATCTGTAACTCATTATTCAAATATATAGAACTTCAAAACTCTTTACATTCCGATTGGCGTCGAATAATTGTTTATTTCATTTAAATTTTATATGTCATGTTTTTTTTTCCTGATATAATTTATTTTGATATATTATGCTGATAATATCTATTTTTTGATAATGCAGTTGACGAGAACAAGCGCTTATCTCAGGCCTTTGTTTTATAATATAACAATAAACAATATACAAAAAAGATTATCGAAAGCAAAACCGGATGGAAGTATACACAAATATTTATGGAAAGGATGATCTTGCAAAAGGAGAAAGACGAAAGGCTGAATCAATGTGCAGAGTGACACAAGACAACTTTGGAGTCAAAGGGTAAGACCGAATGGTAGGAACCGGGCTGCAAAAGAAGGTAAGGGGGTTTTAGCTGGTTAAACCTTAACACCTTAACTTCAATAATTATCAACAGTCACTTAAATATCATAATTTTGATACGCTTGAATGTAGGAGAGTCTTATATGACCAATCGCTGCTGCATAAAATTTTGAACAATGCCATAGACTCGCCTGAAATTGTCAACCTACTATGTAAGTTGACAAGTTCCAGGTAGAATGGTTCGTAGACCTCAATTACTTCATATTCCAACAAGTAGAACGAATATCAGGAAATTTTTTTTTTTTTTTTTTTTTTTTTTTTTTTTTTTTTTTTTTTTTTTTTTTTTTTTTTTTTTTTTTTTTTTTTTTTTTTTTTTTTTTTTTTTTTTTTTTTTTTTTTTTTTTTTTTTGTAACATAAGAAATAATATACAGGTACACATCAAAGTTTAACAATACAATATTTTTACAAAAAAAAAGATCCTTAAGAACTAGATGCGGAATGTAAACTGCTTCACTAGGTTAAAAACCTGTTCTGAAGCAGCTTATAATTTATATGCAGCTTATATATATATATATATATATATATATATATATATATATATATATATATATATATATATATATATATATATATATATATATATATATACATCTTCAGGGCCTTGTTGATAGATTCTCGCTTCGTGTGTCAGTGCAAGCACGTCCGTTCGAGCCGAGAACCTAGCACCAAGTGTGATCCAGGCGAAACGTCGGTTGACGAAAGATCCTTCCAAGGATCTGATTTTGACGCGGGATAACCCCAAAGATAATAATAATTTCATATTTTCAAATACCCGTGAAAACCTTTCTAGTAACATATATATATATATATATATATATATATATATATATATATATATATATATATATATATATATATATATATATATATATATATATATATATATATATATATATATATATATATATATATATATATATATATATATATATATATATATATATATATATATATATATATATATATATATATATATATATATATATATATATATATATATATATATATATATATATATATATATATATATATATATATATATATATATATATATATATATATATATATATATATAAATAAATAAATAAAAAATAAAAAAAAATATCTAAGAATATATGTGTACTTATATATGTATGTGTGTGTATGTATGAGGGTGTGTGTACATGAATTATTTTTGGCTTGTAAACTGTTATTTGTTTTTTTATATGATGTAAATGTAATACAGGACGATTACAAAACAACTACATTTATTTGGGAATAAAATGTTTCAATTGCCTCCCAAATGAATTAAAACAGATAAAAGAATTTAAAAAATTTAAACAAAAATTAAAATTGCACTTAACTTCTAACTTCTAAAATATTAGTTTTCGATTTTGTTTGTTTGATTTGTTTCAATTGCCAATATTTTCTTTTTTTATTTCTAAATATGTGTTTTGGTATGTTTGAATAGTCTATATTGCTCATTTTTCAATTTATTTTCATGTATCTCCTTTTGTTTTATTTGAATATGTATTTAGATATGTTAACTTATTTGTATATTTCTCATTTTCATTTATTTTCAAACTTTTTTAATGTTTATTTGATTTTTTATTCATGTTTATTTGATTTAATTACTCTATTGTTGACTTTGTTCAATTGCTTTGTTTTGATATTTTTTATTTTTTTTATAAGTGATATCCCTCATCAAGCACAAGATTGTAATCTTTTTGATGAGGCACTGCAAAGAAAAATTTGTAAAAATATTATCACCTGTGAATTATCTCTTGATTTGTTATTGTAAATTATTATGTTAAATAAATAAATAAATATTATGTTGATGGAATGCTTTTTTTGGCTCTCACAATGTAAAAATAATTTTGTATCATTAAACTGTAAATGAGCTGTAGCTTCCCAAAGAAAATAAATAAATAAAGTCCAGCAGTACCCAGTCGATGAAGGATTTCCCCCCACAAAAAAATGTCTTCATTGAGATGTTAAAAAAATGTCATAAAAACGTAGAGTTTGTATCACTTTCTTGAATAATACACGGGTTTCTACTAAGTCTATTATTTATTTACTTAAAAAATGTAATTGGTTACTTTGCTTTGAAGACAATCAAAAGAAAAAATGATGTAAATGTATATTAAAAACTGTATATTTTTTCCACTGTTGCTAAAGAAACAACCAAGTCGCGTTGGAAAAACTGTAGGCGTTTGTATGTAAGGGATGAAGGAAATGGGTATATAAGGGTTGGAAAACCCCAGATATAGACAGTTGGTTATTTTCATCAGAAGTGATCGTTGCTTTGTACTGCGCTATCTGCGAGCCACATAACACAACCTGTTGAATAGCCACGTAAGTCTTAATTTCTGTTTTTTTTTTTCATAAAAAAAATACTTATATTTTTTTATTACAAATACAATAAACTACATTATTTTTACTAAGCAAAACAACAAAATTAATTGGTTTGTTTTGTACCACCTCACCAGGCCAGGCCTGTTTCGAGGTGGCAGACAAGTTACGTTATATTATTTTTTTTTTTAATTTTATTTCAATAAAAGTTTTACATCAGAATAATTAGGATCTCACTAGCCTACAGGCTATCAGTGAGTTTCCCATACATAAAGGTCAAGTACATACTGTATTACATTCCTTGGGTTACATTATAAAAATTATAATATGAGATACATGTTTTTTATATAATTTTTTTTTTTTTTAAATAAAAATGAATATGTACTTGTTAAACAAGTACATATACATCTTCCTACGTTCCCTAAAATAAGCAAATAAATGCTTGTGCTATAGGTGAACGAAATCGGTCGAGGCAGGATTCGAACTCGCGACCACTGGATTACAACCCCAGCGCGCTAACCGCTCTGCCACCGACCCATCTACTACTTAAATTACTACTTAAAAATGAGTCAATTTTTTTTAATTACTTTCAACAATATTTTTTTCAAATACAGTTTTAACTTAGGATATTTGATCAAGTTTATCCATACCACTTGGAAAGGTGTTAAATATTTTCGGTATGCTTACTTTCAGTGTCCTTTCACCGTAATGGTTTGTCCATCTGGGAATTATCAATTTATTTTGCACAACTTGTCTGGAATTATATATATTTTTTGTAGGTAATTTATATTCATTTAAGAAGCAATAATTTAATATGACTCGATAAGTGTATAATTTGTTAACTGCGAGTATTCCTGTTATATTGAATTTCATTTCATTATTGTCTGTACTTTTAGAAAAATCTGATTTGGGTATTATTAGTTTTAACAATCTCAATTCAACTTTGTCTATGAACATACGTTTTAAAAGATTTGCCCCATACCTCTATGCCGTATATAATTAAGGATTCAGCAAGTGATGCATGAATTATCTTTAATACTGTATATAGAAAAATATTTCTTAAAACATATAGTTAAGCTAATTCATTTCTATGTAAGTTTATTACAAAGTGATAGAATATATGGTTGCCAATTAAAGTGTCAATTTTCATACCTAGATAAATTTCAGATTGTACTTTACTAAATCATTGTAAATCATATTATAGTGTCTTTTTCATTTGTGTTTGTATTGTCAATCGTTTGCTTTCGAGACTCGTTTGTTAGATACCTGACTGCTGAGATGGTCTCGGGTTCGATTCCTTGTTAATTTTTCGACTTAGGATTTGGAAGCTTAATATTTCATGAATCCGACGTTTTTCTTTGAGTATAATAATATATTAAATAAAGATAAATGTTGTGGAAACTCGTTAAGATTAACAATATCCAAATGAGCAAGTTTTAACACCCCTTTCATATGTGGATTCGAAACAAAAATTGTACGGCCCAGCCTAATATACGTATTTTTATCTTTAGGTTATATATTTATAAAGTTTTTTAGTTATTATTTTATGGTATTTTTCTTTTATTTTCTGTTTTTGTTTTTTTTTATATAATTTATATTATTATGCGAAAGAGAGCATTTGCCCTGATAATTTTTTTACAATTTGGCTGAAAAATACATATAATTGTATTTATTTCAACTCTCCACTTCTATGGAATAGCGGAGAGTCATGATTTCACAATATTTAAGCGTATTTTTTTTGTTGATTTCTCAACGGGTATCATGTAGAGAGTGCACACTATGAATTTCGTCGTGATGTGTTTGTAGTTTGTATGTATGGGGTACGCCGTTTCATTTTCTTGCCCTCAAGCCAAACTATAAGTCCGATCGATTTCATATTAACATCATATGTTGTGTAAAGTGTATAGACCTAGAGCTTATTAGCTTTTCATAGATATCCGTTAATTTCTTCTCTATGATTTCATCGTTTACGTAGTTTTTTTTTTGTGTCCTCTCTACACCCAAACTGTGAGTCCTGATTGACTTCAAATTGATATCATCTTCTTCTTCTTCTTCAGCCCTCTGTCTTCCACTGCTGGATATAGGCCTCTTCCATATTCTTCCACTTCCTTCTATCGGTTTGCTGCTTGCAGCCAATTTCTACCCCCCACAGCGGCTATGTCGTCAGACCATCTTTTTTGAGGTCTTCCGACGCCTCTCTTACTTTCCCAAGGTCTCCATCTCAATATTTTAGGGGTCCATCTTGCAGGTTCCTGTCTAGCAATATGTCCCGCCCATTGCCATTTCAATGTAGCTACGTGATCCATGACGTCCGCTACTCTGGTCCATTGATATCATATTATATGAGTTTTCCATATCTGTTAATTTCTACTCTATGATTTCATCTTTCAAAATTTTGAAAATGGTTTCACGGTCTGGAAAATCATTTTTTTATATTTTTTGAACTTTTGATACAACACACTCATACACTCTTCTTTGATACACTCATCAAAATGCCTTTAGGAATGTAAACCTTTAAAGAAAAAAAATCTATGGTCTCTTATATCAATGTGAAATAAATTGCATATTTATATGAAAAATGTATTTTATTTTTATTTTTTATTTATTTTATTTTGGGTAACAAAACAGCTGTTACATATTTTACATTAATAAAAAAATAATAATCAGGAAAGTAAGCCAATTACATTGTACCACAGATTAATATACATAATAAAGACAATTCAGTACAAAGTCAAAGACAAAAGTGTGGTGTAAGTGTACAATTGTGATGTGTGTGTGTGTGTGTGTGTGTGTGTGTGTGTGTGTGTGTGTGTGTGTTTGTGTGTGTGTGTGTGTGTATGTGTGTGTATTTTATGAAGCGAGGGTGGGACATGAAGAAAGGTAGGAGAGGAGGAAAGGGTAAGTTGTCATATTAATATAGTATTGGACATACGAATAATTATACAATTTGGTACATAAAGTATTCATTATAATATTGATGATAGTTGTTTTTATTGAAGTAAAATAACTTCTGTATGAGTCAGTAAAATTGAGTGATCAACTTCATATTGATATCGTATGTGTCTCTATGTATTTTTTACTCTCCACTTCTATCTTCCTCAAGGAGTAGGCAGTGAGAACTGAACACTGCATTTTCCTATCTTGACACATCAACAAAATAAAATAAAATATTGTCGTATATCAGAATTAAACACACTGTCTTCGAGGTTAATTTTGTGTTTAATTGAAAAGACATTCCTAAGAAATCTTACGCGATTTATAATATTATAACTTAAAGATTAAAATATATGCTTATGTTGCTTGTACCTAATGAAAATTTACTACATAAATTTCCCAGGTATCATGTAGAATGTAGGTACATAATTTGAGTTTCGTGACAATGTTTTTGTGTGTATGGTGTATTGTGGAAACTTTTGTCCTCTGGGAATCTTATATTTGTTTAAGAATTTAATAGAAATGTATTTCATAAAATGATTGCCAAACTTTCAAGAAGAAAAAAATGTTCATTTACTACGTATTGGAGAGTTTAGTGTTGGCCACAATCCACTAGTTTTATTAAAGAAACAAAAGGAAAAAAAAATACTCCTGTAATGATGATTTCAAAATACCCAAATGTAATACTGGACAATTACAAAACAACTACATTTATTTGGGAATAAAATTTTTCAATTGCCTCCCAAATGAATTAAAGCAGATAAAAGAATTTAAAAAATTTAAACATAAATTAAAATTGCACTTAACTTTCTAAAATAGTAGTTTTCGATTTTGTCGTTTTGATTTGTTTCAATTTCCAGTATTTTCTTTTTTTTTATTTTTGAATATGTGTTTTGATATATTTGAATATTACTCATTTTTCAATTATTTTCATGTTTTTCTTTTTTTTTTTGGTTTGAATATGTATTCTAATATGTTTTCTCATTTGTGTTTTCTCATTTGAATATTCTTCTTTTTCATTTATTTTCAACCTTTTTTGATGTTGATTTGATTTTTTTTTTTTGTTCATGTATGATTTGATTTAATTACTTTTACTTTTATGTTGACTTTGCATTGTATTGATATTTTTTTATTTTTTTATAAGTGCTTCCCTCATCAAGCACAAGATTGTAATCTTTTTGATGAGGTACTGCAGGGAAAAATATGTAAAAGTATTATTTCTAGTGAATTTATATATTGATTTGTATTATAAATTATTATGTTAAATAAAATAAATAAAATAAATAATTATACTGTAGGAATCTTTTGAAACTGAAAAAATCTTGTTCCGAATTATCGTACAGCGGTCAATGATTTGGCCATCCCTGGTCTATTAGAACTTTTTAATCTTTATTGACGATAGATATTAGTAAATTTATTCAGAATTTAAAAGTGTACCGGGTTTCGCGAATATATTTTTAAAACTTTGGTTCTTCTTGAACCAAATGTCCTCAATGTTTTACCATAGCCATTCCTTAAGTTGAATCGAGATCCTTTTTTAAAGAAAACATATATTAACGTGTGGGTTTTGGGCAACATTTAACTTTCCACTATATACATACATGCCATCACGTCATGTCCCTGGCGGGGTAGGCAGAATGAACCGAACGCCACATATTTCTATCTTGACACACATTCATCGCCTCGTCGACATTAGGTATATCAGTTAAACTTTTAGCAGTCGCGAGCCTTTAACATATAATAAATAGATGCATTATATAGATAAAAAAGTACGTATCAGAACAATAATTCAAAGGGTATTATTTAAACACTGTAATGTATTAACTTTTATATCGTAAAGTAAAAATTTCCATCTTAAAAGACGAACATGATAACATTAATAAATTAAAAGTAAATTCTCGTAGAAGTAACCTCCGAAAGTTAAACTACTTAAGGGGGGGACTGCTGCTAACGTACCTATTTTTCAATTTGATATACCATCATTATTTATTATCAAATCGTTTTGAAAAAAATAATTTAGATAGTTTGGATATTAATAAACAAAAATATACCTTAACTTTTTGATAATGTTCTGTATAAATTCTTGTAGAAAAATAATGGCATATCCCGATTTTCAACGTTTATCATATATTTTTAATAAACTATAAGGCGTAGAGTAATATTTTTTTTTTTCAAATTAAAGAAGACAAAAATATCTAGAAAAATATGATGTGACGTTGCATTAATGCTTCAGGTTTAGTAAATAAACCTAAAAAACATTTATTTTTCATTCAGCGCCATTGCGTAATAAAAGTTTTTTTGGTTTATTTACCTAACCTGATGCGTTAATGCAACGTCATAATATCATTTTTTTCCAGGTATTTTGTTCTTCTTTAATTTATAAAAAAAATATTGCTCTATACCTTATAGTTTTTTTTGGAAATTTAAGATAAATGTCTAAAATCGGGGTATGCTTATTATTTTCCTACAAGAATATATACAGAATATAATCAAAAAGTTAAGGTATATTTCTCTTTATTAATATCCAAAATAACTAGGTTATTTTTTTCAAAATGATTCGTTTAGTAATAATGATGGTATATCAAATTGAAAAAATAGGTACGTTGGCAGCAGTCGCCCTTTTTAAGAAATATATTTTACCTGTGTACAATAATGCATATGGCATGAGAACATGGGAATATCTCCTGCCAAAAATATTAAATGATATGGATGATGAGCTCTTACATATATATACACTACATGCCCAAAAATATTTTACCCACTTGAAAAGGTACATGATGACGACAGCTACATATGTGCTCTAGGAGTATACTCCTTGAGTTGACCGGCTGTCGTAGGTCGGAACCCACATACATCGTATTATGAATTATGTATATTAAAATTACCAAACTGAATTCGTCAACCTCAGATAAACCCTGAGGGTTTCGATCTTTGAATTGTATATCGATAAAAAAAAGATGCATAGCGGCGCAAACTTTATCTAGTATAAACTAAAGTACTTTTGCGATTCTTTTCAAATTTTGCAAATATGTATATAGAATATTCGCTTAGACTTCATTAGATTTTGAAGGACATCTGAATACTGCTTCTCAATTTTTTTAACTGTCAAATATTTCAAAGTGACCCCAAGCTTATGAAACTTAAAATTTGAAATTTTTATTTTGAAATCGGTAAAAAGGCACATCACCATCACAAAATGGCATTGAAGAATTATCATGTTTTCGTAATAAAATATTTAAATAAAAAAATTAATGAACAAACGTTAGATTATATATGATACAGATACATAGTCAGCGCAATGAATGTATGCCAACTAAAACTACGCTGAAACAGACGATTTCTAGTTTACGTACACCTACCGATACGCACACCTACATAATACGTAGACCAACCGATCTACCGCCTCACACACACATGTAAAAATAACTTGGCATACATTTGAATTCGAAATTTGTACTACACGCGGCTTCTGTACATTATAATTCTATGGAACAAACTCATTTCATGAAAATGCTGTAAATTTTAAAACTTAATCAAGTGACTTGTTAGTGAGGAGTTTAGCTTTGGCCACAACCCACACTTTTTTTATATTTTTTTAGAAAAAATAAATGTTGTAAAAGGAATCGAGAAAACAATCTCTTTTTGATTTAAATTATAACGTGGGTGTTGAAATAAATACACGAGAAAGAAAAATAATAAATGACCTTAAATAAAACCTATTTTAATTTACATGGAATAAAATATCCCTTTTGTGTTGCCACAGTCTTAAAATAGGAAAAAAAATAATTTTAAATGAACGCTTCGATTGTTGCTAGCCCAGAAAAAAAAATATGACGAAGTTATTTAATAATATATCGGTTTATACTAACATGTATGTACAATAATATTTTTTCTAGTTGGGATTTTGAGGTATATAATTTAAATCATAGAGACCTTGTATGTACATTGAGAGGGGAACAATATATATATATTTTAATGTTTTACATATGAAATTTAATAATACTAGCTGCATGCAACACATGAGATCCAACTGTCGATGGCGATAGTCTGTATAGTTGAAGAATACATACATATATACCATACAAACATACCATCACGCCATGTCCCTTACGGGATAAGCAGAGAGAACCGATAATTTGTTCGATTTACATGCACATTGATACAAGTAGATAAAAAATCCAAAAATGAAATAATATTTATGGCGCAGTTCAGGGGTGACATCTGTGCGAGAACACCGTCACCTCGTTTATAACGACTGATGCTTTCATTGTTTACAAATACACCAATCTCTCAATAAATGGTTTCTGCGTTACTTCATAGATGGCAATAGTAATAATGTCCTATTTTCAGGTGATCTGTTACTCATTATTTAAATATATATAACTTTCAAAAATGCCATTGATAAGGGAACTCAATAAGAAGGTATAATTGGTGAACGTTGCGCAATCGCATAAAGTGATGACGTAAACCAGCCGATGACAGGTCGTAAGCCCTGTAGGTGCCTGAGTTCCTGGTTCTTCTATAATATCCCAACTTTGTCTATATTGAGATATTTATTTATTTATTTTCTTTGGGAAGCTACAGCTCATTTACAGTTTAATGAGGCACCGGCTTAGAATAGTACTTCCATTCTTTTAAATCATTGTTTTCGAGAGTCCCGTAAGAGCCGGGTAATCGAAAATACAACAGGCAACAATAACATCTCACATAGTTCAGCAATGAGGTTCGCCACCCATTCTGAATTTAATGCCTTTTTTGGTGAAACGATACTGGTGTGTGGGTATACATAGATGTGTTGTTCTCCCTTTTATAAGGCAATGCACACTCGCAAACCTTTCGCTGGTTAGAATGAATGAATGATACAATATTATTTTTACAGTGTAACAGCAAAAAATAAAGCATCATAATATAAAAACAAATAACAGTTTACAATTCATACACACACCTTCATACACACCCTCACACACATACACGCACACACATACATACACATACATATACACACACTTATACTACAACTAGGGATTGGAAGATATCAAAAGTTTCTCAATAAAAACATATATTTGATTGTTTTCTGTATGCTTTTGTTTAAAATTTGTTGTTTTTGTAATAGATATTTCAATTAAATGGGTTTGCTTTGTATTTTTCTCAGTCAGAGTTATAATAATAATAATAATAATTTGAATAGCGCCGTTTAATGATTCAAGATCATTCCAAGGGCGCTATATCGGGTCTGTTGTGTAGGTTGGTTCTATCTGTAATTATATCTCTATTCCAATAAAGTTTATGTGTGTTATTTACAATAACTGCCATGGTGATGGAGAATCTTTATATTATATTATATTAAACAAATCCTTATTCACTTTAAAAATGACAAAAAAAAACCATATCACTGCTTAACATTCTCACGATTCAAGACACAGACATCAACTAATCACTCCGAAGACAAACACTACATACGGACAAAGACATTATCAATACTTGGCTCCAAAGATCCTAAATATAGTTACAAAAGATATAAAGATTAATAGAAAATACAATAATTAAACATACAATACAAACATGGTTATATAACAAAGGGATCAACTATTGTCAGCAAATTCTCAATTCATAACAACATACATACAATACAAACATGGTTATATAACAAAGGGATCAACTATTGTCAGCAAATTCTCAATTCATAACAACATACATACAATACAAACATGGTTATATAACAAAGGGATCAACTATTGTCAGCAAATTCTCAATTCATAACAACATACATACAATACAAACATGGTTATATAACAAAGGGATCAACTATTGTCAGCAAATTCTCAATTCATAACAACATACATACAATACAAACATGGTTATATAACAAAGGGATCAACTATTGTCAGCAAATTCTCAATTCATAACAACATACATACAATACAAACATGGTTATATAACAAAGGGATCAACTATTGTCAGCAAATTCTCAATTCATAACAACATACATACAATACAAACATGGTTATATAACAAAGGGATCAACTATTGTCAGCAAATTCTCAATTCATAACAACATACATACAATACAAACATGGTTATATAACAAAGGGATCAACTATTGTCAGCAAATTCTCAATTCATAACAACATACATACAATACAAACATGGTTATATAACAAAGGGATCAACTATTGTCAGCAAATTCTCAATTCATAACAACATACATACAATACAAACATGGTTATATAACAAAGGGATCAACTATTGTCAGCAAATTCTCAATTCATAACAACATACATACAATACAAACATGGTTATATAACAAAGGGATCAACTATTGTCAGCAAATTCTCAATTCATAACAACATACATACAATACAAACATGGTTATATAACAAAGGGATCAACTATTGTCAGCAAATTCTCAATTCATAACAACATACATACAATACAAACATGGTTATATAACAAAGGGATCAACTATTGTCAGCAAATTCTCAATTCATAACAACATACATACAATACAAACATGGTTATATAACAAAGGGATCAACTATTGTCAGCAAATTCTCAATTCATAACAACATACATACAATACAAACATGGTTATATAACAAAGGGATCAACTATTGTCAGCAAATTCTCAATTCATAACAACATACATACAATACAAACATGGTTATATAACAAAGGGATCAACTATTGTCAGCAAATTCTCAATTCATAACAACATACATACAATACAAACATGGTTATATAACAAAGGGATCAACTATTGTCAGCAAATTCTCAATTCATAACAACATACATACAATACAAACATGGTTATATAACAAAGGGATCAACTATTGTCAGCAAATTCTCAATTCATAACAACATACATACAATACAAACATGGTTATATAACAAAGGGATCAACTATTGTCAGCAAATTCTCAATTCATAACAACATACATACAATACAAACATGGTTATATAACAAAGGGATCAACTATTGTCAGCAAATTCTCAATTCATAACAACATACATACAATACAAACATGGTTATATAACAAAGGGATCAACTATTGTCAGCAAATTCTCAATTCATAACAACATACATACAATACAAACATGGTTATATAACAAAGGGATCAACTATTGTCAGCAAATTCTCAATTCATAACAACATACATACAATACAAACATGGTTATATAACAAAGGGATCAACTATTGTCAGCAAATTCTCAATTCATAACAACATACATACCTACAATACAAACATGGTTATATAACAAAGGGATCAACTATTGTCAGCAAATTCTCAATTCATAACAACATACATACAATACAAACATGGTTATATAACAAAGGGATCAACTATTGTCAGCAAATTCTCAATTCATAACAACATACATACAATACAAACATGGTTATATAACAAAGGGATCAACTATTGTCAGCGAATTCTCAATTCATAACAACATACATACAATACAAACATGGTTATATAACAAAGGGATTAACTATTGTCAGCAAATTCTCAATTCATAACAACATACATACAATACAAACATGGTTATATAACAAAGGGATCAACTATTGTCAGCAAATTCTCAATTCATAACAACATACATACACGACAAAACTACTAACATAGGACTCAATAAGTGGACCATGGGCTACACAATCATTCTATATTTACAATGACTTACGGGCTATTTCACCACCTCTGGATAAAGTTCTAGATAACTATACATAAGATAAATTTATCTTAAGGATAAATGACGCGAGCGTTTCACCACCTACAAATTTCTTACAGATTGTTATCCGACGGATAAAGTGTGGTAACGTTGTAATTTCATCTATTTCAATGGTCTTGTCTATGGGTTGATAAAGCTGTCACATTGTAAATCGTAAAAAGTCGCAGTAAACAACGGACAACGGTAAATAAACACGCGGTCAAAACGAACACGTGGACACAAAACAAGATATTTCAAATATTTTGAGAATGTATAAAAGAGAAAGAACTACGAATTTCTGAGAGGATGACATCAACGTGATGGTGGATTTAGTTTGTCAGCATAAAAATGTTATAGAAAATAAGATATAAGAAAATAATAATTTCTTTTATGAGTCCTAAAATGTTCTGTGCAGACGTTTTCGTCAATCTAAATCTCGCCTTGAAATCAATATTGTCGAACTCTGAAAAATAATCTTTTCGCATTTGGAATAAATCTCTGACGCCGATTTTGTCTCGTATTATGTAAAAATACGATATCATCGTCGATTTGGTCATAAATTTCGATCATTTAAAAAATAACTTATACTCAGTTTAACTTATCTATCACTTACGCGACGTCCTACGTAGGCGATTCAAAGCGAATGCGAAGCGGCGCGGCGCGACTCGAAAATAACAAACAGTCGGTATCTATGGTAGTGTCCTACGTTACCGACCGCGAGTTGGTTTCGATGCGGCGCGGCGCGATGTGAAGCAAACGCGATCAGTTGGTTTGATATTTTCGCGCGAATTGATAGCGGCGCCATTGTTTTTTGACATGTCAAAAACGGAAATTTTAATTTCTGTCCATTAACGTCACATATTATGGGACAAATTATTATCGAACCGCGAATTTTAGGATTTGGCAAAAATAAATGGGAATACAAGTAAACACATTTATTTATTATTGCTATTTTACAATAGGATGTTGTTCAAAACACAAAGTTTTCTCTCGTTTGCACGAATGTCAAATTTTGATATGTTTCCCGGAAAGATGTAAATTCAGTCTCATTTATTAATTCAAGATCACGTAATTCTTCATACAAATCGTGATATCCCCCATAAATATGCCTCTCTAAGTACACAATATTAGTTTCACTTCTCTGCCGTACATACTTTTTGAGTATTTTATATACGTACATCCATTACAGTAGCTGGCGGCAGAGGGAACGATTCGCGCACACGTAGGACAGAGCCGCCGCGTCGCACCGCATCGCATTGAATTCGCTTGTATCCGCACCGCATCGCTTCGCAATCGCGTTCGCTTCGAATCGCCTACGTAGGACGTAGCGTTATCGCGAACCTATTCCGCTAGACAACATATCTAGAACTTTATCCATGGGATAGAGCTATCAGAGAGTCGTGAAACGCATTTTTCGGTTTATCCGTTAGATTTGTGTTAGATTGGCTATCGGGCACTTTATCCAGAGGTGGTGAAATAGCCCGTTAGTAATTAATATTATGTAACTAGTCTACCACCTCGGAACAGGCCTGGCCTAGTGAGGTGGTCCAAACCAACATTATTAAGATATATTTTTGCACATGCGACATGTATTCCAACTTCGTCTCTATTGAGATGTTAAAAAGTTTGTCAAAATACATATATTGTGCCTATTAGACACCTTCTATCAACCGATTACGCCATCTTTCACTTAAATATCACCATAAAGCATTCTAATCGTTATTAATAGCTTCACGGACTTGCTACTCTGTCCTTTTGAAATGAAAGTTGGGAAAAGTTGTCATTTCCGAAATAAGAATTTGCCAAAAAAACAACATGTTTTTCGACAGCACCTCTGTAATAAATATGAAACGAAAAATGAATACGATTATCATGGCGATACCTACGCGTGTTTACACATTTCAAGGTTGGCATTGAAATCGTTGAGAAATGAGAAATCAAGGAATGAATCTATAGCGGTTTTTGCTGTTAGGGTTGTTATTTAATTGAGAATATAATATATTCAGAAGGTTGCGAATTACTTCCCAATAAGATGCATCACTATATAACAGGGATGGCCAACCAGTCGATCGCGACTATTAGTCCAGTCGATCTTGGCAAGGCAAAAAATATAAACATACATAAATACGTAGAACAGACTGCGCTACGTTATCACCAACTGATGCACCCATCACGTTACGTTCACGTTATCACATTACTTTATGGATCTAGATTTCTGGGCATTGGTTTCCAACGAGAAACATCCATGTTTTAAGAAATGTGTTGAACAATTGCATTCGTGTTTTGTTCAGCATATTTCTTTGTGTCAGCGTTTTCCTACTTAAAACAAACAAAAAATAAACACCGTTCTCGCTTTACAGACGCTCATACACTGTATTCTTTAAGGTTGGCAATTTCCAACAACAAAACCTGATTTTGCTAATTTAGCGGAAGATGCTCAGACGCATGCTTAAGTAGTTAATTTTTCGATCGAAAGTTTTTGATGGAATTCCATTGAAATTTCTTAATTTTTTTTACGAAACATTAAAAAATTTAAAACGTTTATAATTTAATTCCACTGTTTATTTTAGACTATAACCAGTTTCATGCTAAGCATATTTTCAAGTAGGAAACTAGGTAGGTATCTGAAAATGTGCTTAGCACGAAACCGGTTGAAGATACACAGTGGAATTAAGGGGGGGACTGCTGCTAACGTACCTATTTTTCAATTTGATATACCATCATTATTTCTTATCAAATCGTTTTGAAAACAAATAATTTATATAGTTTTGGTACTAATAAAGAAAAATATATCTTAACTTTTTGATAATGTTCTGTATAAATTCTTGTAGAAAAATAATGGCGTACCCCGATTTTCAACGTTTATTTTATATTTTTAATAAACTATAAGGCGTAGTTCAACATATTTTTTTTAAAGTAAAGAAGACAAAAATATCTAGAAAAATATGATGTGACGTTGCATTAATGCTTCAGGTTTAGTAAATAAACCTAAAAAAACCTTTTTTTTCCATTCAGCGCCATTACGAAATAAATGTTTTTTGGTTTATTAACTTAACCTGATGCATTAATGCAACGTTACATCGTATTTTCCCAGATATTTTGATCTTCTTTAATTTATTAAAAAATATAATGCTCTACCTATATCTTATAGTTTTTTTTTAATTTAAGATAAATGTCAAAAATCGGGGTTTGCTTATTATTTTCCTACAAGAATATATACAGAGCATAATCAAAAAGTTAAGGTATATTTTTCTTTATTAATTTCCAAACTAACTAGGTTATTTTTTTTCAAAATGATTCGTTTTGTAGTAATGATTCAAATTCAAATTGAAAAAATAGGCACGTTGGCAGCATTCACCCTCTTAAACTATAACGTTTCTTTTTATTTTTAATGTTTATTAGAAATTTTAAGAAAAAAAATTCCGCGAAAAAAACCTAATAAATTTAAAAAATCATTATAGTTGCCGTAGCTAGCTAGTAAATTAAAATATTTTTATCTACATATAATACCATATGTTCCTCATTAGCACGCAGAGTCGAATCTATGATATATTTACGACAATTTTTTTACATCGTTTCACAATAGAACTTTCGAAAATTGGTTTGATAGGGAACTCAATAAGTAGGCATGATTGGTGAACGCTTGGCAAGCGCATAAAGTGATCACATAAATCAGCCGATGACAGCTCGTAATACTATACGAAATTAAAAAGAAATGAAAGGTTAGAGGAGGGAGACAGACGGCACTGAAGTGCGTCGCTTGTGCATTTAGTTCAATACACCCCTAGCATCAAATTCCAGAAAGATCGATGCTCGCTGATTGAACGCTAGGGGGAGTCGTATTCCATGTAGGTGCCATGATATCCCGGTTCTCCTATAATATTCCAACTTCGTCTCTATTGTCATTTATATTTAAAATTGCTGTCTATGTCTTTTCTCAATTGTTATCAACATTGCATTGCGCACCAACAAACGTCAAAAACATCATGACTACAAATTGATCTCGCGGGAACAAGATGACATGTGTCAACGACAATACACTAGCACCATAGAGAATATTATGACCATATTACATAGATTTTTATTATAATATACTATGTAGATGTCGTAGTTATCAAATTTTGTATGAATCGAAGTGAGTCATTTTTCCCGGGGGATTTTTCACGTTTTGGTTCCAGACCACATCGTTTTTCTATAGAGAATAACGACAAATGTGAATTGTTTTCGGATTTATTTGTCTAAAAAACATTTTAATTATTAAGGTTTAGAGAACAGTTATCTAGGATGTGTTGAAATGTAAGGAAAACTGAAATATGTTGTCAACCAAAAGGTCAAACTCGCGATATTCCATGACTAACTTTTTGCACAGAGTTCTACATCTAGTATATTATAATAAAATTCTATGCCATAAAAGAAACGGCATAGAACTAGAGTCTTGGTTTAATACTGTATTTCCCCCTTAATATATAAACATTCAACACACTTCATACAGTGCATATAAAATGTAAACAAAATAAATATTATGAAAGTACTGCGAATCCGTTCCCATAATTTGTACGTACCTATCAAAGCAGGAAAGTGTCAAAATATCTCGGTCATTAGTCAGAATTAACTCATTAGTCTCTCTAATTTATGACGCTCTTAGGTATATTATATAATTTTTTTTCTGTAGTAAGATGACACATCACACGACAACGATGAAAGATGGAATCGCTAAGATACAATTGTAAAGATATGTATATGTATACAGGGAGTTCCGAGAAATGATTATGAGTAGGAAAAAAATGTATTACGAAAGACCATAGGCAATGTTACATCAGAAAGTGTCCCTACTACGTAATATGATGAAATCAAATCGATTAATATATATTTTAAATTATTATTTTAAACAACTTTAAATAACAAATAGAGTCAAATCGATTTTTTTTTAATATAACATTAAACAACATAAAAAAAACAAGAATAGTCAAATATTAAGATATATATTTTTTTAAATATTATATTAAATAACACAAAAATAACAAAAAAAAGTAAATTTAAAGGTATATTTTTTTAAAATATAATATTAAATAAACATTAAAATAACAAAGATAGTCAAATATAAAAGTATATTTTTAAATATTACATTAAAAACATAAAAATAACAAAAATAGTCAAATTTTAAGGTATATTTTTAAATATTATATTAAATTTTATGGTATTATTTTTTAAATATTGTATTAAACAACATAAAAATAACGAAAATAGTCCATTTTTAAGGTATATTTTTTAACAAAACTGGTTCAATTTTAAGGTAGGTATGTTTATTAAAATATTATATTTAATAACATAAAAATAAGAAGAATAGTCATATTTTAAGGTATATTTTTTAAATATTAGGTATATTTGACAACATAAGAAAAATTAAAAAAAAAACAATAGTAAAACGAGTTTGTAGTGGCCAACACTATACTTCTATTCAATTTTTGTACCTATAGAAAATCTTCAACATTTTTATGAAATGAGTTTGTTTAATATTTTTTTTATTTTAATATTTTATTATGAAAACTTGATGCCAATTTATAAAATTGATGTGCCTTTTTACCAATTTGAAAATAAAAATTCCAATTTTATGTTTCCTGAGCTTGGGGTCACTTTGAAATATTTGATAGTTATTTTTTTTTTATTTTATATTTTCTCAATAGCTATTTTATAAATTGCTTAAAAACATTACGCATATCAAAACCAATTTCAGAGATTATTTTAAAAATAATGCTGAAAAAGTAAATTTAGTAGGTATATATAACACTTTGGCTTATGAATAAGGGCAGACAGGGATCGGAAACAGCACTAACACACATTTTAACTTTAATTTGCACACATATAAATATATTGAACATCTAAATTATCTTACAAATCCAGCAAAAATATAGTTTTTTTAGTTATGTAATCTTAATAATATACCCTCAATATCTAACCTTTGACTAAATGCTTTATGAGTACTACCTCAGAACAGGCACCCAGCCTATTGAGATAGTAAAATTTCAATATTTTTATTATGTATACTTTTTATGAAATGTACCTACTGTATTGAAATATGTAAATAAATAAATAAATATATTCATTATATTTTTTAACAGATTTTTAATTATCTCAATAGAGACGAAGTTGGAATATTTATTGTAGGAGAACCGGGAAATCAAGGCACCTACAGGGCTTACGACCTGTCATCGGCTGGTTTACGTGATCACTTTATGCGCTTGCGCAACGTTCACCAATTATGCCTTTTAATGAGATCCCTATCAATTCAATTTTGAAAGTTCTATATATTGTAATACTGAAATTCTTTTCGCTTGAAAATAAGGAATTTTTACTACAGCCATCTATGGGTGAAATTATGAACAACAATCTTATTATTTTTATTTATTTTGTTGGAACGCCATCTATTGAGAGAATTGGTTTTTTGTAAATAATGAAAGCTACAATTCTTATATCTGAGGTGACAATGCTATTCCAACTTCGTCTCTATTGAGATAATTAAAAATCTGTTAAAAAATATCTTTGACTCCCGACAGGGAAAAAAATCCAATGTTTGCGCATATGCAATAATAAAAATATTCGATATTCAATATACTTTTAAATTGTAATAATTGTGTCAATACAATCGCCACAATACGGTGATAAGTAGAGGAGCACGGGTAAAAGTGAGCCATGGGGAGGAGTGAATCATTTAGCGTATTAATATGAAATACAATTCGAAACATGTTCAAACTTGAACCAACATGTTATTTTCTTGTGCTCGTTCAGAACATTCAGTTGTTATCCTAATTTCGTCGCGGCTTTAGGTGCTGACGGTGTTGCTCGCGATTTTTGACGTCATAGTTCTTCTTCGTGTCAGCAGCATTCAAATATTTCTCGACCAATAGTTGGCAACGTCAGATGCTGCGCCACTACAGCGCAGTAGGTCTTCGAGTGAGCAGGTAACAGGGCAGGCAGGGCAATCTCGTAGGTGGTCAGTGGTCTGCGGCAGGCCGCATTCACACAAGAGGCAGTCGTCGTCTGATGTGATTCCCCATCTCCTTAGGTTATCTTTCGATATACCGACGCCCGTTCTTAATCTATTTAGTGATTTGACGTCATAGTAAAATTTACATACTTTGTATACAATGTTTGGACACCTAGCTAATTTGTTCTCAACAACGGAAAGTGATCCGAAAGTAAGTATTAAACTATGTAATATCTATAACTGTGTGTTTGTGGTGAATATTAATACACATAACATTTTTTTTGGAAATTATTTAACTTATTTTGGGTACTTGAGGAGGACTGAACCAACTTCGATTGGGGAGGATTGAACCACGGTTCATTCCTACCCCGCAGTTACTTTTTACTTAATTTTTCTTCTTCGTGTGCAGGTAACAATAATGCCTCGAATTTATATAAAAAAAAAACAGAAAATCCAAGGACTACCGAAAGTGAAATGAAAAATGCACTGAATAAAATAAAGGCAGGAAAAATTATAAAAGAAGCAGCGAAAATTTCTCATATTCCGTATCCGACTCTCCGTCGTTACTGGAAGAAGTTGCAAATTGGTGGTGAGAATATTCACAGATGAACAGAAATTTGTACTGATAGAGTATAATATATATTATAACCAGTTCAAGAATGTTTTATGGCTTACCAATGAATGAATGTCGTCGTCTTGCTTACGAGATGGCAGTTATAAATAAAATCGATATTCTACAAAATTGGCATAGGGAGAAACACAACAAAAACGCAACATTGCCATTACAAATTTCCGGTTCAATTTGATTGTATGTCTAACCACTCCAATAGACGGAATTAATTTTTTTTTTATTTTTTTTATTGAAAAATAATAAAAAAACATAAGATACTACAAAAAAGAAAACAATGATTATGAGTCACGCCAAGTATAATTTCTAGACTTGTCGGCTTGTTCTCAAGACAATATCTATGTATACTTTAAAAATAACAAACAACATTACAGTAAAAAGAGACATACAAATGTCACACAAAGATGATCTCCCAAACAAACACACACTCCTTCCTATGTTACAAAAGTTATCTTTGGAAAATCATAAAAGTAAATGAAATGAGAAAAAAATAAAATCGTTTTTGATCTTAATTATATATAAATCCACACCTCAATAGCCATTCCTTGACAAGTCTTTTAAGATTGTTTTTGTTTTTGTATTTGTTAATAGATGCCGGCATCATATTAAGCAATTTAGGTACATTATATTCTAAAGTTCTCTTACCGTTTTTATTATTATATTTTGGAACTACATATCCGTCGTTAAATTTAAATCTAGTGTAATGCGTGTGTTGCGGTCTGTCTTTATATTCGTCCTTTGAAAACTGGTCAAGGATTGTTCTTTCCCAAAACAAGCCTTTAGCGGATAAAACATTCAATTTTTTAAAATAGAGTGAGATATTATTACGCGCCGCGGTACAAACATTTTTTTAACGAGTAATCTCAGAATTGATTTTTGTGCGAGCATGACTTTTTTCAAATTGGTATTGGTGCAATGATTGTATTAATTTTCGTTGATTTTTTCTGTTTGTTATTTGTATCTACATATATACCTACTTATTTCTCTTTGTTATTTGTATCTACATATATACCTACTTATTTCTCTTTGTTATTTGTATCTACATATATACCTACTTATTTCTCTTTGTTATTTGTATCTACATATATACCTACTTATTTCTCTTTGTTATTTGTATCTACATATATACCTACTTATTTCTCTTTGTTATTTGTATCTACATATATACCTACTTATTTCTCTTTGTTATTTGTATCTACATATATACCTACTTATTTCTCTTTGTTATTTGTATCTACATATATACCTACTTATTTCTCTTTGTTATTTGTATCTACATATATACCTACTTATTTCTCTTTGTTATTTGTATCTACATATATACCTACTTATTTCTCTTTGTTATTTGTATCTACATATATACCTACTTATTTCTCTTTGTTATTTGTATCTACATATATACCTACTTATTTCTCTTTGTTATTTGTATCTACATATATACCTACTTATTTCTCTTTGTTATTTGTATCTACATATATACCTACTTATTTCTCTTTGTTATTTGTATCTACATATATACCTACTTATTTCTCTTCATTTTTACTTTTGATTATATTAATTTTATATTACTTTAATTGTAATTATTATTTTGTTCAAATATTTTAATAATACAACCATCATGTAAATGGTTTAATTCTACCCATACGTCCCATACACGGGTAGAAGTGAGCCAATAGGTGTCTTGCTATATTCCAACTGTCGATTTGTTCAGGAGAACTTTGTTCTCTTAACATATCGACAATGTATCAAGCCAGAATACGCGAGAATTGTATGGAGAGGTCTACTTTTTTCACGGCTTTTCCAACTTTGAAGTCAAAAAACACCAACTTAGAGGCTTCGCAGCATATATGTTCCATACACGGATTTACTCAGAATTCGGAGTAGAACATTTCGTGTGGCTGTGTGTCTGTGTGTGTGTGTGTGTCTGTCCCCCCCTTATAACTTTTGATCCGCTCAATTTACAGAGCCCAAAATGTCAAAATATATAAACAGTTATAGGCCTACAAAACTTTTATACTCAGAATTTTGAATTTTTGATTCAGTCAGGGGTTATCAACTTTTGAATTTTTACTTTATTTTTCCATATATCTCAGAAACCATAAAAGCTAGAACGCTGAAAATTGGTATAAACATAGAAAAATACAAAATCTCAAATTAATTTTTTCAAAAAAATTCCAGGGTTTCTCAAACATTTTTTATTAAGAAAAATATTTTTTTATGATAAATTTATGAGTTTAACTGCCTATATTTCCAAATATATATTTTCTATAAAAAATATAAAAGATGTATTAGCACATCTCAAACTTTTTTTAACAATTTTTATAAAAATTGAATTTAGTGACGACATTTCTTCATACAATTTGTATGGCAATCGCCTACACTCAATATCTAAGAAAACTTAATTATTTGATACTAATCTCCAAACATACATACATACCATCATGCTGTTTTCATATTCTGCGTAGGATCAAAGGACTGACCTCCATACTATCCTATCTTGACATACATACATAGGTACAAGTGTTGTATAGAAAATCAAATATCTTAAAATATTAAATAATTTGTGTTTATGGGATTATATTTATTTATCGTATGGCAGCACAGTACATCACAAATTAGAAAATTATGATTACAGTAATATATATAGATATTATTATGTTAGAGTTGAGCGCAGGGTCAAGATTCCTGCTTGTCAGATGTTTAAGTCCAGGTTCCTGACGTATTCGATCGCTCCGTCGCTAAGGGTGAAGAAATCCGATGCGTTACCACAGTATGATCTGAGAGCACATTCATTGACTATGTGTTCAATTGTCTGCCTGTCAGCTCCACAGTCGCATCCAGGGGACTCTTGCCATCCACATTTGTAGGCAAAATCAGCGCATCTGCCGTGACCAGTTCGGATTCTGTTTAGAGCCGTCCAGATCCTTCTTGGTTGATCGAAGCCGGGCGGCGTCTCCGTGATGCAGGGCAGGGGGATCAAAGATGGGTCACCAGTGTTACTTTGCCACTCAGTGATCCATGCCTCCAAGATGTTATATTTAATATTATGCACGGAACGGTTGGAAGCTGTTCGAAGTGGAGGATTTCGAGATTTGAGCCTGTTACTCTGCAGGAGGTGGTTAAGGTCTGTGTTGGCTGGCATTGTGGGATTTTGGACAAATTTGGTATATTCTCTGATTAGTGCGTTCAATCTTCGGAGATCAGGTGGTGGAATGTGGCTTAAGATAGGCAGCCAATGCGTAGGCGTAGATCTTATGGGATTATAGTTTGGTACTTATTCTTCAACTATACATACTATCGCTATCGACAGTTGGATCTCATGTGTTACATGCAACTAGTTATTAAAATAATAAAGAACTAAAACATATTACAAGATTTTACGACTTAAAAAAAGTGGTTCACTTCTACCCGTGCTCCCCTACTTTAATATCTTTAGGTTTTATTTGTCCTTTGGTCACTGTGCTTTTAACGTACGGGTGGTTTATCTCCACACCGGCGCGTGCGGCCACTTACAAGGAATGAAAGTTAAACGGTATGATAAATATGGTGAAAAGATAATAGAGAAAAATTGTTTGCATTTTTTATGCCTAATAGGATAATAGGTCGGTGACCGGTATGGAGATACCATACCATACCATACCATACCATACCATCACGCCATTTCCCTATTTGGGGTAGGCAGAGAGAACCGAACGCCAGACTCCTCTCTCTTGACATACATTCCTCGCTTCATTCACGTCCATACATCGTCTCATACAAGCTCTTCTATTATTCTTACTTCTAACATCTCCATCTTTCAAAATCCCATTTATGTGATCGTGCCAACTCTTTCTTTTTTTTTTTTCGGTATGGAGATGATGAACTAAAATATGGAAGTATGTATATATGTATGTATGTGTGGGAGGGTGTATCTATGTGTAAGAGTGTGTATGCAGGTGTGTATGATAATAAATGTATTGCTGTAATTTTTATTAACAAACTTTTTAACATCTGAATAGAGACGAAGATGGGAGATTATAGAAGAACCAGGAACTCAAAGCACATACAGTGCTAACGACCCGTCATCGTCTGGTTGACGTGATCACTTTATACACTTGCGTAACGTTCACCAATTATGCCTTCTTATTGAGTTCCCTTATCAATGTTATTTTTGAAAATTCTATATATTTGAATAATGTGTAACAATTCACCTGAAAATAAGGAATTATACTATTGCCATCTATGAAGTAACGGAGAAACCTTTTTTGTAACGCCATCTATTGAAAAATTGGTTTATTTGTAAACAATGAAAGCAACAGTATTGTTGTTGAGGATAGCAGTTATTTTTTTTTCAGCAGTCGAGATTAACGTCAAAAGGATCAATGGTTGAGTATTTCTGATTGTATGTTTTTGTATGCGTTACTTTTACATTTGCATAAGTTGAAAACTTCATATTGTCGAGTCGGTCTTGATGGTACTCTATAATTGATTGATTCTGTTAGCTATACACACACACACAGATACAATGTGATGAAACTTTTAAAATACAATCTCAGAATGATACTAGTTGATAATATGTCATACGACAAATAAATGAATAATCTGCAATAAAAAAATAGCTTTAAATTTGCGAAATCATTACTCCCCACTATATCCCCTTGGGTTAGTGAGGAGTAAAAATACAAATATGCATGTGAATGTAGTCAAATCGAACGATATATTTTTTTAATATTATATTGTATAACAGAAAAAATGTTTTTTTTTAAATATTATAATGAAAGAGCATAAAAAACAAGTCTTAGTATGTATATTCAAAATTCCCGGGTTCGATTCCCGGTGAAGACACGGTATTTAATTGTGTTTTCATTCTGGATCTGTGAAACGATTAATATCGTAAGTCTCCAGAACGTGGCAACAAGATATTGGGTGCGTGCGTCAAAGTAGTATTTGACATAGTACCTGTAAGTTGCCTTAGAAGTAATATCAAATAAAATAAAAAAATATATCTAGACATTAATATTACAGCTAAAATTTTAAACGCTTAATCGGCGTGCTAGTATTTGTATAATAGATCCATATTGAGATCATCTAAAATTCTACATATGTACATAATATCATATATGTAATGTGTAATGTCATACAGAATTATTATTATTCTGTCACATTTCTGACGCAATGCTACACGCTTCATATTCCATGTTGATATTTTTACGCTGGTTTGTAGATTATAGTAAGATATAAAATCAGTGACTTTATTCATAAAAATTGTTATTATTATTATTTTAAAATAAGATTGTTGTGACCAACACTAAACTCTGGAAAATAGGAGGGGAAAACATATTCTTATAGACCTTCTATATAATGGCTCTACGTTGGGTCATTGCTCAATTTCTTCTCACTTATATAAAAAAAATATCCTGCGGGGCAGAATTGTAAACACTCGATCACTTGTTCTTTGAATGTCCGATGCACTACGAATATGACATATATCCCAACTTAAAAGTACCTCTACCAGTAAACATGTCGCATCTCTTATCGCTTAAATCTCTTACTATTAATTCCACAATATCTTAATCAATTATCTTAACATATGTATCAAAGGATGCCAAAGTTGCCATTCATAACGCCATCGTAGTGCCAACCTTGACGTATGCAAGTGAAACCTGGACTTGACAGAAGACGCATGAAAGTAGAATAAATGCAGTTGAAATGAGATCGTTAAGAAGGATTTGTAATAGAACGATGTATGACCGGGTAAGAAATGAGGACATAAGGAAAGAATGTAAGATGAAGAAAGATGTCATTACTAGAATGAAAGTGAACACATTGAGATGGTTTGGTCACACGGGGAGAATGAATGAGGAGCGCCTCACGAAGAAAATATACCGTGCGGAAAGGGATGGAATGAGAGGTCGGGGACGCCCAAGAAAGGGATGGCACGACCATGTGAACGAAATTTTGAAAGACGGAAATGTTAGAAGTGTGAGCAATAGACGAACATGTATGAGACGATGCATGAATGTGGACGAGGCGAGAGATGCGTGCCAGGATAGAAAAATGTGGCGTTCGGTTCTCTCTGCCTACCCCGAAAGGGACATGGCGTGATGGTATGTATGTATGTATTATCTTAATCAATTGTTTTAATTTGTAATTTGTAAAATTCACTAGTTTATTTTTTCTTCCATTTGGCACAAATCACTCTACTAAGGGTGGGTTGCCTAATATTATAAAAAAATGGCTATACAACGGATATCTCCTCTTGGCCGCCAGCAACCTCCTCCTTCGACCTCTTCTGTGAATCGCTGCGAGACTCCAGTTTGCCACTTGCCAGGCTGGGACGCGTCCCTCACAAAATCGTCTTCCCAACCTCTCTTTTGCCACATGTGTGACTACTCCAAGACCTTTTTTGGAACCCGTGATAACATTTTTTTAAAGAATGGATATATCCTTGTAACAAGTACATCCTCATAAAGTCTCTAAATAAAGCATAAATTCTTGTGTTATATTGGTGAACGAAATCGGTCGTGCAAACCCAGCGCGCTAACCGCTATGCCATCATCCGTATTTGTCCATCATTCATGGGACTTTACGCAGCACACTCATTTAAAAAATGTCGCAGACATTGCTTTCAGTTTTAAAGACCCAGTGAATAAAAAAAGAAATTTATTTCTTATCCAACATAATTCGTTCAACAGTATTGGACCAAATATACTTTCTTGAGGTACTCCTAGATGTATGCGAAATACGTATGTTCAGGCTTTTAACGTTACTTAAATAACTAAGAGATTTTCTTCGTCATTATTTAAATTAATGATATGGAAGTTAGATTTTTAATACGAAATCACTCTTTACAGGGTGTATTGTCTTCAATAAAAAATAGTATTGGACCAAAATTTGGTCCAATACTATTACTATTATATATTTTGGAGTACCTCAAGGAAGTATATTTAATATACTTCCTTGAGGTTCTCCAAAATATATATACTTACGTTCAGGCTTTTGGCGATACTTAGATATTATCTTCGTCATTATTTCAATTAACGATAAATAAGTTAGATTTCTATTTCAAAAGCACTCTTTGCAGGGTGTATTGTCTTAAAAATACATTATTGGACCAAATATACTTCCTTGAGGTACTCCAAAATATATACATACATACGTTCACGGTTTTGGCGTCACTTTGATTGAAAGATTTTCTTTGTCATCATTTCAATTAGTTAAATTTCTATTGTCTTGTGCAAAAAAGTATTATTTTAGCAGCTGAAAACTTTGGCCTATTTTTTTTCGAAGCCGATGGTTCTAGTTAAAATAAACTGAAATGGTGTGATACCAAACTTTGCACTATTTATTTGAAGTGGAGAGTAAAAATATGATGACAACGCGTGGGATCGATAAAGTAATATGAATTGTACATACATTCATACATCTCACCATGTGTTATCATACTATTGAGTGCTATATTACGACCCTGGGTAGGAGATAACGAATATTATTTATACATATATTTTCAACATTATACCATTCATAACACATAGTTTGAATTACATATAGTATCATATACATACTATGTTGGAAGTTTTAATTCAAAGCTACATACATACGTACAATGCTTTCCCAAATGTTGGCATTGATTGAAACGAATTAATGTTGTCGTACAAATGCTTTGGGGAATTGAAGAATTTGAAGATTTTAATCATCATCAGATCTTGAGCCTTTCTAATAAATCATTGAAATCGTACAGCAAAAATAATAGAGAAAGGTGAGCAATGGACGAGATAAAGATTGGATAAGGAGAAAGAATTACTTACTTCTGACGGCCGTACAGCTCCGGTAAAGCTTTGGCCTCGTTTAGCCTTCCTGTCAGCAGCAGCATTCAGCACATTCGTATCTCGGGTGACATTATCCATCAATCTCTGCCTTGGTCTTCCCAGAGGTCTCCTGCCAGCAGGGCTATTTTGCAGGTTGGGTTTTGTGGCTCTTTCATCTTCCGATCTGACGACATATCCAATCCAGGCAAATCTTCTAGATCTGATCTCGCTAGTAATTAAGAGTTAACCTGTCAAAGCGCGATTTTCTCATTGCTTCTTGGTCCCCAGATACCTGCCGCAATTCCCGATCTAGATCGTAATATTTTCCGCAATATCCTGTTTTTGAATACGTCGAAGGAACCTTCTCTACGGCAGAGGTACAGGTAGATCCCTCCAACCTTATTGAGGTTATTAATGGCCCTAAGCATCTATGAAAACCACAAAACTGCGGGTGTGGACTGTATCCTATCGGAACTAATAAAGTTTGGAGGTCTGGATACTCGTGTGCGAGTAATTTACGAGTATTTATATATTGTTTTAACTATATTTGGTAAGCATCAGAAGAATCAACTCAAAAGGAGAACGTACAGTAGGTAAGTGAGGAAATCCCTATGTTGCTTTTCGAGACTTTCTGTCCTAAATACGGAGCACTATTATCTTCACTATCAGTGAACAGTGAGCCAGTTGTTTCCACACGATTAGCTCTCTTTGGCATCTTAAGTGCAGTGCATGCAGGGTTTTAGAGTTCTCCGGACAATACTTGTGTTTTTTCAGAGTTTTGTTGCATATGTAGAACCATAAGCAGTACGGATGGTGGTGGCGGAAGAACAGGTAAGGGAGTATAGGCCGGCAATTTATAGAAAAAGTGGACAAGTTCTCCTTCAGGATACAATTGAATTGATTCAGGATTACAAAATTAACGCATGATTACATCCAATACTTTGCTTATTTGAGAAACAGCGGATTCACCCGGTTACATCCGGTAGTCCGAAAAATGACGCCACAAATCGATAATACGCACGTGGTCTAAACTTTGCCAACCGTTGATGTTTCCAACGGCGATGATATTTTATCAGCGACAAGAAATGACAAGATACAACAAACTACTACTGCTACCCGTCCTAAAGAATTAGGTACTATCGATGAGTCAGAACATTGAGGCGCGACCAACGCAAGATAATATTCAAACAATCTTCAAACACCCATTCAGTTATAAAACAGACACGCAAAAGACAACACACACACAATATTGACACCTTGGATCGTTCCGCGCTCTTCTGATAACGGACAAGCAGTTGTATCATCGAAAGTCACAGCAGACACAAGTGTCGTAGGAGAAAGCCGAGCGTTCAGTTTTAAAAATACCCCGAGTGTTTATGTAAACTTTTGCCAAATCGATCGTCAATTTCGGGAGGAGATACAATATCTCCAAGACTCTGAATCTCTTCGTCTAGTTTTTTTTGCGCGTTCGTCTCTCGCGCTGTCTACCTTATTTTTTTTTTGCATCTTCTTTTCGTCTTTGAAAAAAATGTTCTCGTCCGTTCGCTGTTGACCCCGGCCGAATCCACGTTCGTCCCGATCTCGACTCGAGTTTGAAAACAGAAGAAGCAAACCCCCGTTCATACCTCACGATGACGCTTTGCACAGAACGAGGAAGTTTCATATACTATTGTACTATAAAATAACGGACAGAAACTCGCCAAAAAAATCCATCTCACACAGTTCATTTTGCCATTTTTCGAGTATTACAAATTATTTTTGCAACTTAAATTCAACCCGAGTCTCAAGAAAACGTCCCAAAAGCCGCTAGCATCAGCTACACAATCAACTACAAAAAATCTGGTGAGTCCATGATTTCTGGTATTGATATTTTTTAACACTTTTATCGTTTGCATTTGAAATACTGTTTGTTTTTGTTGTGGCGAACGCGTTTTGTGATGAAAAGTTTCAAACATCATTACAAAGAATCCTCATAACACGTGTTTCTTATAAGTATCTACATGTGAATCAAATTTTAAATGGGTCCAAACTATTAATAAATTATCAATTTACTATTTGATTGAAGATACTGCGTATTTAGTCACATTTTAAACCCAGCATGGCGTCCATTATCTGATTTGAAAGGACAAAATGCTTAAACGTTATCCACTGTAAAATAAATTAGCAAAAAGTACAGATTCCACCAAACTTCTTGAACATTTTCCTTGTGATGCGAGGGAAGGTTGGCACGTATACCGACCAAGCATAAAGACACAAATGTGCGATGTTTGAGTTTAGGTATATGGCCTCTTAAGGAATTTCGATTTCGTTATTCAGATTGAGTGTGACGTCATATACTTTGAGGAATCCTTAAGAATTACAACAAAATATCCACTTTGACAGTTTTTTCTCGATGTCAATCGATTCAACTTGTTAAAAAAGACTATAGCTGTTATATTTCTCTAAGAACTCTCAATTAACACTCCTCTTCATACTCTCTCTCTCTCTCTCTCTCTCATCTCTTAACCTCTATCTATCTCTTTTCTTTGTTGCTACTGGGATTTTATATTTAATAATGTTATATAAACATCTTTATGTTTGTTTTTTGTTATAAATTTAATGTACCTACCACTACACTATTTATGGCCTTTCGTTGCTTTGGTTGGTATAAATAAATTGCCATATAGCAATAAACCTGCCATTGAACACATTATTGTGCATGAAATAAATAAATAAAAACCAATATTCCGATATATAATAGAACGATGTATGACAGGGTCAAAAATGAGGACATAAGGAAAGAATATAAGATAAAGAAATATGTTATTAATAGAATGAAAGTGAACACATTGAGATGGTTTAGCCACATGGGCAGAATGAATGAGGAACGCCTGACGAATAAAATATATAAGAAGAAAATAGAAGCATGAACAACAAACGATGTGTGAATGTCGACGAGGCGATGAATGTGTGTCGAGATAGAAATGAGTGGCGTTCGGTTCTCTCTGCATACCCCGCGAGCGACACGGCGTGACGGTATGTATGTATGCATGTATTTGTATTCCGATATTTAAACCCTCTATCTCGAAATTTAGCATACAGAACCGGGCAAAACCATGGATTAAATTATGGAGAAGAAATCTGTCATTGTCATGGAAAACTAACCGTCTCTAAATTTATGAATAGTTTAACGAGAGAATCGGGGCTCTAGGATAACAACCAATAGCGTTCAGTCTTCGATTGCGTGTGTGTTTTTGTACTGTCAAGTATTGTACAAGTGTAAAGTCAAATTGTATAATATCTAACCTCTAAGCTATGAAGCAATTGAACCTGCCATTATACTCATAATAATGTACACGAAAAAAAATAAATCAAATAAAATGAAAATAACATCATGAATTCCCCTTAAATTTATAAAAAAATCCTTCTTTACATTTTTTTTAATTACTCCATAACTATGTGTCGTAGAGTAATCAATCGTGTATATGCTTAAATTGTACAAAAAATCAAAGTGAATGACCGATAATTTTTTTTCATTTCAAGTCAGATTTGTTCTTAAAATGCAAATATCAACAAATTTTGATTTCCAATTATTGAAATCACACATAAACACTTTTTAACGCACGCGCTTGTCTCTTAGGGTCTTTTTACAATATTTATTTGGTAAAAATGTAAGAAAAAGGTAAAGTCCCGTACTGCGAGATTACTGCTTACGGGACCTCAACTTTTTCTTACGTTGTTCTTAAATAACTCCCATAATACGACCCTTAGGCCCAAATTTATAAAACGTACTAAGAATTTTCTCACTGCTTAGCATGACAATTTTTATACATTTCTGTGTGCTAAGTATTGACTTACATGCACTGACTGTATTTTATAAATACGGCCCTTAATAAGCAACTTCATAATGCGGTTTTAATATAGGTATATTATGCTTAAGTCACTAGATTAGAGTTATACGCCCTCTTGAGAATTGTTTCTGAATACAACTAGGAATAAAGTCTCATGTTTATTAAGGTAATATCCATATATGTATATGTAGAGCGGGTGGTCATGGAGGCGGCGAAATAACTCAAGAATCCACACACGTGGTTGAAATATTTTTATTGATGTTACATTATTACATAAAATATACATCCGGCCATTCATGCATACTCATTAATTAACGACATTATCGTGTGTCGCGTTACAAAAAATTACGGTGAATTTTAATTTTAAATGCTGATCGATTTCGTTTGGTATTGTTTGAAGATGTCCAATTCTATACAAAAAAAATAACAGTCACAAATGCTTAGCCAATATACATATCACTAGTTGCAAGTAACACATGAGATCCAACTGTCGATGGTGATGGTTTATCATTATTTACTTATTTTTTATTTATTTCTTTATTACACCATTTTAATAATCTTCATTAAAAATAGATAACTGCTGCCCAATTAAATATACCTGTTGTAGGGCTAGCAGTGTACATATTATTATATTTCACTGGAGACATATTTGTAGGTTGTACCAATTTGCATTTTTAAAAAGTATCTAAACAATATAAACTTAACTATCGTGCACAGATTAAACGAGTGTGTTGTGGCCAACTCTAAACTCCTCACTAACAAGTCATTCTATAAAGTATTCAAATTTTGTATGGAAAATGATCAGCATTTTCATGAAAGGAGTTTGTTAAATTATTTTTTTTATTCAAATATTTTATTATGAAAAATTGATAATTCTTCAATGCCATATTATGAAAGTGATGTGTCCTTTAACCAATTTGAAAATAAAAATTTCAAATTTTAAGTTTCCTGAGCTTGGGGTCACTTTGAAATAGATGATAGTTAAAAAATTGAGAAGCACTATTCAGATATCCTTCAAAATCTAATGGGGTCTAAATGAGTACCAGATGTACATATTTGCAAAATTTGAAAAGGATCGAATAATTACTTTAGACTATAATCGATAAAATAGAATAATCTCGCCGCACATAGTGCACTGCACACAATTGATGAAACTTTCAGAATACAATCTCAGCATGATACTAGTTGATAATCTACAATAAAAAAAATACCCTTTAAAACTGCGAAATCATAACTCCCCACTATATCCCCTTGGGTTAGTGAGGAGTAAAAAAGTGAATTGGAGTCATCATGATATGCATATACATAATATTGTGTATGTACATAGGTATCTTATAATTTTTATTTGTTAATTGCACAAATAATCTGAAATAGTATCTCTTGGGAATACTGAACTGACAGAGCATAGATGTGATCCGTCAGTCATATCTTTATTTGTTAATTGCACAAATAATCTGAAATAGTATCTCTTGGGAATACTGAACTGACAGAGCATAGATGTGATCCGTCAGTCATATCTTTATTTGTTAATTGCACAAATAATCTGAAATAGTATCTCTTGGGAATACTGAACTGACAGAGCATAGATGTGATCCGTCAGACATATCTTTATTTGTTAATTGCACAAATAATCTGAAATAGTATCTCTTGGGAATACTGAACTGACAGAGCATAGATGTGATCCGTCAGTCATATCTTTATTTGTTAATTGCACAAATAATCTGAAATAGTATCTCTTGGGAATACTGAACTGACAGAGCATAGATGTGATCCGTCAGTCATATATTTATTTGTTAATTGCACAAATAATCTGAAATAGTATCTCTTGGGAATACTGAACTGACAGAGCATAGATGTGATCCGTCAGTCATATCTTTATTTGTTAATTGCACAAATAATCTGAAATAGTATCTCTTGGGAATACTGAACTGACAGAGCATAGATGTGATCCGTCAGTCATATCTTTATTTGTTAATTGCACAAATAATCTGAAATAGTATCTCTTGGGAATACTGAACTGACAGAGCATAGATGTGATCCGTCAGTCATATCTTTATTTGTTAATTGCACAAATAATCTGAAATAGTATCTCTTGGGAATACTGAACTGACAGAGCATAGATGTGATCCGTCAGTCATATCTTTATTTGTTAATCGCACAAATAATCTGAAATAGTATCTCTTGGGAATACTGAACTGACAGAGCATAGATGTGATCCGTCAGTCATATCTTTATTTGTTAATCGCACAAATAATCTGAAATAGTATCTCTTGGGAATACTGAACTGACAGAGCATAGATGTGATCCGTCAGTCATATCTTTATTCAGTCGAGTCTCAGATCAAATCAAGACAGCACAAAATTTATAAAACAATTAGTTTTTTTTTTGCAAAAAAGGAAAGAATGAAAAATATACCTATAAATTATGTCCATAACATCCTTACACTACGATGTCGAACATTTGATACATTTCAGTTCCTTCTTCATCCTTCTTTAAATGATTTCAGCGATATTACCCCCTATTCAGTAACTATTGTAACTAAAAAAGGAACATACTAAAATTGTAGATTTTGGAATTACGTTCTTATTTCACCGTTATAAAATATCAATTTGGACTAAATGGAATAGGAATGTACCTATATTGACCGGAACGTTCTTAAAAAGTTACTGAATTAGACGTATTTTGAATAATTATGAAAATGATGAAAATTTCATAATTTTCATGATTATTCATAATACGTCTGATTCAGTAACTATTTGAGAACATTCCGGCCAAAATAGGTACATTCCTATTCCATTTAGTCCAAGTTGATATAATATAACGCTGAAATAAGACCGTAAATCTAAAATCTACAATTTTAGAACGTTCCTATTTTAGTTACAATAGTTACTGAATAGGGGGTATTATTTCTTTGAGTGATGTAGGTATTATTATTATTATAAAATGTTGGGGTGCGTAGATCACGACGTAGCGGGCGGTGCCAGCTAGTAATTATAGTTGACTAATAATATAATAATGTAATTGTATAATCTAAGAGATGTTGTGACGTTACTGGAAGTATGTGGCAATATTTCCATAGGAAATTGGCAACAAATTTGAATAACGTCTCAGTTCCTGAATTAGGTATAGGTACTATTTATTAATATATTTTATCTTGGACAAGTATAGGGTGTTTCAAAAATTATATATTTTTTGTTTTGTGACAATTCTTTAACAAGCCAAAAATGAAATAATATTTCTGGCGCAGTTCAGGGGTGACATCTGTGCGAGACACCGTCACCTCATTTATAAGGACTGTTGCTTTCATTGTTTACAATTAAACTAATTTCTCAATAGATGGCATAACATGAAAAAGGTTTCTTCGTTACTTCATAGATGGCAATAGTAATAATGCATTATTTTAAAATGAATATATTTTTTCACATTATTTAAATATATAGAACTTTCAAAATTTACATTGATAAGGGAACTCGATAAAAAGGCATAATTGGTGAACGTTGCGCAAGCGCATAAAGTGATCACGTAAACCAGCCGATGACAGGTCGTAAGCCCTGTAGGTGCCTTGATTTCACGGTTCGCCCTTAATATTCCAACTTCGTCTCTATCGAGATATTTATTTATTTAGTTGGTTCTCGGGCAACTAACAGGTACTATGTCAAATATTAATTTAACACGCACCCAATAACAAGTTGCCACATTCTGGAGACTTACGATATTAATCGTCTCACAGATCCAGACCGAAAACACAATTAAAAACTGTGTCTCCACCGGGAATCGAACCCGGGACCTTTGGATCAGCAGTCAGATACCCAACCAACTGAGCCACGAAGGCCGAGATATTAAAAAAATGTCATTGTACCAATCTGTTAATAAAAAAAAATAAAAACTAAAAATTAAAACATACCATCTTCCTAACGGGGTAGGCAGAGAGTATCTCTGAAATGATGTTCGTTTGAAAATAAGCTGAAAACACCACGACGAAAAAATGTGGCGTTCGGTTCTCTCCGCCTAGCCCATGAGGGACACAGCGTGTTGGTACGTATGTAGTAATAATAAGTAGGTACGTGTTATCCAAAAAATGATGTTGGAAACTATAGTTTCGAAGTGGTGGACAGGTTTACCTATCTTGGCTCACTCATAACCAACAACAATGAAGTAGGGGATGAAATAAAAAGAAAACTAACAGCAGCAAATAAATGTTATTTAGGGCTGCAAAACTAATTAAAGTCTGGTATAGTATCAAAGAGAACAAAACTCCAACTGTACAAGACTCTCATACGACCAGTCTTAAGTGCACTTTACACGGACACTATTTTCAACGCGACCGGGTTTCCAACGCTTACTACAAACACCGCTTTACACGCAACGCATAAAACAGCATCCAAAATATAGGTTACTCCGAGCATCGCTTTACAGTACTTTACACAGTTTATTCAATTATATGTGCAAATTTTTAATATAATATAAATAAATGATATCGAAAAATTATATAATAATTATAATATAGTATATCGAAAGTTTAGACACTTTCCAAATAAACGAAATACATCGCGAGCGAATGTCACACGTAAAACGCAAACGGCAGCCATTTTGACTCGTCGGTAACGACGACAGCGAATAATTTTACAGATTTCTGTTTTACCAAAAAGGATGAAAATCGCGTTGAAAATAGAACACGTTCTATTTTTTTGCTCATCGCGTTGAAAATCCCGTCGAAAACCTGAAACCCGTTGAAAATAGTGTTCGTGTAAAGTGCACTTTAACATATCCTGCTGAAACATGGACCCTAACAAAGGCCGATGAAACAAGGTTAAACACCTTTGAAAGAAAAATATTGAGACGCATTTATAGCCCCGTATGCGAAAATGGAGCCTGGCGTAGCAGGTACAACCACGAACTGTACCAGTTGTTCTCTGATGTACACGTCACCCGGTACATCAAAATATGCCGGCTCCGATGGCTGGGTCAACGAAACCTGTCCACTAAAAAGGATATTCGCTACAAGACCAATGGGCAGAAGAAGCGTCGGTAGGCCAAAGCTGAGATGGTTATATGGAGCAGAGAGGGACTTGCGGACGATGGGCGTTGTAAATTGGCGGCAGGAAGCGATGGTCAGGGAGGGGTGGAGGGAGCTTTTGGAGGAGGCCAGGACCCACGATGGGTTGTAGCGCTACTGATTGATTGATTGTTATCCAAAAACAAAAACCTTTCGAAAAACGTACGCGAATCGATGATTTTCACGACCACCCCATAAGGAGAACTAAGACCAATTATGAATGATCGCAACATATCAAAGGATGCCAAAGTTGCCATTCATAACTCCATCGCAGTGCCAACCTTGACGTATGCAAGTGAAACCTGGACATGGCAGAAGACGCATGAAAGCAGAATAAATGCAGTTGAAATGAGATCGTTAAGAAGGGTTTGTAATAGAACTATGTATGACCGGGTAAGAAATGAAGACATAAGGAAAGAATGTAAGATGAAGAAAGATGTCATTACTAGAATGAAAGTGAACACATTGAGATGGTTTGGTCACATGGCGAGAATGAATGAGGAGCGCCTGACGAAGAAAATATACAGAGCGGAAAGGAATGGAATGAGAGGTCGGGGACGCCCAAGAAAGGGATGGCACGACCATGTGAATGAAATTTTGAAAGACGGAAATGTTAGAAGTGTGAGCAATAGACGAACATGTATGAGACGATGCATGAATGTGGACGAGGCGAGGGATGCGTGCCAGGATAGAAAAATGTGGCGTTCGGTTCTCTCTGCCTACCCCGCAAGGGACATGGCGTGATGGTATGTATGTATGTATGTACCCCATAAGTTTTTCCTTTCTAATGAATAAGGAATCAGCGAATTAGGACGACGTGGTAAAGAATTATGGCTGATTTTGCAAATTTTAGTTTAGTCATGATTGCCATCATCAGACCAATCGGAAGACACACGCTTTCTAATGAAAAAAATATTTATTGTAATCAAACAACATGTTAAAAAGTTATCACTGAACATACACAAAAAAAAATCACTTGGACTTCCAATAGAAAGTGCGCGGACAAAGCCGTACGGGTCTGCTAGTTGTGTAACATAAAAAATGTATCACCCTATAAGTGCGGCCATAATGGGGTCACCATTCTGTCTTCTAAAAATGTGGGATCAATGTGTCGTAATTTAATATATAACGGATGCATTTGTTCCAATTACATACAACAGTCGAATTATTTGCAATTGCTTTATATTCAGATCTGATCACCGCATCGATGTTCGAAATTCAAATTTAAATTATAGAACGCAGCATTATAACTACATACTAATATTATACCGTTGCATTTTTTTCCAAAATCTGTTATTTAAAACTAGTTGCATGTAACACATGAGATCCAACTGTCGATAGTGGTAGTATGTATAGTTGAAGAATAAGTACCAAACTATAAACCCATAAATACAAATTATTTAATATTTTAAGATATTTAGTTTTCTATACAACACATGTACCTACACATGTATGTATGTCAAGATAGATTGTTTATATTATGTACAAGAAGATGTATAAATAAAATAAATAAGATAGGATAGTATGGAGGTCAGTCCTTTGATCCTACCCAGAATATGAAAACAGCATGATGGTATGCATGTTTGTATGTTTGGAGATTAGTATCAAACTATTAAGTCTTCTTAGATATTGTGAGTAGGCTACTTCCATACAAATAGTATGAAGCAATGTCGTCACTTAATTCAATTTTTATAAAAATTGTTAAAAAAAATTTGAGATGTGCTAATACAATGTTAGTATTTTTTATAGAAAATTAAATTTTCTAGTTGGGGTCTTTCGGCTTCTTTCGATATTTTAAAAAAAATTGGAAATATAGGCAGTTAAACTCATAAATTTATCATAAAAAAAATATTTTTCTTAATAAAAAATGTTTGAGAAACCCTGGAATTTATAAAAAAACTTATTTGAGACTTTGTATTTGTCTATGTTTATACCAATTTTCAGCATTCTAGCTTTTACGGTTTCTGAGATATATGGAAAAATAAATCAAAATTTCAAAAGTTGATGACCCCTGACTGATACAAATAATCACAATTTTGAGTACAAAAGTTTTGTAGGCCTATAACTGTTTATATATTCTAAAAATTTGGGCTCTGTAAATTGAGCGGATCAAAAGTTATAAGGGGGGGGGGACACACACAGACAGACACACAGACACACACACAGACACACAAAACTCACATAAAATGTTCTACTCCGAATTCACAAAACTCACATAAAATGTTCTGAGTAAATCTGAGTTATTAGAGTTATTAGCATGCAAAAAGTCCACTACACCATACAAAATCTTCCTTCGTACACGCATCTTGGCTTAATAATGTCGATTCATTAAGAGAATTGAATTCTCATGAACGAATCGACAGTTGGATTAGAACGCAGTACCAGTATATCTATTTCAAACTTGTATTTTAACCATAGACTACGAAATAAGAGAACATTATTACACATTTAAAAATCAATATTTTTTAATATTTAAAATTGGAACAAATCATATTCTATTCCAACTGTCAAGAGAATTTAATTCTCTTGATGAATAGACAGTATTAAGCCAATACACGTGTATGAAGGAACATTTTGTATGGTGTAGTGAACTTTTTTTTGTATGCCAAAAACACCAACTAAGAGGCTTCGTAGCATATATGTTATGGATGAATTCCGAATTTGAAGTAGAACTTTTTGTGTGTTTTTGTGTATGTGTCCCCAACCCACTTATAACTTCTGATCCGCTCAATGCACAGAGCCTGAAATTTAAAAATATATAGATAATTATAGGCCGACAAAACTTTTATACTCAGAATTTTGAATTTTTGTTTCGGTCAAGGGTTATCAACATTTGAAATTTTACTTTATTTTTTCATTTATCTCAGAAACCATAAAAGCAAGAACACTGAAAATTGATATAAATATAGACAAATACAAAATTTCAAATTAATTTTTTCAAAAAAGTTCTAGAATTTCTCAAATATTTTTTATTAAGAAAAATATTTTTTATTTTAAAATTTTTGTGTTTAACTGCCTATATTACCAAAGTTTATAAAAATATTGAAAAAAGCCGAAACACCTCAACTAGAAATATTATTTTCTATAAAAAATATGAACATTGTAGTAGTACATCTCATACTTTTTTTAACAATTTTTATAAAAATTGAATTTAGTGAAGACATCGCTTCATACAATTTGTATGGCAGTCGCCTACACACAATATGTAAGAAGACTTCATAGTTTGATACTTAATCTCCAAACATTTTTATTAAGAAAATCCTCATCGTTTCATACAATTTGTAAGGCAGTATACACTACACAATACATATGTCACTCAATAGCTTGGATTTTTGACATTTTGGTTTGGCTTTTATCCACACAGTTTTTCTATAGAGAATAACGACTAATGTGAATTGTTTTCGGATTTATTTGTCTAAAAAACATTTTAAATATTTATAATTTAGAGAACATTAATCTAGGATTTGTTGAAATGTAAGGAAAACTGAAATATGTTGCCAACCAAAACGTCAAACGCGCGATATTCCATGACTCACTTTTTGCAAGAAGTACTACATCTAGTATAGGGCAAAGAGTATATATAATACCTACGGATAAGAGACGCAACTCCATACAAATAAAAATAATCGGTATAATGTATGAAGAGAATTATGAAGTTATGCTAACGTTAAGAAAAAATAACGTTATTTTTTGCGTTGCCTCTCTGCTATTTGACAGCACCTAGGGATGGGAAAAGCTTTATTAAAAAGTGTCACCGGTAGTGATGGACAATATCATAATTAGTACCTACGTAAAAGTACAGGCAGTCCATATAATTTTATAATTTATTATGTTCATTATTTTATAATCAGGGAGAAAAACATAGACAGCATATTTTACGCATGTTTATTTATTATTTTACAATACATAAACACAATAAAATACGAATTTTATGAACAGATTGCTATGCAACATATTTATAATAAAAGATTAAAAAACGAAAAATATTAATAAAAACTTAAATATTAATGAATATGAAACTAATTAATTTATAGAAAATAATATTTAATATATCGTCGTTGCATATCAAAAAGGAGTCATGTGGCCAAATTTAGTAATAACGCAATTTTTATGTTTCTGACTCTTGATGCTCAATAAGTTATGAAGGTTTGGTTATCTTTTCATCTTTTGAAGCATTAAGCACCTGTTAGAAATTCAAATTTGGAAAAAAATATATATTAGGTACCTACCAAGTACCTACATCGAAGTTTTGAAAATTGGGTTCTTAATGTTGATTAACCTTAGTGTGTTAGTTTTTGTATGTTGGTATTTTATCCTGATTCTCCCCATACAAAATCTTCTTGTATGGAAGTTGCGCCCCACTGGTATAGGTAGTATAATAAAAATCTATGTCAATAAACAATTAAAACTGCTTGGAATGTTAAGTTCTTTTTTTAAATAAAAAAAAAATAATGGAATATGCTTTTCCATACAATACCTACTAATGAAATTAAGGTACATACCTTGTTAATATACTACGAATGGACGCTTTGTTTTCTAGTCTTGTCATCAATAAATGATTACTTAATGACTTAATCAACGTGGCGGACTTATTGCCCATCTGGCAATTTCTACCAGTCAACCACCATGGTAAATACAAGCAGTTACAGGAATATAAGAATACAAATAGAAAGTAAAAAAAAAAGAAAATCATAAATTAAAAATACAAAATAAATATAAGAAGAAGAAGAAGAAGACAGGAATATAAGAATACAAATAGAAAAAGAAAAAAAAAAAGAAAATCATAAATTAAAAATACAAAATAAATATAAGAAGAAGAAGAAGAAGACAGGAATATAAGAATACAAATAGAAAAAGAAAAAAAAAAAGAAAATCATAAATTAAAAAATACAAAATAAATATAAGAAGAAGACAGGAATATAAGAATACAAATAGAAAAAGAAAAAAAAGAAAATCATAAATTAAAAAATACAAAATAAATATAAGAAGAAGACAGGAATATAAGAATACAAACAGAAAAAGAAAAAAAAGAAAATTATAAATTAAAAAATACAAAATCAATATAAGAAGAAGAAGAAGACAGGAATATAAGAATACAAATAGAAAAAGAAAAAAAAGAAAATCATTAATTGAAAAATACAAAATAAATATAAGAAGAAGAAGAAGACAGGAATATAAGAATACAAATAGAAAAAGAAAAAAAAGAAAATCATTAATTAAAAAATACAAAATAAATAAATATAAGAAGAAGAAGACAGGAATATAAGAATGCAAATAGAAATAGAAAAAAAAGGGGTGACTTCTATGCGAAAAATGCATTTGTCATCTCAGGTATAAGAATTGTTGCTCTCATTATTTACAAAAAAAAAAAAACAATTCTCTCAATAGATGGCGTTACAACAAAAATAAATAAAAAAAATGTTGTTCATAATTTCACACATAGATGGCTGTATTAAAAATTCCTTATTTTCAAGCGAAAAGAATTTCAGTATTACAATATATAGAACTTTCAAAATTGAATTGATAGGGATCTCATTAAAAAGGCATAATTGGTGAACTTTGAACAAGCGCATAAAGTGATCGCGTAAACCAGCCGATGACAGGTCGTAAGCCCTGTAGGTGCCTTGATTTCCCGGTTCTCCTACAGTAAATATTCCAACTTCGTCTCTATTGAGATAATTAAAAATCTTTTAAAATCCAATGTTTGCGCATATGCAATAATAAAAATATTCGATGTATGAAAGATATTTTTACTACATACATACATTTACAATCGCCTCATAAACAGAAATAATATATGTCTATCAATATAATAATAATAATAAATACTTTATTGCACCCTGCTCAAGTGGCGCGTTTATTGCCATTTGGAAATTTCTTCCAACTAACCAGTGTTTCCAGCCCAGAGAAGCAATATTAGCGTGAGAAATCAATCACTATAATTTTCCCCTCTGGAAATAAATACATACATACCATCACGCCATGTCCCTTGCGGGGTAGGCTCAGAGAACCAAACGCCACACTTTTCTATCCTGGCACGCATTTCTCGCCTCGTCCACGTTCATGCATCGTCTCATACATGTTCGTCTGTTGCTCACACTTCTAACATTTCCGTCTTTCAGAATATCGTTCACATGGTCGTTCCATTCCTTTTTTGGGCGTCCCCAACCTCTCATTCCATTCCTTTCCGCTCTGTATATTTTCTTCGTCAGGCGCTCCTCATTCATTCTCCCCATGTGACCAAACCATCTCAATGTAAATAAATAAATAAATTTCTCTCTTTCTTATACATGTTCGTCAGTTGGTATCAATTTTTGTCATTACTATTACAATATATTTTTTTTACTATAATTATAGTATGTAGGTATTCAAATTGTGACAATTATTTTGTAATAGGTACCTATCATATCTGTAAAAAAATGTATGAATTAAATGTGTTTTTTTCTGTGATATACCTATAATTTAAATATTTTTTCTCCCACCTCGGAACAGGCTCAGCCTATTGAGGAGGTTTATACTAAATAAATTAATAATACTTTGTTTTTTTATTTTATTTTATCGTTTTTATCGTGCTAATAATAAAATAAAATTTGAAAGTATGTCATATACCTGTATAATTTATTCATATAAAAATAATATCATTTGATTAGGTATAGAATTATTTAGCAAGTTTGCTAGTCTAAATACATAAAAAAATAATATTTAGACGAACAATAGCGTAAGTCAAAAAAAAATCTTATTTTTTGCAACTTTTTTATAAAAAAAACTTGCCTATCTGCTGGTACATGCTTCTTAAGTATAAATTAATACTAATCAATAAAAAAGAAAATATCAAAAAACCAGCCAAAAAATAAAAAAAATCTCTCGGACTGTTAAAAGTTCTCCAACTTGAAGTTACTTAAATCTTGGTATCACACCAGTTTTTTTTTATAATTTGAACATAGTCCTCTGTTTCTTTAATTCAAATTTATTTTAAAATAATCAGTATTTAACTAGATCATTTGTATATTTAATACAGTTATCAGACCTAACCCGTTTTTCAAATGGGCGATACATACGGTGTCTTAGCATAATTTACAGCGTCTTTTCTTAAATGGATCAGGTCAAGAATGGAATTGGTCCACATTAATAATATTATAACTGTAATTGGTATCGTAATATATTTAAATGTATTTATATTTAAAATGAATATGAATCTCAATACATAAAAACAATTTATAGAAGTTTTTCGTATCTGTTTCTCGGTGAACTAAATACTTACTAATTGAATGAGGCGTATAAACCTAACACCCCAATTTCAAATCAAATTCATCAAATATATCAAACAGAATGACCCGAATGCAGAGTCCTAGGTACCTAAATACTAACTCCTAACCTCACTGGAGTATTTAGTATTCTTAAGTTAGCAATTGTGTTGCAGAGACATCACTAACTAAATACTTAATACTAAGCCAAACTTTAGGTCGATGGCGTAGCATTGCACATTATTGTATATGAAGAAAAGAGATAGATAGTTTTCTATGGGTTTAGATTGACGTTTAAAATGTTTTTTTGTCATAACAACTTAAACACACTGACAGCTCGATGTCACGATTTTTCTGAAATTCCAGTGAATTTTCGACATCTCGTATGGATCTCGTATGTTTGGTATTTGATTTGACAAAATTACCAAATACATATTCAACGAAAATCATCATCCATCAAAAAATCTCGTATTTTAGTACTAAACCACTCGTAAGGTTCCTCGCTATCAACCTTACTTTTTGACAATTCGCAAATGTTAGTTGACGCCAACGCGCATGCGCTAAGTATTAAAATAATATGTCTCTGCAATGCAATGTCTCATAGGTGAACTTGGTAGCATCCTCCAGTTAGGAAGCCACGTGATCTCCTAACTTAAGTGAGCGACTGTGCAATGAAAACATGGTTAGTATTTAGAATTTAGTATTAAGGTAGGACTCTGCATTCGGACCTATGTTTCTAGAAAAAAATAACATAAGTATTTTCAACATTTCTCAAGTGAATGTTCGTCACACAATTTTAAAATTCAGCATAAATTCCCCTAATTTGTTTTCTTTTATCGTTTGTCTTTTATTTTATTTACTTGTTGATTGGATATTTTACTGCCTCGCTAGACATAGGTCCTAATATATGATTTTTGGCTCCTATAATGCACAACTATCGAGATTATAATAATTTGTAGAGGTTTCGTCATATTATTCCAAGATATAACAATATAAACACGCATATTAAAATCAAATTTGATTTGTGATAAATGAAATTTGTCTTAAAACACCGCTAAACTACCTTGAACAGGCGTACAAGCGTTGTGTAAAATTAGTATGAGAGATACACAGTCGTTGATCAACTGATCTGCTACACAGCGTTTATTGGTAACGTTTTTGCCTACACGGGTGTTAAACGGTCGTATAACTTTGACAACACGTTTATTAGTAAGACTGTAAGTATCAAACTATTAAGTCCCCGTAGATATTGTGTACTGCCTTACAAATTGTATGAAACGAGATCACTAAATTCAATTTTTATTAAAATTGGTAAGAAAAGTTTGAGATATACTGCTAAAATATTCATATTTTTATAAAAAAATTATATTATCTAGTTGGGATGTTTCGGATTTTTTACATACTTCGTGAAATTTTGGAAATATAGGAAGCTTAACACATAATTTTATCATAAAATATATCAATTTATCTTTCTGCAGTCCTTTTCCATATAAAATATAGGTACTGCCTCCCTAACCAGCCAGATGGTTAAAAATTATTTGACCAAAACCAATTTAGTTATTTTATTTTTATATTTTAGTTACTTATTTATTATATAATGCTAACTGGCTCATGCCAGTCGCAATTATAACTACAAACAAACTTAACAAACCTATTTTTACCAAACTTTTGTAAGTTAGGTTTAAAAAATCGGTGTACATCCTAGGCTATCCTGCATGGTTGGTCAGGGAGGCAGTACCTAAATTTAACTATACCAAATCTCACATTCCTCAGTGCGCGCAGTTTGCTTCATAATTGGCCCGAAGTATTCACTCTACGGGTCGTATTATGGGAGTTATTTGAGAAAAATATAAGAAGAAGTTAAGGTTTTTTTTAGCAGTATTCTCGCAGTATGGGACCTTGCCATTTTCTTAAATTACTCTCGTAATACGACCCTACGTAGTATTAGTATGTTGACAATTGACGTATTTTCATTTAGTAGATAGATCTCAATTATAATTTCGGTTTAGTATATGTACCTACTTTTTATTATTATTATTATTTATTTAAATGGCAATAGTAACCTCAAATGAAGGAACATTGGCCAGAGTCAAGTTTGTTACAAAATCGTGCATTTGTTAATTACAATAAAATAAACAACAAATTATAAAATATGTGGAAAACAAAAAAAAAAAAAAAATATTAATAATTAATACTGAAATTAAAAATTTAAAAAGTTGTGAAAAAAGTTTTGTTTTTAAATGGGAAGTAGAAAATGAAATCACAATTTGACGTTATTCTGTCTGATAAATTTTGTAAGGACATTAAGTACTTGAAATTTATTAAGGCTGAGTAAGGAGGTGATATTATGAGGAGGAAATATTTTAAATTTAATCAGATGTGTTAAAGATATTGGGAACTTAGATGTAGGGCAATTGAAAAATATGTGATCCAAGCTGCCTTCTTCTTGGCCACATTGACAAAGAGATGAGTTCTTAATACCCAACCTTGCTAGGTGAGAAGGGGAACAGCAGTGTCCGAATCTCAAACGTACCTACTTTTTGCACGGAGTACTACATCTAGTATATTGTAATAAAAATCTATGGTTCACAACACCAACACATACAACCAAGTTCACACTGACAGCTCGATGTCTCGATTTTTCTGAAATTAAAGCGAATTTTTACCATTTTGTTACATTTTTCTTAAATAACTATCGCAATACGACCCTACATATTGATAATATGTTGACAATTGACGTATTTTCATTTAGTAGATAGGTCTCAATTATATTTTTGGTTTAGTATATTATGTATATTAAGGTCATAAGTGCATCAGAGTTATTTCAAATATCTATGGTGGGTGTGCGTCAATGTAGATAATTATATAATACTTCAAATTATTCCTCTAACATTGCACAATATTTGAATTTCTTGTCTGGTGTGTGCTGGTGTATGGCAGCGAAACTTGAACTAACAGCCGGAGAGAATCTGGACGTCTGGCTCCGTTAGAAATGTGGTGCTACAGGCGCATGGCTAGGATGATCCTTCGGTCAGACCACAGGTTGGAAGTTTCATATTTCACCGCGCCGCCGCGCCCCCTCCCGGACGGAATTAATTTCACCTACGAATTCACACAGCTCGTACTTCCATTTAGACTTTTGTGACAAGTAATAGGTATCACATGGAACTGACAATTATTAGGTGATAAGTATCGATTCCGCTCCCACATTCCAAATAACGTGGTTTAATTTTTTTAACGTGGCTACGAAGATGACAACAGTAGAATTTGGGTCCATTGAACTCATTCGAAGAAGCGCACTGCGTAGCGTTGGTGAGGATTTGCAATCTGCTCAGGATTTTAAAAAGACCCGGGTAGTATGAAGGTGGAAACACATGATTCGGAGGTTTGTTCCACAGCTGGGCTGATGTGTTAATAAAAGAGTTGGAGAAGCGACTGGTTCGTGTATTGTGAAGGTTTACTGTGAACGGGTGTCGAGATTGAGTCAGATTGGGTCGGGTCCTCGTCCCAGGGCCTGTATAAACATATCATATGTAGACTTTTTAGTTTTTATTCTTTCTTTTTTGTACTTGCATTGTCACTGTTTAAATAAATAAATAAATAAATAAATATATTCTTAACACAAAATTAATATAACTAGATAACAATTCAACTATTCGTGATGTCAAGGGTCGGAATAAATAAACTATGATAAACTCGACGCTGTATTGAGATAGACGGTCGACGCATGAATGGCTGCTCGATTGATTTGTATGGACGGCGATGGGCTGTAGTTCGTCAATCTTCGGGAACTGTCTAGGATATACAAATTGCAGCTTAAAAAATCAGGAGCGCAGCTACACTAGGATTGTAACCATGAAGAAGAAGAATTTAATAATTTCATGCGTATCTATATTAATTTATTGCGTATGTAAATGGTAATCAATGTGAAGTTCGTACGCGTCTATACGCGTCTTTTTTCGTATACAGCCCTGTCTCGAGACAGCGAGATAGCTCTCTCGAAGCAATCTCAACTACTCTAAAAATCTCCTAAAAGCGACCAACTATAACCGTTTTTAGACCCCCTTTGCGCAGGTACCGCCCACCGCAATAAACAGTCGACTTATCACAGGTATAAGTTAAGTCAGTCGACATCCCCAGTGTAGTTATTAACAGTGTATTAGCAACATGGAAAATATTACCCCAAGTTAAGAGGAATAAATGTGGACATTATTATTATTATTTATTACTTCTCGGGCAACTAACAGGTACTATGTCAAATATTAAATTAAACACGCACCCAATAACAAGTTGCCACATTCTGGAGACTTACGATATTAATCGTCTCACAGATCCAGACTGAAAACACAATTAAAAACTGTGTCTCCACCGGGAATCGAACCCGGGACCTTTGGATCAGCAGTCAGATACCCAACCCACTGAGCCAAGAAGGTGGACATGTAAAATATTCAATATTTTATATTTATATTGGTATTATTTTACTTTCAGACAATATTTTCATAGCATTGAAAATAAACCAAGTTTTTTTCTTTATTTGTTGTCATAACTTTCTTGTCATAATTCATTCATTCATTCATACCATCACGGCATATCCCACAATGTGGGGTAACCAGCGAAAGATGTGCGGGTGTGCATTGCCATATAAAAGGGAGCACAACATATCTGTGTATACCCACACACCAGTCTCGTCTCACCTAAAAAGGCACTATATTCAGAATGGGTGGTGAACCTCATTGCTGAACTATGTGAGATGTTATTGTTGCCTGTTGTATTTTCTATTACCCGGCTCTTACGAGACACCCGAAACACTACATTCAGAATGTGTGATGGTGAACCTCATTGCTGAACTATGTGAGATGTTATTGTTGCCTGTTGTATTTTCGATTACCCGGCTCTTACGGGACACTCAAAAACAATAATAGAAAAGAGTGGAAGCACTATTCTAAGCCGGTGCCTTACAGCTAATTACACATAATAATTGATATTCAAAATAAATCAGATTATATTCCTTGTTTATGTCATTATTTGTATATTTCAATAAAATGAAATGTTTTTTGTGCCAAATTTTTGTAATTCAAATAAAAAAATATAATGGTTGATGTCGCTTCTGCGATAACTGTGGACATTATAAAAAATATTGTTTAAAAATAAAAAAAACACCACAAAATTGATTTAGGTTTTTTTACCCCATTTATTTACGCCGTCGTTTGAAGGTTGAATAGAAATTGTTGCAAAGTGGGGATAAGTACCTACGCTTAATGGACGGAGACATGCGTAAATGTCTGGTCGCTCTTGGGAGAAATAAAGAGTATTCTATGTATACATTTTGATACCGGTCTTGAGATCAAAATTAGTGAGTTTTATATCTTTAATACCATTTTGGTTCAGGACGTGTGCTCAAGATCAGACTCAAGCTTGAGAAAGAATCTATAATACGGGCCACAGGCACAATTAAAAAAACTTCAGGCTCTCGCACCATTATCCTGAACATTTTTAAATAATTCTGGTTGATTTATGAATGTGGATACAAAGTATGTACCTACACGATTTATGTGCTGCGTATAATTTACGCATGTTTGACATGTAATGATAAAGTTAATTATTTATTATATATATATATATACATAGATAATTTATTTCGCAACATTTTATATATATATATATATATATATATATATATATATATATATATATATATATATATATATATATATATATATATATATATATATATATATATATATATATATATATATATATATATATATATATATATATATATATATATATATATATATATATATATATATATATATATATATATATATATATATATATATATATATATATATATATATATATATATATATATATATATGCCTAGTTTCAATAAACAATGTTTCTGATAAATAATAATATTGAAATTAAATATGATTTATTGCCGTCGTAAATTATGACAAATTAAAACATCAAATGACAGGATGATAACTACTACTTATAAATTATAGATTCATAAAATGAAATAAAATTATTGTATTTATAAGTATTTGAAATGGATTTTTATTGTGAATTGATAATAGTATCGACCTTGTGTATGAGGAGACGATTCGCGTCGATGGTCCATGTAGAGATAATGGAAGGGTATATTTTGGTTTTATTTTATGCGGGAATATAACAGATTTATGTGACGAGCAAAAGTCTTGCAACGATTCCTCAATTTTCCAAAAGTGTATTAATTCTCATCAATATCTCAATAGCAGTCATGTTGTATATATTTCCAGAAATTCAAAAAGGATTATGGGGAGGGGACTGCTGCCAACGTACCTATTTTTCAATTTGATATACCATCATTATTTATTATCAAATCGTTTTGAAACAAATAATTTAGATAGTTTGGATATTAAGAGAGTGACTACATACTGTGCGATAGGAAGAACCTTCGAAAATCAAAAGATTGTATGGTTATACCTGGTGAACCTCTAACTTCTCAACATAGACTCCTGGTCGCGGTCTTTTCACTCTCTACACCCTTAAACAGAAGGCTAAACCGTACACCCAAGATCAAATGGCATGAGCTAAACAACGAAGCAAAGGGTAAACTACTCACGGACAATATAGCACAATACTTGATAAGTGACATTGGCAAACAGCAGTCCGTAGATGAAATGTGGAACGGCTTTGAAGATAAGTGTAAGCAAGAGGCAAAAAAGATTTTTGGGATGTCTAAGGGTGGACTGAGCTCCAATAAAGATACATCATGGTGGAGCGACGAAATCAAGGAGGTACTTAAAGAAAAAAGAGCAGCATTCAAGACTTGGCAAAGAACAAACCTGGACCTGGTTTGGAACAACAAACCTGGAAGAAAAAGTACAAAATTTTGAAAGTTCTGGCCAAGAAGAGGGTAGCTGTCTCAAGAGCAATGGCAAACCAAAGTTATTATGACAAACTGTAGAATTCTGAAAACGACAGAGACATATTTAAACTTGCTAGATACCGACATAATATAACTAAAGATATAAAAACAAATAAGTACATAAAGAATGAGGGAGGAAAACTGCTTACTGCGGATGCAGATATAAATACCAGATGGCAGCAATATTACTCCGATCTGCTAAACGAAGAGTTCCCTAGTAAAAACCTTGAAAATATGAAACCTACAATGGGTCCCATCCATGAAATATCTGAACTTGAGGTTAAAACAGCACTTTCCAATATGAAAAACAACAAAGCAACGGGTCCCGATGAAATATCCACAGATCTACTTAAGAGGCTCGGCCCAGTCGGTATAAGGTGGCTCACAAAATTATATAATCACATTTTGAATGGTAACAAGATCCCTAATTCCTGGAGACATAGCACATTGATCCCATTTTTTAAAAATAAAGGAGATATCAGTCAATGTCATAACTATCGAGCAATAAAACTCACAGCCCATGCATTTAAAGTCTGGGAAAGAATAATAAACATAAGATTGCAGAAGATACTTAAATTATCACCCAATCAGTTTGGTTTTACAGGTGAAAAATCAACCACAGATCCAATACAGTCTATAAGAGTACTACTGGAGAAAAGTCGAATAAATAAAAAGAATGTACATATGGTGTTTATTGATCTGGAAAAAGCGTTCGACAGGGTCCCACGTAGACTGATATGGCACACATCAAGAGCACATAATATTCCCGAACAGTATGTTGACCTCCTGAAGGATATGTATAGTGAAAGCAATACCAGGGTCAGAAGTCCTGCGGGTTATAGCGAAAACTTTGATGTTAGGGTCGGTGTTCATCAGGGCTCAGCTCTGAGCCCCCTAATCTTTAACATGGTGATGGACTACTTAACAAAAAACATCCAAAAACAACTACCGTGGTGCATGCTATATGCAGATGACGTCGTGCTAATAAACGAAGACCCCGTAGATCTGCAGGAGTCTCTGAATGAGTGGGTGGCTGCCTTGGAGGACAACGGTCTTAAAATCAGTAGAACGAAGACAGAATACATGCCGTGCATTTTCGATGGTAGTGCAGCTGGCCCCGATATATACATAGATAACACACCTCTTCCAATAGTTAATCAGTTCAAATACCTCGGATCCGTTGTGACACCAGATGCCTCCGTAGATGCAGACGTAACACACCGCGTGAATATGGGATGGATGAAGTGGAGAGCCCTGTCGGGTGTTACGTGTGACCCAAGGATACCCATAAAAACTAAGGGCAAAGTATATAAGACAGCTGTCCGCCCGGCTATGCTATACGGATCAGAATGCTGGACCATGAAGAAAAAGCATGAGCAAAAAATGCACACAGCAGAAATGAAAATGCTCAGGTGGTCCGCAGGTGTTACAAGGGAGGATAGAATTAGAAACGAATACGTCCGAGGAAGTTTTGGGGTCGCGCCTATTCCGGAGAAATTAAAAGAAACAAGACTCCGATGGTACGGACACGTAAGCAGACGAAGTGATGATCACGTGGTCAAACTCGCACTGGACATACACACACAGCAGTCCAGAACTAGAGGTCGTCCACAGGCCACCTGGTGGACAAATATTGAAAGGGAGCTGAGGAAGGAGCAGCTAACCAGAGAGATGACACAAGATCGAAAGGTCTGGCGATTACGTACCAGAAGGGCCGACCCCAGATGAACTGGGAAGAGGCAAGGAAGAAGAAGAAGGATATTAAGAGAGTGACTGCTGCCAACGTACCTATTTTTCAATTTGATATACCATCATTATTTATTATCAAATCGTTTTGAAACAAATAATTTAGATAGTTTGGATATTAAGAGAGTGACTGCTGCCAACGTACCTATTTTTCAATTTGATATACCATCATTATTTATTATCAAATCGTTTTGAAACAAATAATTTAGAGAGTTTGGATATTAAGAGAGTGACTGCTGCCAACGTACCTATTTTTCAATTTGATATACCATCATTATTTATTATCAAATCGTTTTGAAACAAATAATTTAGATAGTTTGGATATTAAGAGAGTGACTGCTGCCAACGTACCTATTTTTCAATTTGATATACCATCATTATTTATTATCAAATCATTTTGAAACAAATAATTTAGATAGTTTGGATATTAAGAGAGTGACTGCTGCCAACGTACCTATTTTTCAATTTGATATACCATCATTATTTATTATCAAATCGTTTTGAAACAAATAATTTAGATAGTTTGGATATTAAGAGAGTGACTGCTGCCAACGTACCTATTTTTCAATTTGATATACCATCATTATTTATTATCAAATCGTTTTGAAACAAATAATTTAGATAGTTTGGATATTAAGAGAGTGACTGCTGCCAACGTACCTATTTTTCAATTTGATATACCATCATTATTTATTATCAAATCGTTTTGAAACAAATAATTTAGATAGTTTGGATATTAAGAGAGTAACTGCTGCCAACGTACCTATTTTTCAATTTGATATACCATCATTATTTATTATCAAATCGTTTTGAAACAAATAATTTAGATAGTTTGGATATTAAGAGAGTGACTGCTGCCAACGTACCTATTTTTCAATTTGATATACCATCATTATTTATTATCAAATCGTTTTGAAACAAATAATTTAGATAGTTTGGATATTAAGAGAGTGACTGCTGCCAACGTACCTATTTTTCAATTTGATATACCATCATTATTTATTATCAAATCGTTTTGAAACAAATAATTTAGAGAGTTTGGATATTAAGAGAGTGACTGCTGCCAACGTACCTATTTTTCAATTTGATATACCATCATTATTTATTATCAAATCGTTTTGAAACAAATAATTTAGATAGTTTGGATATTAAGAGAGTGACTGCTGCCAACGTACCTATTTTTCAATTTGATATACCATCATTATTTATTATCAAATCGTTTTGAAACAAATAATTTAGATAGTTTGGATATTAAGAGAGTGACTGCTGCCAACGTACCTATTTTTCAATTTGATATACCATCATTAATACTAAACGAATCATTCTGAAAAAAATAACCTAGTTAGTTTGGATATTAATAAAGAGAAATATACCTTAATTTTTTGATTATGTTCTGTATATATTATTGTAGGAAAATAATAAGCATACCCCGATTTTAGACATTTATCTTAAATTTCTAAAAAACTATAAGGTATAGAGCAATATTTTTTTTTATTAATTAAAGAAGAACAAAATACCTGGAAAAATATGATATGACGTTGCATTAACGCATCAGGTTAGGTAAATAAACCAAAAAAACTTTTATAACGCAATGGCGCTGAATGGAAAATAAATGTTTTTTAGGTTTATTTACTAAACCTGAAGCATTAATGCAACGTCACATCATATTTATCTAGATATTTTTGTCTTCTTTAATTTAAAAAATAATATATTACTCTACGCCTTATAGTTTATTAAAAATATATAATAAACGTTGAAAATCGGGGTATGCCATTAGTTTTCTACAAGAATTTATACAGAACATTATCAAAAAGTTAAGGTATATTTTTCTTTATTAATACCCAAACTATCTAAATTATTTGTTTTCAAAACGATTTGATAAGAAATAATGATGGTATATCAAATTGAAAAATAGTTACGTTGGCAGCAATCCCCCCCTTTATAAAGAAAAATATATATCTTTACTTTTTGATAATGTTCTGTATAAATAATTCTTGTAGAAAAATAATGGCATACCCCCATTTTCAACGTATTACATCTTGTATGTATATTATAATAAAACAAAGACAAATACATATCGTTAGCAGAACAAATAAAATCACAATGGAAACAAGAAAAAGTAACAATAGTCCCGATAATATTATCATCTACAGGCACCATACCAAAAACACTCCAAAACATTATAGACATACTAAAGTTACCCCCCATACGTCATCACCAACATACAAAAAACTACAATTTTTATCAACACATCATGTACAATATTCAGAAAATTCTTATAGGTACCAGCTTAAACAATTACACAAATTAATTTTTTATTATCATCATAAATAAATTACATACATAATTATTACTAAACAACTTGAGAATTCCTCAGTTGTTTGATTTATTTTTACCGGTTACTCCGCGAAAAGACGGAATAATAATAATAAAATATTTATTGAGACGAAAAAAAGAAAAAAAACACACATATACAAAGAAATATATCAATAAATGAAAAAAAAAACAACTTTTTCGACTCAAAAATACATATATTACTAGCGGACCCGACAGACGTTGTTCTGTCCGAACTATTTGTGAAACAATAAAATATACGTAACATATATTTGAATCATATGGATGTTATTATTCGCTAAGCGAACTTATATTTTCTTGTTCGATAAGCCGCTAAACACTTTGAGGTTAGATTGATTGTCATATCGTATACTTATAATTGCAATACAGCATAGATGGTCTAGACACAAATCTGGATGGTCTGGTCATAATTGAAATATGAATAATACCGAAACAGAGCAAAACGAAATTTAAATGTCAAAAAAAACAAACTACGACGCAAATGACAGATTTCTTAGTGTTGTTAGATGGAAAAAAAATAAACATTGCCAATACGACATTAGCGCCACCTATTATAATAATTTATAATTATAAAAACCAATGTTTTATATTTTCCTTTTCTTACATCAATGTTAAAAATTCCATTTTGTGAATCTAAACCATTCAGGGACTCACACAAACACACACAAAAAATTTCATCAAAATCTTTTCAGCCGTTTAGGAGGAGTTCAGTGACATACACACGTACAGAAGAATTATATATATAAAGATAATAATATTATTATATGTTGTTAATTTATCTCGCCCACACCCACAACGATATATTTTGTTGTCAAGTGATAGTTGACACATCCAACATTGCCGAAGATCGAACCCCTTGGCTTCTTATCGCGAGTCGTGTGACTCCAATTGACCCAGTGTAGATACAACAGTATTCGGCTTTGGGACATCAAACGAGCTTGAGATGACCCTTGCCCGCCATCTTGTCAAGAATTCATTCCTTATCGAACGATAAATTCAATTGAAATTTTATAAATTGAAGTGTTTTTGTGGTGTATTATATTATAAATGGGCTGGGCATATGGCTCGACAGGGGGATACTAGGTGGGGACTCAGAATCCCACAGTGGAGGCCCTGGACCAAAAATACAAGTGTCGGAAGACCCCCCAAAAGGTGGTCCGATGACATAGTTCAGAAAGCTGGAAGGACCTGGATGCGAAAGGGGAGAGACGATTGGAAAAGAATGGAAGAGGCCTACATCCAGCAGTGGAGGGAGGAAGGCTAAAAAAGAAGAAGAAGAAAATATTATTGATAACAAATTTCTGTGCAAATGTTGTCCTGCCTGAATGTTGACTTGTCTGCTATAAGCTGGTTCAGCAAACATGAAAATTCTTCTTCTTCTTCTTTCTCAGCCATCTCTCCACTGCTGGATGTAGGCCTCTTCTAAAATCTTCCACTCGTTTTTTTTCTGGGCTTTTCGAACCCATCCGCTTCCAGCGACAGGGACAATATCATCGGCCCACCTTTTCTGGGGCCGGCCTATTCCCCTTTTCATATCCCATGGTCTCCAATTTAGAATTCTGGGTGCCCATCTGTCCGTACCCTGTCTGGCAACATGACCTGCCCATTGCCATTTAAGTTTTGCAACACGATCCATGACATCAACAACTTTTGTCTGGCGTCTGATTTCTTCATTTCTAATTTTGTCTCTTAGACTTACGCCTATCATTTGCCTTTCCATGGATCTCTGAGTGCATTTTAGCTTATGTATGGTCCTCGCAGTTAGCGTGATAGTTTCCAGACAGGCACAGGCAGGAAAAGCGCAAATTATAAAAAAAACGAGTGGGTTGTGGCCAACTCTTAAATCCTCACTAACAAGTCACTTCACAAAGAATTTAAATTTTGTGTGTAAAATATTCATAATTTATTGAAATGATTTGGTTAAATTATTTTTTAATTAAATATTTTATTATGAAAATTTGATAACTCTTCAATGCCATTTTATGTAAGTGGTGTGGCCTTTTTACCAATTTGAAAATAAAAATTTCAAATTTCCTGAGTTTGGGATCACTTTCAAATATTTGACAGTTAAAAAAATTAAGAAGCACTATTCAGATATCCTTCAAAATCTAATGGGGTCAAAGCGTGTATTAGATATACATATTTGCGAAATTTAAAAAGAATCGAATGAGTACTTTAGTATATAATCGATAAAGTAAAATACACGCCGTACATAGCACACAGCACACTGCACATAGTTCACACAGATTTGATACATTGTGATGAAACTTTCAGAATATAATCTCATCATGATACTAGTTGATAATCTGCAATAAAAAAATAGCCTTAAAAATTGCGAATTCATAACTCCCCACTATATCCCTTTGGGTTAGTGAGGAGTAAAAACATGGTTATATAAATTCAACATGTAGCTACTTAAAACGAAAACAAATAAAAAATGAAAAAGGAAATTAATGAAAAAAAAAATAAGAATGTCACAGGAAGAAGGAAAGGGAAAACGGAAGGGGGGGGGTATGCGGAACAGGAAGAAAATTGCTCTTACCCGGCTCTTACGGTGATACCAGAAAATGAAAATAGAAAAAAATCGTCAATATCGGTCTTGCAGTTAAGGAGTTCAGTGACATACACCCGTACTGAAGAAATACACAATAGCGAGTTTATTGCCAGATGGCAATATCTTCAACCAACCATATTCATTTGGTGTATTATATTTTGAGTTTTGTCAATGTCCGGACCAAACTTCGGATCACATCCTTTGGGAGTGTTCCCACCCAATTGTATCCTCTTACAGATCGGAGCTCCTCGTTGCTGTCCGTGGGCCTCTTCATGGTCCCATTGGACATGCGGACTTAGTGATCTCGAAGAACAATTATAAAGCCTTCAAACGATTTTGCCATAGATACGGTGCCTTACTATCCGAAGATTCTCACTGATTTGTTTGTTTCCAGATATTTTGGTCACTTCTCTGATGCCCTATATTGTATGAATGGATCTGAAGTCACCAACAGTCCGCAGGTGTGAATCTCAACTTACACTTGCTGTTTACTTTTTTTGCACCTTGGTGCCGAGATCGCTAGTATAGAGGGCTCCATGAGCTACTCTTCGTGCCATACATCGTTTTTTTTTGTTGTTCATTCTAGCGTTCTGCGTAGGGGCCGTTGACAGTCCCCATATACGGAGCGGACGGTGGTGAGAGTAGCGATATGATTACAACATGTAATAAAAATATAATTAAATTATATAAAACAAACCAATAAAGAGACGGAGGGGACAGGAGAGAGAGGGGGGGGGTACAAGGATATGAAAGGAGACAAATTGAAGTGTTATGTGTAAGGAAATGATTCATCAGATTTTTTAAAGACGGAAGTGTTTAATATAATATTACATAATATTATTATCTGTAATTGGATTTGATATGTGTAATGTTTTTAAGCAATTTATTATGTAGCTGTTTATTTATTTATTTATTAAAAGAAACACCAACAGAACATAAGAATACACATAAAACATAATATATAGATAGTTAGAATCAGCATAGTAGTTACAATACTCCAATAACAGGTGTTTAAAAACATTAAAAAAATATAAATTATACTCTGGACAGAAACACGCAAACGAAGCCATTTAATAGACACTTCCCCACTTACTTTCGAAAATTCAGATATTCTTCCCAAATCTTGTGTAAAACTTCTTGGAGTCAAAATAGATTCAAATCTCAGCTTTTCAAACCAAATTAACACAGTCACTTCTTCTGCTTTCTTTCAACTAAGACGTTTAAAGTCAATCCGAAGGAGTAACCCAATAATTGAAGCGCCTATGCAGTCTTTGGTAAGCGCCTATGTTGTCTCCCGTCTGGGTTATTGTAACTCCTGTTTCGAATTTTATGGTATATCTCAAAAGTTATACTGTTTGCATAATACCAGGCGTACTTTTTTTTTTTAACATTTTTTATTTTTTATTTCCATTGTGACAATTTATGGTTCGAATTGTGAATCTCAACCACACAGGAACCCTCTCCAACTCACACAAAAAAATTCATCATAATAGGTCGAGTCGTTTAGGAGTTCAGTGACATACACACATTAACAAGAAATATATGCATAAAGATTAAATATATCAGAAATTAACAATAGGAAATCATTAATATTATTTTAAAGTGATAATATTATTCTTTAAATAATTTCCAAATTAATGATTCCAATGTACCTACTTGATAGTATTCTTTCGGAGTCCCTTGACCCGGATATGGAGATCAAATACAGAATTGAGGTAGCAAGAGCTGCCTTTAATAAAATGAGATCTTTCTACTGCAACGAAAAGCTCAATATGGACCTGAGACAGCGGATAATGAGATGTTATGTGTGGTCTGTGTTGCTATATGGCTGTGAGACTTGGACATTGAAGGTTAACACCATGAACAGGCTGGAAGCTTTTGAGATGTGGTTGCATCGCAGAATGCTCAAAATCCCTTGGACAGATCTGGTTACGAACTCAGAAGTCTTAAGCCGAGCCAGAACAACCAGGAAACTCTTGTCCACAATAAAGGTCCGCAAGATCACATATCTGGGTCACATAATGAGGGGGGAGAAGTATCACTTGCTCCAACTAATACTGAAGGGCAAGATAGAAGGTCGCCGAGGGACTGGAAGGAGACAGATGTCCTGGCTGCGCAACATTAGGGAATGGACCGGCTTCAGGACCGTGGAACAGATATTCCGGGCAGCACAGGACAGAGAGGGATTTGCCAGAGTGATAGCCGACCTGACATGGCACCGGAAGAAGAAGAAGAATGTACCTACATAAATATTACCAGAAGACCTGAGTGTGAGATGCCTCCCAGATAGCTCTTTTCTCTGACACGGCATTTTCTGTAAGACTGCAAGACTAAAAAGACTTTTGTTCAACACAAAATGTAATTCATATTGATCGTGCTTGCACATATTATTACGTATTTATATACATTAAATAGGTAATTTAACTTACAGGTAGAGACTTGAATTATTCGCGTTTTTTTTTTTTTTTTTAAAAGGGGTGTTATTTTTGTAGAAAGGTGATGTTATTATTCGCGTTATTTTTTTTAAAAAGGAGTGTTATTTTTGTAGAAAAGTGATGTTATTATTCGCGTTATTTTTTTAGAAAAGGAGTGTTATTTTTGTAAAAAAATCAGTGTTATTATTCACGTTATTTTTATTTTTTAAAAAGGAGTGTTATTTTTGTAGAAAAGTGATATTATTATTCGCGTTATTTTTTTTAGAAAAGGAGTGTTATTTTTGTAAAAAAGAGGTGTTATTATTCGCGTTATTTTTTTAGAAAGGAGTGTTACCTATTTTGTAGAAAAGTGATATTATTACTCGCGTTATTTTTTGGAAAGGGGTATTATTTTTGTAGAAAAGCGGCTTTATTATTTTTTTAGAAAAGCGAACATAAAAGTTATTTTTTTTAAAAAGCAGTGTTATTTTCTAGTTAAAGAGTGACTCAAGAAAACGATATTATTTTCTACTAAAAAAAATATAAATTAAGAGAAATCATAACATGATTAATATTTGCAAGTTCTTTTTTCATTAAAAATGATAATATAGATTTAAAAATCCTTATAACAAGTATCTATAATAATATCAGAATAAGTACAATATAACTTTATACGGTAGTAAATTAAATGTATAGCCAAAAAACAATTCTCTCAATAGATGGCGTTCCAACAAAATAAATAAAAAATAATAAGATTGTTGTTCATAATTTCACCCATAGATGGCTGTAGTAAAAATTCCTTATTTTCAAGCGAAAAGAATTTCAGTATTACAATATATAGAACTTTCAAAATTGAATTGATAGGGATCTCATTAAAAGGCATAATTGGTGAACGTTGCGCAAGCGCATAAAGTGATCACGTAAACCAGCCGATGACAGGTCGTAAGCCCTGTAGGTGCCTTGATTTCCCGGTTCTCCTACAATAAATATTCCAACTTCGTCTCTATTGAGATAATTAAAAATCTGTTAAAAAATATCTTTGACTCCCGACAGGGAAAAAAATCCAATGTTTGCGCATATGCAATAATAAAAATATTCGATTAAATTTTATTTTTATTTATTTATTTATTTATTGTTAATACAAAGACAATTTTACAGAGAAATCAGCCATTTTTTTATATGAATTTTAAAGGAATTGTGATGTGGTGTTTTCTTTATGTCATTGTCTAGTTTATTAAATATACGTGGAGCAATAAAATTAAACTGTCTTTGTCCAAATGAGGTCTTCATAATTGGTACAGTATAGTTAATGTTATTTGCATGTCTAGTGGTTCGTGTTTGTTGGGATCTGTTGTGTAAGGTTATGTTTTTATGGAAATTTACAAGTGCAGCTTTGAGGTACAGCTGTCTCGGGTCAAGTACGTCAAACATTCTGAACAAATCATCTGAAGGAAATGATCTCGCTCTTTTGTTTATAATACGCAGTAAACATTTTTGTGCCTTTTTAAGCGGATCCATGATTGATTTAACGCATCCTCCCCATACTACAATTCCATATGATAAAACTGATTGTGTGAGGGAATAATACACAGTTTTCATAGTTGATCTGTCCAAAATATTTCGAAGGGTCTTATAAAGGTGGCCCAACTTTCTTATCCTATTAGAAAGATCATGAATATGGTCTCGCCAGCAGAGTTTATTATCTATTATAACTCCCAGGTACTTTATAGTGTTCGTTTTTGTAAGACATGTGCAATTACACAGATCCGCTGAGTGACAGCTATGAATTCGAAGTTTAAGTTCGGGATTTGTTTTGGGTTGACCAGCCTCCGTGGGACTAAAAGTTAAGAACTTAGTTTTGGAAACATTCAAGGAAAGTAAGTTATGATCAAGCCATTTTTTAACAGTTCTTATGCCGACTTCGGCTAGCTTAAAAGTATTCTGCCATGTTTTAGTCTTGAACAGTAGTACAGTATCATCTGCAAAAGCTATAACTTGGCCCTCCAATGGCAAGTTACACATTTCATTCACGTAAAGGAGAAATAATATAGGCCCAAGAACACTTCCTTGAGGAACCCCATAGGTAATAGATTTCGGTGTACTTTTGAAACCCTCAAGCGAGACCACCTGTGATCTTTCAGAAAGGTAACTTTTAAACCAATCATGGGTCACGCCTACAAAGCCAACACGCGACAATTTATCGAGTAATCTATTGTGTGAAACAGTATCAAATGCCTTAGCAAGATCAAGAAACACAGCAAGGCACTTGAATCCATTATCAGTATTGTTGGTAACATAATCAGTTACTGCCAATATGGCGTCACTTGTATTCATATTCTCTCTGAAGCCGTATTGATTTTTAGACAAGATATTATGTTTTATTAAAAAATCAATTAATCTCTGCTTCACAATTCTTTCGAATATTTTGGAAAAGATCGTAAGGAGCGAGATAGGTCGATAGTTAGATATATCAAGTTTATCGCCTTTTTTAAAGATGGGTTTAATGATTGCACATTTTAACGCATTTGGGAAAATACCTTGAGTAAAGCTGTGGTTAATTATATGCATTAGTGGGGAGGCAATTAAATATTTAGAAGATTTTATTATGTCTGTACTAATCTCATCAATACCAACAGATGATTTGTTACATAGCCCGTTAATATTTTTAATTAATTCATCTTTGCTAGTTGGAGTCAGATATAAGTTAGGTCCGGAAAGGGCAGTAGAATGTTGATCCTCTACATTACTGTCATTATCATTTGAATTTATTTGGGAGGCCAACCTTGACCCAACACCAACAAAGTAATCATTAATTACATCAACGACTTTTTGAGGTTCTTTTTGCAAACTGATAATGGAATCATTAGTTTTGAGTTCCTCAATGGTGTTTAGAGATAATTGAGTATTTGTAGCCTCTCTAATAAGATTCCACGTTTTTTTAAAGTCTGATTTGTTTTGTGTATAGGTTATACTATAATTAAGTTAAAAGTTAAAGTTTAAGTCATAAGTGTAAACATATTTATATATTTTCTACTAGGCTACGCCTGTTCCAGAGTAGCGTTATATAAATCACTTCTATTATTTTTATTCGTCATAGTGTTAGTTAATATTTATAAGGTTTATTGGTAGGTTAGTAATACAGAGGTGCAAGTATATGTTTTAGTGTAGTATGAAAATATTGCTTGATGTTAAAAGAGCTAATGCTAAAATAATTTTGATTTTTTTTTATTCAATTATGTAGTAATATAAAATAAATAAATTTGTTTAAATAATATGTTTAAATGACTTAAAAAAACACTGATTATACGGCATTTTGCATTAAAATCACATTTATTAATATAACCTATGTAAAAAATAATAATTTACATCATTAAATTTTAATTAGATTCAATATTAGGAATCGCTATCGTAGCCAATCGCCTACATATATTACTGAAGGTTTGTTCTTCTGTTAAAACAGTATTATAAGTAGGAGGATAGGAAGGTTTCTATATGAATTGACACTAGTGTGAGGCATCCATATGATATGGATTTATTTATTGTGTCAACAAACTCTTATAGTCATAGTCATGTTGTTTTTTACTCCTCATTAACCCAAGAGAATATAGTGGGGAGTTATGATTTCGAAATTTTTAAAGCTATTTTTTTATTGTAGATTATCAACTAGTATCATGCTGAGATTGTATTCTGAAAGTTTCATCACAATGTATCTGTGTGTGTGTGCTATGTGCTATGTACGGCGTGTTCATTTTACTTTATCGATTATAGACTAAAGTACTCATTCGATTCTATTCGAATTTTGCAAATATGTATATCTAATACTCGATTAGATCCCATTAGATTTTGAATGATATATGAATAGTGCTTCTCAATTTTTTTAACTGTCTAATATTTCAAAGTGACCCCAAGGTCAGGAAACTTAAAATTTTAATTTTTTATTTTCAAATTGGTAAAAAGACACATCACTTTCATAAAATGGCATTGAAGAGTTATCAAGTTTTCATAATAAAATATTTAAATAAAAAATAACTTAACAAACTCATTTCATGAAAATGTTGGAAATTTTCCATACAAAATTTGAATTCTTTATAGAATGACTTGTTAGTGAGAAGTTTAGTGTTGGCCACAACCCACTCGTGTTTTTAATGAATATGTCCTTGTCAAACAAGTACCAACATAAACATCTTCCTACGTTCCCTAAAGTAATCATATAAATGCTTGTGCTATAGGTAAACGAAATCGGTCGAGGCAGGATTCGAACTCGCGACTACTGGATTACTAGCCCAGCGTCTAATCCGTAAAATCCGTCTGATGCGCTCTGTCTGCTGCGCCTGTGTGGACGCTAGCCTTTGTGCACAATGATTTTCGTTTGAAAAAGTTACGTGTTGGCCACAGCCCCTTCGTTATTTTCATGGATTACCTTTTAATATACTGAATAAGGAAAATATATTGTTTAAATTTGTCCACATTTTTCCTCTAGTCTTACACAATAGTCCTCGAAAATTTGTTGCCAAGGAGATGAAATCCGTTCGGAGAACGGGCTCAATCATAGTTAGTCATAATATTTATCATAAAACACTCTGAGATTCTGCATAGCAACAGGAGTAGAACAATTTAACCACGTCACAGTCAAAAGTATTAAATGTGTCTTTCATAACAGTTTCCATTATTTTCAACATAATTCCAGACACACACGGCCGTTATGTACAGTTTGATCGAAAGTACCGCCATACCATACAATGCCATCGAGACGTTTCTCTATCTGGGGTAGACATAGAGAACCGAACGCCAGACTTCTTCTCTCTCTTGACAAACATTTCTCGCTTAATTCACGTCCATGCTTCGTCGAATACACGCTCTTCTCTTATTTTTTACTCCTAACATCAACATATTTATAAGCTCCGTTTATGACACCATCATAATCGACTCACCATTCCTCGCCGTTACAATTTGTCAGCGGCTCCATGTCTGCAAATGACCTAAGATTTTTCATTCTAGTGGGGTGTTTCGGCTTTTTTCGATATTTTTAAAAACTTTGGAAATATAGGCAGTTAAACACATAAATTTATCATAAAAAAAAATGTTCTCAATAAAAAATATCTGAGAAACTCTGGAATTATTTTGAAAAAATTAATTTGAGATTTTGTATTTGTCTATGTTCTTACAAATTTTCAGCGTTCTAGCTTTTATGGTTTCTGAGATATATGGAAAAATAAAGTAAAAATTCAAAAGTTGATAACCCCTGACTGAAACAAAAATTCAAAATTAATAGGGGGACACACACACACACACACGCACACACACACACAGACACACCCTCACACACACACACACACACACACACACACACACACACACACACACACACACACACACACACACACACACACACACACACACACACACACACACACACACACAGAGACACACCCTCACACACACACACACACACAGATACACACACACACACACACACACACACTCACACACACAGACACACGAAATGTTCTACTCCGGTTTCTGAGTAAATCCGTGTACGGAACATATATGCTGCTAAGCCTCTAAGTTGATGTTTTTTGACTTCAAAGTTGAAAAACCGTGAAAAATATAGACCCTGCATACAATCGTGTTCCTTCATACACGCGTCTTGGATTTAAACTGCCTCTCCCATCAAAAGAATTTTATTCTCTTGAACGAATCGACAACGGATCAGACATATTTGCTGTAATACAGATAGATATTCCTTTTACAAATTGTTTTATTGATATAATATTAATCCGACTTTCGTTCAACGCTGTGTTTCACTCGTTCGATATTCAAATTCGAAATGAGAATGGCGGCCGATCACGTTGGCGCGATTTAACAATTCAAATGCGACACCGGGATGAATATCTAACATTTTTACAAACTCGGTTTGCAATATTCATCGAAACGTATCTACTTATTTCGAGAATAAATCCATAAATTTATAAAAACATATTGAATGTCTCATCCTCGTTCAGTACCTAGATAATATAATGCCGTGTGTGTGGCCAGGTATGTCACTATTTAAACGATAGCCACACAGAAGGTGTGAGTTTGCTCGACATCCGGTCATCTAGCGCTACCAATAACAATTATTTCGCACCGCGACACTTCCGGGCGGGAAAATATTTGTATTACACCACGAATTTTCGAACTCCAGCGCGCATTCGAATAACAAAATATAAAATTTAAAAAACCGCATCGTTCCATTGATCTCGTTTGGAACATTCACCGGCAGTATTTAAAAGTTTTGATTTTGGAACAGTAAATTAAAACTATTAATATTATTTTAGAATTTATTGTTCGTTTTTTAAATTTCGTAATTGAATTCTGATACGATTGTTCTCATTCATGTTCGATATTACAGTTCGATAGATAATAAATAGTTAAATATAAAATTAAATTATTTGTTAGAAAATTAAACATTAAGTGTTTTTTTACCTAGATTCATTGACTGATTATTTATTGGACAAAATACTCAAGTGAGTTTTTAATTTATATTTATTTTATTCAAGTGTCATTCATCTTATCTTTATATGGTGTTGTTTTTCCTTTTTACAAATTTATATTGTTTTAATGGGTATTTTAAATCAAACAAATGATTTGGTCTACATATATATTTTTTCCTGAATCCAGGACGACCGTTTCAGCTTATTACGCTCTTATCAAGTGGTAAACATAGAAACTCTGCTTTTTCTTATATACTAAAATTTGGTACATTTTTTCAATTATGAATTGTTCAAAACAATTGTACTATAGTAATATAGTATTGCAAAAATGTACCGACTTTTAGTATATAAGAAAAAGCAAAAATTAAAAAAAATTATATTGTTTTATAATTTTCAGAATTCAATTACGATATTTAAAAATCGAACAATATTTTTTTTTTAATTGCCTTAAACAAAAAAAAATTATTGTTCGATTTTTAAATATCGTAATTGAATTCTGATGCAATTTTTCTCATTCATGTTCGATATTACAGTTCGATAGATAATAAATAGTTAAATATAAAATTAAATTAATATATTTGTTAGAAAATTAAACTTAGTGTTTTTTTTTAACTAAATTCATTGATTATTTTTTTGGACACAATACAAAAGTGAGTTTTTTATTTAATTTATTTTATACAAGTGTCATTTATCTTAATCTTTATATGATATTGCTTTTCCTTAGTACAAATTTATATAAAACATTAAACCACGAAATTTGAGTATTTTCGGTTGAACGTTTTCGAAGCTTATTTTTTATTTTTTCAAATTGAAGCTAACAATGTACAATGAATAGTATATATGTATAAAAATATCAAATATAACAATTATCATCTCCATACATCAATTATTAGCTTACAACACTATCATAATTTATTACAAAATACAGTCATATATTCAAGATACAAAATCATATGTGTGTGTGAGGGTGTGTATGTGTGATGGTGTGTGTGTGTGTGTGTGCGTGTGTAAGTGTATATGTGTGTATGCATGCGTGTTGTGCGTAAGTGATAATCTTATGAAATTCCTGTTTTTAATTTCTGTTTTTAACTTATATTATATACTTAAAAATTGTTCGAAAACATTCGACAGAAAATACTCAAATTTCGTAGTTATTATTCTTTTGCATTGAATAACACGTAACCTTAGATAAATTTGAAAAAGGACTGCCTCAGAACAGACTCTTCTAGTGAGGCAGTAAATTTCTAAATATTATGTCCTGTGTGCCGACCGCCTTGACACAGTTGGTAAGCCGTTTGGTTTCTGTGCGGGCGTCCTGGGTTCGATTCCCAGCAGAGAAGAAATTTATTTAAATTTATTTCTCACGCAAATATTGCTTCTCTGGGCTGGAAACACTGATTAGTCGGAAGAAATTGCCATAAGGCAATAAACTCGCCACTTGCGCAGGGTGCAAGGAAGTGTTTATTATTATTATTATCATTGTGTCATGGGTAGGGTGACAGGAAAATTATTCGAAAAACAATTATTCGAATGCTCAATTTTACGAAAATCAATTTTACGAATGGCAATTATTCGAATCACATTTTTTCGAAAAACAATTTTCCGAACACACAATTATCAGAATTTACAATTGTTCGAATTTTTATGACGTCATGTTGGTAGTATTGTGAGAGGAATAAACCATAGATTTTTATTATAATATACTAGATGTCATAGTTAGCAATTTTCGTATGAATCGAAAACAAATGACTCACTTTTTGCACGGAGTACTACATCTACATAGTATATTATGTTTAATAAAAATCTATGGAATAAACAACATGGCGACGCACCGCGCTATCAGATATCCTAGGATGTACAACTATTTTTTAAACCTAAACCTACAAAACTTTGGTAAAAATAGGTTGGTTAGATTTGCTTGTAGTTATAATTGCGACTGGCGTGAGCCAGTTGCATTATATATTTAAAAAAGTAACTATATTATTAAAATAAAATAACTAAATTGGTGTGAATACTTGATAAACATAAACTGGTGTACAAACTAGGCTATCCCGCGCTGTCAAACATCAGTTATTAAAAATGTGCAAACATACGTAGGTACCCAACAATAATACAACAAGTAATAATAGTCTTCATCGAATATATTTTACTGGCAACAAATATGTCAAAGGAGGCAACATAATGACACAAAAATATATTAAATTCGGTTAATTGGTTTTCCAACAAATGTTAGTTCGAATAATTTGCTTTCGGACAATTGTCATTCTGATAACTGATTTTCGAAAAATTGTTATTCGTACAATTGCGCATTCGAACAATTGTGTTTCGAAGAATTTTCATGTAATCCTATAATTTAATTATTCGTTTTGTTCGATTGCTCACATTTGGAATTATTTAACATTATTCAAATGTTTTGATTTTGGAACAGTAAAAGAAAACTTTTATTATTTAAAAATAACTATAGATTTTACTAGGTGAGCATTCCAATTTTAATCGTAATTGAGTCATCACCATCTTAATACACCTTAATCTTTTATTAATCTTAAAAATGTTTAAATCAGTACTCGCTGACATAAGTCGCTGGTTCATAGTCTATTGATTGATTAAAAATGAAAGATTAACATTAAATTAGGCAGTAAATATGTATTACGTCAATTTTTTATTAGAAACGTAATGTTTTGTGGTGTCGTTTGAAATAAATATACAAATATTCATATTTAGGTAAATTTGAAGGTTATAGGAAGATTAATGTTGTATTTTATTTTGATATTCATTTTATCACTTCGCATAGACATTATTTTTTTCTACTAAGTCATCAAATATATAATTTTGGTATTTCTTCAATTCCTATATCATCATATTTTGTTGATAAATTAATAAAACAAAATGAATGTCTGTTTGTTCGTTTGTGACAGCCACCTAACAATAAAATAGTGATACCTGGAATAGGGATTTTAAATTTTGTATTTGTGTTTCTGGTAGGTTGATCGTGTGCACCCACAATTATTTTTTTCTTTTCTCTTTAGATATTATGTTGTAGACTAAGATGGGGATAGCACTAAGTATATATTCTCAGGTACCTCTTGATAATAATTATGGAGATGCTTTCTCCAAATAATGTATGTACGCCATATTTAATACGACTAGTATCTATTTACAATATTTTAGGGGTATAATGTTAATTGATTATTGAAAATGATTATTTATCAGAAGGTTTAGTGTGTTTTTTACTCCTCACTAACACAAGGTGATATAGTGGGGAGTTATGATTTCGCAATTTTTAAGGCTATTTTTTTTGCAGATTATCAACTAGTATCATGCTGAGATTGTATTCTGAAAGTTTCATCACAATGTATCTGTGTGTGGGTGCTATGTGCTATATATGTGCTATGTGCTATGTACGGCGTGTTCATTTTACTTTATCGATTATAGACTAAAGTACTCATTCGATTCTATTCAAATTTTGCAAATATGTATATCTAATACTCGATTAGATCCCATTAGATTTTGAACGATATATGAATAGTGCTTCTCAATTTTTTTAACTGTCAAATATTTCAAAGTGACCCCAAGCTTAGGAAACTTAAAATTTGAAATTTTTATTTACAAATTCGTAAAAAGGCACATCACTTTCATAAAATGACATTGAAGAGTTATCAAGTTTTCATAATAAAAAATTAAAAAAAAAATAATTTAACTCATTTCATGAAAATGTTGGAAATTTTCCATACAAAATTTGAATACTTTATAGAATGACTTGTTAGTGAGGAGTTTAGCGTTGGCCACAACCCACTCGCTTTTGTTTCTTGCCGTTCACCAACATTGTAGTGTCCTTCGGCATATAACAGGTTTAATTATATTATAGATCTATATAAGAATTATGTACTTAATTTAAACTTTAACTTTTAACTTAATTATACATTTTATTTCCTACTTTATCAAGTTATATTGTACCTATATCAGATATTATTATACTTGTAAAAAAGGATTTTAAATAAATACTTAAATAAAATGTCAGTTCAATATTTGAGATGTCAGTTCACCATGACGAAGGGTTTCAAATGAAATAGGTTTCTGATTGAAGAGAGTGCACAGACAACGCCGTGCGGGTCTGCTTGTGTTCCAATCATATCTTGATAATATTTTTACTCTCCACAACTATATAAAAGTGGAGAGTTTTGATGGCATAAATTTAAAAAGTATTTTTATATCAATTTTTTAACGGATATCATGTAAAGAGTGCATTCTATGATGTTCGTCGTGATGTTTTTGTATGTATGACGTTCTATGAAAATCTGCTTCCTCTTTACTCCTCATTTTTAATTCCTCACTACCCCGATGGATATAGTGGAGAGTTATGAATTGGCAACTATTCAGGCTATTTTATTTCAGATTATCAACTAGTATCATGCTGAGATTGTATTCTGAAAGTTTCATCACAATGTATCTGTGTGTGTGTGTGCTATGTACGGCGTGTTTATTTTACTTTATCAATTATAGACTTAAGTACTCATTCGATTATTTTCAAATTTTGTAAATATGTATATCTAATACTCGCTTAAATCTCATTAGATTTTGAAGCATATCTGATCAGTGGTTCTCAATATTTTTAACTGTCAAATGTTTGAAAGTGACACCAGCCCTAAAATTTTATATTTTTGTTATCAAATTTCTAAAAAAATACATCACTTTCATAAAATGGCATTGAAGAATTATCAAGTTTTCATAATAAAATAAAAAAACTTTGTAGATTGACTTATTGGTGAGCAGTATAGCGTTGGCCACAACCCAATCGTTTGTTTATATAATTGAAAATAAAATATCTTGTACTAGAGAGTTAAGTGTTGGTCACAACTCTCTCATAATATTAAAATTTATAGTAAAATATTTTTATTTCAAGGTCACAGTCGTAAAAGAATCAATATTTAATTTATATTGATTACTAACATACACATACATACATTATACGCGTTGTACTTTAATGCATGTGTACAAAACGAGTGTGTTGTGCTCAACACTAAACTCCACTAAAATAAGTGTACATTTTATAAATTATGTGTTTGGTGCGTTGGGTTAGTACCTATTCCAGTGGTCGCGAGTTCGAATCCTACCACGACCGATTTCGTTCACCTATAGCACAAGCATTTATGCCTAGTTTAGGGAATGGTGTATATCAACTTGTTACAAGAACTTCATCATCATAAGTTTGACAGCCCTGGGTGGGCCTTGGCTGAATCCAGGAGTCTCCTCCATTCCCGTCTATCCATTGCCTTCGTTCTCCAGTTTCTAATATCTATTGTGGAAGCATCGACACTGTCCATCCATAGAGTCCTTGGTCTTACACAGAAAGTCTCACACAGAAAGTGTGAGGTGTTTTGTGGGGTTGTCGTCGTCCATTCGGATTATGTGACCAGCCCATCTTATGGGCCCTATCTTGATGCAACTGATCACATCGGGCTCTTCATAGGTCTCATAATATAGCTCCTTGTTGTATCAACGACGCCAACCATTATTCTCTTGTATTGGCCCGTAGATCGTTCGAAGGATCCTTCTCTCAAAAGCCACTATGGATCCTTCAATTTGTTTAGTCATCACCCAGGTTTCGGAAGCATACGTTACAAGCAAGGCCGTAGCCAGAGGGGGGATCAAGGGGGATTGATCCCCCCCCCATAAATGAAAAAAAAGAAAATATTTCTTTAGTAAGTAACAATGAGACTGCAGTTACATACGGTGCACCCATTTCACTCTGTTGTTACGGTGCACCCATTTCAAAATTTTGTATGAAAAAAATAATTATTGAAATATATTCAGCATTTTTATCACATTTTTTTAGCGTGATACTGCGTCAGGTATACTGGTGCATGCTCGCACATACATTAGATTTTTAGATGTTCTTATTTTTCCAGGACGCGTGAGACAAACACAAACACAAATTTTAATTAAACACACACAATAATTGTTTTTATTTTTTTTACTTGTTTAAATTTTAATTTTTAATTGTTTTATTTTTTTCCACTACGCTAAACCCCTCACGAAATTATTTTCTGGCTACGGCCTTGGTTACAAGTACCTTGATTTAATTTTAATAACAAAAGATTTGTTTTCTACCCCAAAGGTAGTCAATTCCTGTATCTGGATTATGTTTATTTTAGAAAACAGTACGAAACCATCATAATATGTTATTTTCTTATCTTAATCTTAAAAATGGATAAATCATAACTAGATAATACACACAATACACACAGCCTTCGGATTTGTGGAGTGGAGGCATACTTGCGATGCCAATATAACTCTTAACATGTTGTTTTTTTTATATTTTGATATCATTTATATTTTAGGGATTTCATTGTTTCTAATATTTTAAATTTAACATGTTTCTATTTTTGTTCGCAGATAAATTCTCATTCCAATTTCAAAACAATCCCCGCCAAAATGATGTCTTTCTGGTTCCTCTGCACCGTGGCGCTAGCGTCACTTCAATATGGCGGCCGCGCTGCCAGCCTTCCAGTGCTGGACGTTATGGACGACAACGATCAAATGGACAATTCATTGGAACCAAACGGTAAGTCATATTCTGTTCCTCATCTTCCTCGGCCATCTCTCCACTGCTGAAACCTAACTTCAAGTTCCCGTCGTCTGTCTCGTTCCAAGTCTCTTCGGCCAACTCCTACCCACTACAGTGACGATGTCGTTCGCTCATTTCTTCATTGGTCAATGACCTTTAAAGAAAAAAAGTATTGAAAAAAATCCCGGGACACTTAAGAACTTGACATTTTCGAGGAAAGGGTTGATATCCTAAAACTGACAAAACTATAAAACCTAAGAAAACGTAGAGATCTATAGAAACATTATAACATATAATCAGACCATTGCGACTTTTTAAAGAAGAAAAATAATTCCAGCAAAGCCATTATACTTATTTGCGTGGCCATAGCTTAATGACAAATAACGCTAAATCTAATGACTGAAAACATGATATATTAAATCCGCCTAATGCTCTATGAAGGTACGTGTTAGTAAGGGTAACTATCGCGTGCATTTTAAAAGGTTTATACCTGATTTTCTTTCTTCTTCGATGGCGCTACAGCCCAAATCGAGCCTTGGCCTCCGTTAACTTTCGCCTCCATCCAATCCTGTCCTCTGCTGCCACTTTCCAGCTCCTCTCTTGGAGAAGCTGAGCCGCATCCTTTTTGACCTCATCTTCCCACCGCAGCCTTGGTCTTCCTACCCTTCTTCTCCCAATTGATTACCTGATTTTAACTATCGGAAACCCAAAATTTGTTGTTTTTTCGCATTTTTAGAACAAATATAAAAATGCTCGGTTTCGTCTTGAGGGCAACAGCTTAATTTGAATCAGTAAATGTATTTAGGACGCTATATCTATCATTTGTTCGTAGTCAACTTGAATTCAATTCTTCCGTCTGGTCTCCATATTATGCCGTGCACTCTGCATCCATCGAAACTGTCCAGCACAAATTCTTACGATTTTTGAATTATAAGCTGAAAATTCCTGCACAGGATTTAAATTATGATTCACTACTAGACTATCTCCAACTTCATGACCTCTCTGATAGAAGGATTGTGTCTGATCTCTTGCTTCTCTATAAAATAATTAATAATAACTTTAGCTCCTCTTACCTTGTTAGTCGGATAAATTACCATGTTCCAACAAGAAATACCCGCCAAATTATAACTTTTGTATGTAAGGCATCCAACACTAATTATCCAACTGTCGATTTGTTCAGGAGAACTTTGTTCTCTTAACATATCGACAATGTATCAAGCCAGAATACGCGAGAATTGTATGGAGAGGTCTACTTTTTTCACGGCTTTTCCAACTTTGAAGTCAAAAAACACCAACTTAGAGGCTTCGCAGCTTATATGTTCCATACACGGATTTACTCAGAATTCGGAGTAGAACATTTCGTGTGTCTGTGTGTGTGTGTGTCTGTGTGTGTGTGTGTCTGTGTGTGTGTGTGTGTCTGTGTGTCCGTCCCCCCCTTATAACTTTTGATCAGCTCAATAAACAGAGCCTAAAATTTCAGAATATATAAACAGTTACAGGCCTACAAAACTTTTATACTCGGAATTTTGAATTTTTGTTTCAGTCAGGGGTTATCAACTTTTGAATTTTTATTTTATTTTTCCATATATCTCAGAAACCATAAACGCTAGAACGCTGAAAATTGGTACTAACATAGACAAATACAAAATCTCAAATTAGTTTTTTCAAAAAAATTCCAGGGTTTCTCAAACATTTTTTATTAAGAAAAATATTTTTTTTATGATAAATTTATGAGTTTAACTGCCTATATTTCCAAAACTTTTACAATTATCGAAAAAAGCCGAAACACCCCAACTAGATAATTTAATTTTCTATAAAAAATATCAGCAATGTAGTAGAAGATCTCAATTTTTTTTTAACAATTTTTTTAAAAATTGAATTTAGTGACGACATCGCTTCATACATTTTGTATGGCAGTCGCCTATACACAATATGTAAAAAGACTTAATAGTTTGATACTTCGACTCCAAACATACATACATACCATCATGCTATTTGCATATTCTGGGTAGGAAAAAGGATCTTCCTCCATACTATCCTATCTTGACATACATACCTACATATGTTGTATAGAAAACAAAATATCTGAAAATATTCAATAATTTGTATTTGTAGTTTGGTACATATTCTTCAACTATACATACTATCGCTATCGACAGTTGGATCTCATGTGTTACATGCAACTAGTTTATACAACACTCCATTGAATAGAATCCATCGATTGGGCAATGACTTTGGTTATCTGACTGGCCCTTTCTTCAATTCTTTTAATGAATATAAATTTACTTTATTTATTTATTTATTTATACATCTTTTTGTACATAATATAAACAAATATAATTGTACACTGGCGGGCTTATTGCCATTAGGCAATTTCTTCCAACCAACCAGATTACAAAGTATGACAACATTGTGTATGTACAACAGCAAATAAAAAAGAGTAAAAGAAATAAAAGAAAATACGTATAACACTTAAATACTATTAAAACAAAAAAAAAAATTATAATTCATAGCAAGAAAAAGGATATGGTAAGGACAGGAGAGGAAATCGGGATCAGGTGTTCAAGGATCAGGTGTTTATTAAAACATTTTCAAAAACATACCCCCAAATGATTGTGTAGTCAGTTGTTTTTATTTTTATATATTTTTACATTTTTACATATTTATAAATTTTTACATTATTATATATTTTTTTTACATTTTTATATATTTTTTATTTTATATATTTTTTGTACATTTGATTTTTATTTATTTAATTCAATAATTTAATATATAGTCACATCTGGCAGCATTCTCTGATTCAGTGTGGCTAAGTATGTAGGTAGTTATTCACACCATTCATTTTTATATTATTCAGTCAGTAATATCCTTATGTTCATGCTATGTAGTATTTTTTATTTTATTTATTTAATCTTTGGTTTTTAATGTATGTACTTTGTTGTTTAATTTACCTATCTTATATGTTTTTATTTTTCTTTATATATCCTCTGCTACCGTTGTTATGTCTAGATGTTTATAAATTGTTTTCTTTTGTTTATGCTGTGTCATGTAATATTTAATTTTGTAAAGGGCTTTGAGCCGTGAATCAATAAATAAATAAATAAATAAATCTTGGAGAAATGAAAAAACTTAATCGGTCATTAAAAACTCAGCGGTTTAATTTTATGCACACTTTAAGTATATTAATGTAATTTTCTCCTACCCGTCTCTAGGAGCACGTTTCCTACGGCAAAAATTGCCAGTGTTGAAAAATGCAAATTATTATTTGTTTGTATCGCCATTAATTATAGTCACTAATGAAAAACGTGCAGATAATTTAAAATAAACGCGTAGGAATGGGGTTGAATGGTTTTAAACTTTGTTATATGACGGCGTTAACTAAGTTTCCTTTGATTTTACTCACACTACCCCAGTGGGAATAGTGGAAGTTTTGAATTCGCAATTTTTAAGGCTAGTTTTTTTTTGTAGATTATCAATTAGTATCATGCTTAGATTGTATTCTGAAAGTTTCATCACAATGTAACTGTGTGTGTGCTGTGTACTATAAATATGCTATATACGACGCGCGGCGTGTTTATTCTTCTTTATTAGTTATAAACAAGGTATAAGAGGGGGACGGACACCGGACAAACACAAACACACAAAATGTTCTACTTCGAATTCTGAATTCATCCACATATATAGAACATATTCTGCTAAGCTTCTAAATGCAAAAAATTCACTACACCATACAAAATGTTCCTTCATACACGCGTCTTGGCTTAATACTGCCGATTCATTAAGAGACGTAAATTCTCTTGAACGAATCGACAGTTGGATAGTGTTATGTTGTGGGTGGAAATAACACAGTTAGTTTAGAGCCGTAGATTTAAAATTATACATAATTAAACACATATTTTTTTTCTCTTCAGGCTTTTCACCCAAAAAATGATGTTGCAACCGTTATTAATCAGAAACATTAGTTGACAAAGATTAAGTCAATAAAAAAAAAAGAAATTAAATAATAGTCATTTTTTTATAATAGATTTAAATATTAAACCATGAACTTAAGGAGAGTTCAGTCCAAGAAGTTAAACTGTGGAAACAGGGTATTGGACATTCTGAAACCTAAAATAAATGTCTAGCGCAATTAAACGCATATTAAACATGAGAATTAAAAGGTTACGACATGTGAAATTGTGGTTTTTGAATATCTGTTCAGGATTTGAGAATATATCGATATTATGCATAAGATGAAGTGCATTGTAAGTTCTGATTAAGCGAGGAATGGGAGAAAAATAACCTTTATTTGTAGTGTAGAAGTTTAAATAAAAAATATTCTTAATAATAGTGTTTCTAATTGGTGCAATATTCATTAGTATCATCTTCTTCTTCTTTCGTGTCGGCAACGCATTTAAATTAGTATCATACCTTCATGGTTCTTGCAGTGTTTTAAACATCAGATATACAACAAGTTGGTTGCTTGTCTGATAATTATACATAATACCTAAATCTTTTATATCCCCTTGAGATCAAATCTTGTCATAATTATAAAGATTAATTTAACAATGCTCATTAAATAGATAAAACTTTGTATCATAATTATTTAGAAACTCGAAGCTTATTCTTAAAGACTCTACCATAATAATTGTGTCTCCAGGGACAGATGGATATCTACTTAGCATGACAATAATTGTCACTTTATAAAACTAAACAATCGCTATTATTATTTTATTAACTCCTCATAACCCCGAGAGGATATGGTGGGAAATTCATAACTCCCACAAAAACTGATAGAGAGTGCACAGACAACGATATCTCAAAAGCTATACTGTTTGCGTAATTCCAGGAGTACATTTTATTTTTTGATATGTTTTTTAGCCTAGCTTTAGCTTTATTTTTTGATATGTTTTTTGATATGTTAGATAGCCTAGTCTTCACACCATTTTTGTAAGCCTAACCTATAAAAGTTTGGTAAAAATAGGTTGGTTAGGTTTGTTTGTAGTTATAATTGCGTTCTTGTAGTGAACGAGTCTAGATCTCTACAGTTTCTATTGTAACTCCTACAAACTCTATTTATGTATATACGAATTTTGATGATAGTTTGTTTGTTCTGGATGTATCGGAATAAAATAAGCGCGGGCCACGTTGTTCTCTGATCGGGCAATGGAATGGTAGGGCGCTTAATATGTCCGCACTTTCTACGTTGTTATTCAAGATTTTGTGTAGGTAACACAGATCGATGATCAATCTTCGATTTTCCAGGGTATAAATTTTGTAATATTGGAGAGTCTGGTTGTAATGATCAAAATGTAATCTATTCCGGTAATTCATTTGTTTTATAAACTTCTTTTGAATGCGTTCGATGGCACTAGTGTGAATTAAGTAATTAGGATTAGGCCGCTCCGGATCAAGGAATTGAACAAAATCCTTAGAGAGTCTGGATTTTTGAAATGTTTTGTGCTTCTGTTAATAAATCAAAGCAAACTGAAGGCTCGAGAATTAATGTGTTCAATGTGTTTAGTGAAGCTAAGACTTTCATCTAGTATAACACCTAGGTCTCGTATTTCTGTTTTACTCTGAATCTCTACGCCATTAATAATAATATGTGATTTTCTTGCGGTTACGTGTGTACGATATTTTATTACATTTATCAGGATTCAGAAATAATTGATTCCGCTCACAATATCTCTGTAAAAGAGGAATGGTAATACATCCTTGTGAATTTATTCTGCTGCTTATAGAAAATGACAATTGGTTTGAATTTATAAGAATATCTTTATGAATTTGGAACAATAAGATTTTTTGTAGATATTTTCAACAGTTGAATTTTTAAAATCTTGAAATACATTAATAGTTGGATAATCAAATATATTTTCAAATATAATTTTAATAATAATGATTCTTTGAAAAACTTCTAAAGGCACTAAAGTGGTTTTAAAGGTCCCCCCCCCAACATATTATAATGCCATATTGTATTATTGCCGGGTCAATGTCCATGGTGGTTCTCGAATGTTCTCTCCTAGAAAATTACCTTTTGAAATTGTATTGTTGTCCATATATTCATAGGTTAATAACCTCGTCCTACTGGACATTGCACAACAAGATGTACTTGCGACGGATGTAGGTACCTATTCGCAGCACACTCATATTTTCTTATTATTTCACTAGCCGGTGTCCAGTTCCCTCCAAGACGTCACTCGTGGCTGAAGATCAACGGATCACCACCAAAGGTCTTAAGACGAGAGTCAGGTTCCAGAGTGGAGTTAGAATGTGAGGCACACGGATCTCCGGCACCAGTACTCACGTGGCTTCGAGATCAAGAACCCATCACACAGGTATGTTCTAATAATAAATATGTAATAAGTCTATCATCAAAATGTAGTTATCTTCTAGCGCCAAGGAAGGGAAACGCTAGAGAGTAAAATAATTTATTTACTTATTTTATTTTATTCGGAAATATAACAGCCATTTTTACAAAATACATCATAAAACAGTTACATTATTTACAAAGATATAAGCCAATTATAATGCTTCGCTAAATTATATAAAGATTTTTACAAAATACATCATAAAACAGTTACATTATTTACAAAGATATAAGCCAATTTATTATAATGCTTCGCTAAATTATATAAAGATTTTTACAAAATACATCATAAAACAGTTACATTATTTACAAAGATAAAAGCCAATTATAATGCTTCGCTAAATTATATAAAGATTTTTACAAAATACATCATAAAACAGTTACATTATTTACAAAGATATAAGCCAATTATAATGCGTCGCTAAATTATATAAAGATTTTTACAAAATACATCATAAAACAGTTACATTATTTACAGATATAAGCCAATTATAATGCTTCGCTAAATTATATAAAGATATTTCATATTTTTCAATTAATACAATTGTGTAGTTTCAATAATAAATTCATATAATAAATATTATACCTTATGAAATCGCTCGCGTAAACTATATAGAATATCTAAAACAAATACGGTATTCACGATACGAGCTGTTTTTATGTAATGCACACTACGGCGTTTGTATATGACCTCGGTCAATCCTTTGTTTCCCGAAGACATCCGACTGTCTCTGAGGAAATACATAACTATATCTATAGGTGTTAAGCAAAACCATATACCACAAAGAGTACATTGATCAGGTGAATGAGATTTAGGATATGGTAAGGAAACTGGGAAATGAACTGGAAGGATGAAATAAGATAATTTCACTAACCGATGTTTGTAGTCAAATTGAGAATATGTTTTAGTACTTGTAGAGAAAGAAGAAGAAGAAGAAATTGTGAAAAAATAAGTTAATTAAATTAAGTAGCTCTAACGATTTTGTCAACGCCAATGTGCTTATTTGTGTTGCCGCTGACGGTCGATCAGCGGCGGAGTTCCCCACTCCATTTTGTATATAAACATGTACCTTTCGAACAATAAACATTGCTTACTGTCTTCTTTGCCTCGGCAAACACCTTTCACTATATCTCTCTTCGAAACCTTTTGACCTTGTTCTTATTTCGCCTGGATTGATTTTGACATTGGATCGGACCTGCTGAATTGATACTACTGCTGACTGACCCTGCCTGGACCTGGACAACTGCTGCCGCTGTAATACAATACCAAAGCACGACTCTAGCTGGGCGTTCTTACTCTCTCTCCTACGGTGGTGATTATCCTGACGCGACCTGGTGAGGAGGTGAGGGTGTCGGTTACAGTAATTGTTACAGCAGCGTTTAATAAAACTGTTTCAATCGTTATATGTACTTTACAAAGGTGTGTGAAATCGGCCATTGTGGCGTGATGTTCTAGAAGGCATTCGTTCAACCAAATTATTTAATATTTTGTAAAGAAAGAGGGTGTCTGTGATTTTTCTTCGAAGTTTTAATGAAAACTATATATTTCTGTGTAATGCCTGTTGTTATCACAACCAATTTCAAAAATATTATAATAATGAACTGTGTGCTTGTATGACTTTCCAGAGCGAAGACTATGAGAATAACCAGATCATCGAAGGAAGCGAAGAAGGTCGGGCCACAGTTAGGTCGAGGCTGATCATCAACAACTACCAACCATCGGGAAAGAACATTTACACCTGCCTGGCGAAAGCTGGACCTGAGACAGACTATGCTTCAACTGTTGTCATTACTACACAACGTAAGCTATGCATATGCAAAATTACTAGTTGCAACCCTGAAGAGAGCATATTATATTCATGTATATGTACCTATATAAAACAAACTCACACAAATCCATTGAGGATTGATCGTAAAATTATATATGCAAATAAAAAATAACATTCTGGTTAAATATGGATTGGAGTAACTATCAAATTTGAAGAGATAAAATTATCTGGATGGATCTTTTAGTCTATGTTGGAATCAATTTAGTACAATTTCGAACAGAAGCAAACTATCACATGTAGTATAATCGTTTACATAAAGTCGGAAAATAAATCTTCTTTCTATTTTGGTAGATCTATGATCTGTTTCTATAAGTCCATACTGATGTTCAGCTCTCATTCCATCTCTTGTATCTCGCGCATTGCAATCTTTAGCAGCCTTTTTGGATTCATCTTCTCTACCTTTCTTTCTCTCCAGTACCGTCTACTCTGTCCCACAATATTCTCCATATTGCAGGTTTTCGGATCTCCTCATTGGGAACTCTGTCTCTGAGGGTTCTGCAAAAGATAGGTCTTAGCGTTTTCATCTATGTTGTTAAGAAAAGCTATTTCACTGTGTCTGTTCTTGCTTGCTCCGAAATAAATAGTAAAATAAAAGGAAAGATATGTATTTTTCAATGCGTTGTCGGTTTTTTTCAGACATGGGCAGGGTGTCCAGTCCAGCAGAGTATGTCCTGATGAACCAACAAGTCCTGCAAACTCCCACGAAGCCCAGGATAGTGCTCTTCTACCAAACAATCATGGAGACCATTGGAACTACCGTGGTGTTGCCGTGCAAAGCTGTGGGATATCCCAAACCAGAGATCTATTGGATATACAATGAGAACTCTATCATAACTGACGAGGACCCAAGAATAAAGGTATTTTTTATTTATTTATTTAAAGTTGCATATACGCAAAAATAGGATTTTTTTTCCCCTTTCGGGAGTCAATGATATTTTTTGACAAATTTTTAACACCTTAATAGAGACGAAGTTGGAATATTATAGGAGAACCAGAAACTCAAGGCACCTACAGAGCTTACGACCCGTCATCGGCTGGTTTATTCTTGATTGCGTGAAAAATGATTATATTGTACACAGCACGTCATTTTAGCTCTGGTGATAAGGGTGGCAAGTTGAATATCCTCGAACTTTCTAGATCATTTTATTGAAATACCATACCCTGTTGAAGTTTATTGTTACTCGTTTGAAATCGAGGGCGATGAACTCGGCCTAGCGATAAACAAATATACTTGTTTATCGCTAGCCGCGCGCCTGAAAGAAGTTTCTCGAAAGTGGTCTGCCACAGTATACAGACATATTAATAAACAAAATAAACATTACTCCTAAACAAAATAAACATTAATTAAAGTTAATTTTGGTTCTAAATAAAGGTCCCGGGTTCAATTCCCAGAATTCCCAAAGTCTCCAGAATGTGGCAACTTGTTATTGGGTGCATGTTAAATTAATAATTAGTTGCCCGAGATAATCAACAGATAAATATATTATCGTGTCGAGGAAATAAATTGTATGAAAAATAAATCTTTCATTTCGGGTCCATAATCACAATATATTGTCTGGTATAGATTCAAAAGTTTGGATAAGTACATTCGGTATTTTTGGGCTGAATCATCATGAATCATTTTGATTTTTCTTCGATGGCGGTATAGCTCAAATCGAGCATTGGCCATCTTCAACTTCTGCCTCTAACTTATTATTTCCACAGCTGCCGCTCTTCAGTTAGAGACACGCAGTGTCGCATCATCTTTCTTTATGTCCTCCCATAAAAATCTTTCTCCTTCCTTTCAAGTATTCAACCATGATTTTTTGGGTAGCCGCGTGTTTGGCATCCTTTGTACATGGCCTGCCCGTCTCAAACTGAGTAGTCTTACATGGGTTGAAATGTTAAATTCATTAATGTTGGGCTGGGTACACAATAAACGCCGCGTGCACTTAGTGACGCTCTAAGCCGTTCAGAATGACCAGAAACGGACGCTCTAAAGACACTGTCGCGTTCAGATTTAACGTCGAGTATACGCTCCAAACGTTCTGTATAATCACCGGGTGCAAAACGCTCTGATTTTCGTCTTCTGATTTTCTGAAGCTTCTTTTCGTTTCTGTGATGTCTAGTCTGTTATGTCAGTTGAGTATCTGATGAAAATATGCACTCACAAAGAGGTTAATTTAAGAAAAATATTCGAAAATTTCCACTAAAAGGTCAGAGCATTATTTACTCCACTGCCCAATTATAGTATTTCGATCAAGATCCTTAAAAGACACATTTATGATAAATGACATTTGATATTTAAAACGCCCGATGATATTTCAGATTGAAACGCCGCTGGAAAGCGTTTAGGGAGATTGGTGTAAAAAACGCCATAATCTGCAACTTCAGGTACATCCGACACTCGACGTCGAGTGTTCTATCTGAACGTAGCCATATACAACTTCTAGTATCTTGAAAATTTTATGCCCCAGTCTTCCCATTTCTTCACAGGACCAAGAACTCTCCTTTTAAATGTTGATTATGTTGACTTACAGGTGATGAGATCTGGAGAGCTGGTCATCGAAGGTCTTCGCTGGTCTGATATGGGACAGTACACTTGTGTGGCGAGGAATTTCCAAGGAAAAGACACCATTGAGACCTTCATCTATCCTGTGCTGGTAAATAAAAAAATCTTCATTCTTATTTTATTTGATTAGCGTAAATGGTGTGAAAAAGGAGTTGAGAAAGGCACACTTGGAAGAAACGATGGTGCGAGATAGAGAGGCATGGGAGACGGTGCAATTAGTCTCTTTAAATAATAGCGACTCGCGTGAGCGAGTTGCTTTATAAATTGAATGGAAATTGGTTGCAGGAATAATTTTATCAACACCTTAGCCATTTGATGTTGGGAAAAAGATTATTTACTATGTATTCGCAGTTGATTACATTTTTCAAATGAATTAGATTTTCGCGTTTAATCTCAACTTTGACAGCTCATCCGACATTGGTAAAATGGATAGCCTAGTTTGTACATCAGTTTTTGTTTTTGACACATCATGTACAGACAGTTTATCTAGTATTCACACTAATTTAGTTATTTAATTGCAATATTTTAGTTACTTTTTTTAATATATAATGCAACTGGCTCACGCCAGTCGCAATTATAACTACAAACAAACCTAACCAACCTATTTTTACCTATTTATAAAACCTATTTTATAAAACGATTAATAACTACATTTTTATTTTTATATTTTGTTTCAGAGTGACAAGTGAAGGAGTTCGCATAAGGAAAGACTGACAACCTTATTTTCCTCATTTTTGGACATACATCCATCATACATTTATTATTAATATATAATGAAAAAAAAATGAAGCATATATGTATTAAATAATAATGTGCATACTATTTTGGATAACTCATGTTCATACAAATTTCATTATATAAAATTCTTTAAGTATTATTTGTTTGTTTCATTTATCATCCCGATATAATTTCAAATAAGATTATTATGTACAGCATTAAAGAAACGAAGAAAACGAGTGAGTTGTGGCCAACTCTATACTCCTCAAATTTTATATGGAAAATTTTGAGCATTTTTGTGAAATGAATTTGATAAGTTATTTTTGATTTAAATATTGTACTATGAAAACTTGATAATTCTTCAATGCCATTTTACGAAAACGATGTACCTTTTATCCAAATCAAAAATAAAAATATCAATTTTTAAGTTTCCTGAGCTTTTGGTCACTTTGAAATATTTGACGTTTAAAAAAATTGAGAAGCACTATTCAGATATCCTTCAAAATCTAATGGGGTATAAGAGAGTTCTAGATATACAAAATTTGAAAATAATTGAATAATTAGGAACTTTAATCAATAATTGATTAAGTAGAATAAATACGCCGTATATAATATATAGCACACATACACACACATATATAAATTGTGATGAAATTTTCAGATGATATCTCAGCATGATACTAGTTGATAATCTGCTATAAAAAAAATACCACAAAAATTGAAAATTCATAACTCCCTACTATATCCCCTTGGGGTAGTGAGGAATGAAAAGGAAAGGGTAACTCAAAAAAGATGGGTGGTGGCAGAGTAGTTAGCGCGCCACGATCGATTTTGTTTACCTAAAGCACAAGCATTTGCTTAATTTAATATAAATGCAAATTATTTAAAAGAAAATAAAAGGTAGAAGGAAAGGTGCTGTGAGAGGGACTAGTGGTTTGAGGAAATGATGAAGTGTAGAGATGTTTTTTTTACATTAAAAATGCAATGAATAGTATTATAGTTAGAGTAAACTTTTCGAATCAATTCGTTCTTACCAATATTAAATGTTCAAAATGGTGTAGTTGAAAATGTATTATCATGTCTACTATTAAAGGATTGAACTCTGAAACAGATCAAGGAGGTTAGGGCAGTCTATTATGTTATGTATTAATTTATATAGAAATAGTTTACATTTATTATAGTATGTTTGACTGTGATGGGAAAGAAAAATGGCGGTAAAATAATTATTTAATAATTTGTCTGATTTGGTTGATTACCAAACACAGCAATATTAGTTTGACCTAGTGGAGTAAGTATAATAATTATTACGACACTAATATTGTTCAGTATAGGTATATATTTTTATATCAAATATTATTATCATTTTGTCTATTGTCGGTAGGTGAGTATATTAACTTATCGTTTCCGTTATTATATGTTTGTTTTTTTATAATATTGTCATTGCTTCGGTTGTCAACAATACTTTATTTATAAATTTTGTAGTTTATTGTAGGTATGTATACATAAACATACACATTTTTGTTGTAATTACTCTAACGTCCCCTTTCAACGGTTATGACAACAGGTACTTGTTACTACAAGGAGAGCTCGCCAATACACACCGCTAGTTTTCTTTTTCCTCTGGATATCAGTTTTTTCTGTTATATATATATATGGAGGAAAAAGAACAAATTCAGAGACTCTTGGATGGTGAGAGCTGGAGGACTACAGCGCCAGTCAGGTATAAAAGGCCATGTAGCGCTCGATATTCCATCGTAGTTATCGACATCTATGGTAAAGATTTACATTTCTCAGTTACTATTAGCTACTATTTTAATTTTTAATAGATATTTTACTTAATTGTTGTCAAAGTTTATTTATTTATTTATTTAATATTGCTTCTCGGGCAACTAACAGGTACTATGTCAAATATTAATTTAACACGCACCCAATAACATGCAAGTTGTCACATTATGGAGACTTGCGATATTAATCGTCTCACAGATCCAGACTGAAAACACAATTAAAAACTGTGTCTCCATCGGGAATCGAACCCGAGACCTTTGGCTCAGCAGTCAGATATCTAACCAACTGACCCACGAAGGCCGACGGTATTTTTAATTGCATATACGCAAACATTGGATTTTTTCCCTGTCAAATTGATATTTTTACTGACAATAACATCTCAATAGAGACGAAGTTGTGATATTATAGAAGAACCAGGAACTCAGGCACCTACAGGCATCGATTTACATACACATTGGTACATGTAGGTAAACAAGCCAAAAATGAAATAATATTTCTGACGCAGTTCAGCGGTGACATCTGTGCGAGACACCGTCACCTCATTAACAAGGAGTGTTGTTTTCATTGTTTACAAATAAATCAACTTCTCAATAGATGGCGTTACAGAAAGGTTTCTTCGTTACTTCATAGATGGGGATAGTATAATTTCATATTATTCAGGTGAAATGTTTTTTTTTTTTTTTAAATGAATATGTCCTTGTTAAACAAGTACATATACATCTTCCTACGTTCCCTAAAATAAGCAAATAAATGCTTGTGCTATAGGTGAATGAAATCAGTCGAGGCAGGATTCGAACTCGCGACCACTGGATTACTAGCCCAGCGCGCTAACCGCTCTGCCACCGACCCATCTACATTATTCAAATATATAGAACTTTCAAAAATTACATTGATAAGGCATAATTGGCGAACGTTGTACAAGCACATAAAGTGATCACGTAAACCAGCCGATGACAGGTCGTAAGCCCCGTAGGTGCCTGAGTTCATGGTTCTTCTATAATATCCCAACTTCGTCTCAATTGAGATGTTATTTTCAATAAAAATGTCAAAGTTTATATTGTGAGATATATTTAATTGTGATTTCTCAACCTTTCAAGGCGAAAAAAATGTACACTTACTATGCAGCGGAGAGTTTTGTGTTGGCCACAACTCACTCATGAATGAATATATAATATGATCACCATACCTGAAAAAGGGGAACGGTGTAAAAAATAAAAGATTTTTGATTTTTTTCATATATTTATTCCCATAAACAATGACACATCTTTAAGGCCCCTTCCTAAAATGTTTTTTACATTTTTTTTTAATATTTTAATTACATTTTTTTAATATTTTAATAAATTTTCTAAAAACGATTTTATAAATTTATCAATGGGAGAGATTCAAATAGATGAGCTTCATACGAGCGAATAAAAAAGTTTTACTTTTTTCAATATACGTACATATTATATACAATAATCACAATATGAAAGTACAATTAATACAAAGTTTTATACCAATGAAATATTTAAAAATTGATTTTTTTTATAACCATACAGTGAAATACATATATTTTTAGCCGGTTTATTGCATTTGATATTCCATACATTTTGATAATGATTTATTAAAAAAATCAATAGTTGAAAAGTGGAAAACGTTTTTGGTCATGTCGGGGACACCAGTTTGGACAACACAATTTCGGGTATCTTAAACCACTGTTTAAAATTCGCGAGTTAAAACATTATGTGCTGTTGCTGTGAAGGTTCTATTGCTGTGTTTCTCGAACAAATGTCAAAGAAAAAGTACGGTTAAAATACTTTGATTTCATAAAATTGTTCAATCATTTTGGATGTTTCATTGAAATCGACAACGATCAAAAATAGGTTGCCAATCCACTCCTCTGAGTCAAGGACTGACAACATGGGATCATGAAGGGTGGACTGTATGTTGTTTTTTTTGTTGATAATGGTGGTTATTCTGAAAATTCTACGATTGTATTGAAATGAATCCAATAACAATAGCTGTAATTGTTTGCCAAATCAATTGTCATCCAATAGTAGACATTTAAGTTATTCTGAACAAATGTTTTAAACATTATTTTAGTTATTCGTGGCTCAGTTGGTTAGGTATCAGACTGCTGATCCAAAGGTCCCGGGATCGATTCCCGGTGGAGACACAGTAGTTTTTAATTGTGTTTTCAGTCTGGATCTGTGAGACGATTAGTATCGTAAGTCTCCAGAATGTGGCAACTTGTTATTGGGTACGTGTTAAATTAATATTTGACATAGTATCTGTTAGTTGCCTGAGAAGCAATATAAAATAAAATACACTATTGAATTATCTATGGTCAAAAGCAAATGTAACTATTTTCAGATTATTCTGTTATAACTCAACACCCATTTTATTCACTAACAACTGATTATATTTGGATATGAAATATTATATTTGGATATGTATGCATATTTAAAAGGAAAAATGTACGGTTAGTTACTTAGGTAATAAATATATTTTTTTTAGCACATACATAAATCATTTTTGTATTTGAATCATTAAATATTGAGTATGAATAATCGATACCAATAAGTATAAATAAATCCAAAATGTCGGCGACACAAAATGTAATGAATATAATATGTACATGCATCCCAACAACAAAGTTAAAATTTAGGTATTTTATCTTTAACTCATTGGAAATATTTCGTCAGTTTCCTTTAAATTACCAACTAAAGCCAAAGCTGCTTATTCTTGTGCCATTTAACTGAAAATCAAAATATTTAATAGAACAAAACATCAAACTGTAATTTAAACAACACACAATTTCAATATCTTTCCATTGGAACAATCCAATGATGTACGTTTAGAATAACCACCATTCCACATTGACGATTGCCGTCATTTTGTATTGTGATAATGTCAATAGTCAATCGTTTTTTATCGTTTCAGAATCACCACCTTTATCTAATATTGAAAAAAGTCACTTAACGTAACCCATACGTAAATAATATATTTAGGAGTACCTCAAGGAATTACATTAGGTCCAATTCTGTTTATATTGTACATTTATTGCCTTAACTATTAAAAAGTTATCAGAAAACTTACTGCTGTGTCATTAATTGAATGGGTGTGAGTAAGATGAGATGAAAAGAATAGCGGAAACGTGTGTCAAATTAGTTATGCAGCCATCTCTGACCACTGCTGGATATAGGCCTCCCTGGGTCTTATCAATCGAAATATTTAATCGAACAAAACATAAAAACTGTAATTTAAACAATACGCTTTGACCGCTTGTTATGATTTCAATATCTTTCCATTGGACCAATCCAATAGAATAACCACCATTCCATATTGAAGATTGCCGCCATTTTGTATTGTGATCATGTCAAAAGTCAATCGTTGTTTATTATTTCAATCGTTGTTTATTGTAGTCAAAGCCCTCTTCTACACACTGGTGATTCATATGATGCAATCACAATAATTGAAAGATAGTTCATACATATGACACAACTACCAATAAAAATTTAATTCTTTTTGACACACGCCGCGCCGTATCAAAATGTCAAAAACATGCAGTTGACAGTTATTGACAGTTTGTACTTGTCGACGCATTTTTGAACAATTACATGATAATTTCATTACACAGTTTCAATCAAAGTATTTTAACTAGACTATTACCGTTACTTTTGTTGAAATAACCAAGCCTATGCGGTCTTGCAGATTACAAGGTCGTCCGAGAGGTCTGCGGAGTTGGACATTTGATCAGATGAGGCAGCGCCATCTTGAATCTAAGATTCAAGATGACGCTGGATGAGGGCGACAAAGTTGATAGTATTTGTAAAAACACATTCACAGATTGAATTCAACTTTGTCTCTATTGAGATGTTAAGCATAAAAAACAGCAAATGGACAAGTTATGTTATATAATATATGTTCATAGTTTGGCACCCTTGATTTATGATGAAAAATTATCATAAATCTATAAAAATAGATCAAGGTGAATCGAAAAACCCGCACTTTTTATTTTATTTATATTTTTGTACGTACCTAATATTTACACATATGTTGTACAATGGCGGTGCTTATTTTGTGACGATTAATTAAGTTACAGTAATAAGTCCTTACACTGACAATATATGTCTGATTCTTCAACTTTTTAAGAACGTTCCGGCTAAAATAAGTGCGTTCCTATTCCACTTAGTACAAGTTGATATTATGAATATTGTTTGAAGGATAGTCAGAGAAATTATGTAGTTAAATATAAAAAAATACTTGAATTATTTAAAATAGTTGCTTTTCAATATTAATGTTTTTCAAAAAATATTCCTTTTATGACTTAATAGTAACTCTTCAGTTATTCATATTGAGAGTATATTAATAAAGGGGTTGCATTTCGTCTTGAATATATTACCCAAATGCAGAGTCCTACCTAAATACTAAATTCTAAATACTAACCATGTTTTCATTGCACAGTTGCTCACTTAATTTAGGAGATCACGTGGCTTCCTAACTGGAGGATGCTACCAAGTTCACATATGAGACATTGCATTGCAGAGACATATCTAAATACTTAGCATCGACATAAACTAACATTTGCGAATTGTCAAAAAGTAAGGCTGATTGCGAGGAACCTTACGAGTGGTTTAATACTAAAATACGAGATATTTTCGATAGATGTAAAGCTGATTGGTAACCAGATGGGTTACCAATCAACAGTAATTAGTAACCAGATGGGTTACTAATAAATAAATGTGGTAACCAGAGGGGTTACCAGAAAAGAGAGTTTACTACATATATCCCAAGTGGATATGATTTGAAATAAGAACACAAGGACAGTGGTTTAGAGAGAAGAAGAAAGAATGGTCAAAAGTAACAATGAGTATATTGATCACAATTAATAGTTTGCTTAAAGGTAAATTTACAATTGATGAAATAACTTACAAAGGAACTTTCTCACGATGAGTAGGTATAACGAGCGAGTTAGCGGGTGTGTTCGAAGTGTCCGAATCTTCGCATGGTGAAGTACCATCGTGCTCGCGAGGTCGAGAGTTGACCGGTGGTCGAGAGATGAAGTGTCGGCGAGACGGCGTGGTCGAGAAGCGACCAGTGGTTGCGTGGTCGTAACGGCGGCGTGAAGTGACGGAAATACGGAAATGAAGTGACGACGTGTAGAGGTGTAGACTCCCTTAAATAGTGCTGCGCTAGGGGTAGCAAGTTCAATGTCCTCGAACATTCTAGACTTATTTATTTGAAGTGTCATACCCAGTTGAGGAGTATTGTCGCCAGTTTGACATTGCGGGCGATGAACTCGGCCTAGCGATAAACAAATGTACTTGCCGTCACTAGGCGTGCACTCGAAAGAAATTTCGAGATGTGGTCTGCCACAGATGATTTTATCGACTTCGTTGAATATGTATATGGTACCTTATTTTGTCAAATCAAATCTCACTCAGAGTGTTCAGCAATCTATATGAGATGTCGAAAATTTATTGGTGTGGTATACGGTTTTACCGATACACATAGATATACACAGTTATGTATATCCTCGAAGGAAGAGTCTCTCTTCGTGAAACGAATGGTATGAAATCAGTCCGATATAGGTATCGATACAATATACACGCTGCCAGTTCTCGCATTATTTTACAGATAATTTACATGTGCAATATTTTGAATATTGAAATATATTTATAAATAGTTGAATTATAATAACATTTACTTTCTGTTAAAATATACATTATCAAAAATCAATTGTGCTTTATTAAATACCAGGTCTACTTTATTTAAATGCAGATATCACAGTGGGAATTTCAGAAAATCGTGACATCGAGCTGTCAGTGTGAAGTTGGTTACATATGTTTATTTATTTATTTATTTAATGTAGCTTCTCGGGCAACTAACAGGTACTATGTCAAATAATTATTTAACACTCACCCAATAACAAGTTGCCACATTCTGGAGACTTATGATATTAATCGTCTCACAGATCCAGACTGAAAACACAATTAAAAACTGTGTCTCCACCGGGAATCGAACCCGGGACCATTGGATCAGCAGTCAGATACCTAACCAACTGAGCCACGAAGGCCGACATTGAAATGTTTGTGTTGTTATGACAAAAAAATATTTTAAACATCAGTCTAAACTCATTGAAAACTATCTGTCTCTTTTCCTCGTACACAATAATGTGAAATGCTACGCCATCGACCTTAAGTTTGTCGTAGTATTTAGTTAGTGATGTCTCTGCAATACAATTGCTAACTTAAGAATACTAAATACTCCAGTGAGGTTAGGAGTTAGTATTTAGGTACCTAGGACTGTGCATTCGGGTCTATGTCTAGATATTATTGAACTAGATTGAATGAGTTGGAAATGAAATAAAAAAAAAATAATATACAAAGATAAAAGTATTTATAGCTTCATTTGTGGTCAAGTTATACAAATTTTATTGATATATAAAAAAGAGAAACTTGAAATAATCTCGATTGTTCAAAATTATTTTTCTTTGTAAAGATGACATATTTTAATATATTTAGAAATCTATAATACATGAGTACAATAAAAAACCTTAATATTAATATGAATAATGTAAAACTTTATATAAAAAAAATTGAGTTGGTGAAAGTGGTGCAGAGAAAATGTTTGTCAAAAGTGACAATTAAAAATAAGATTTTTTCATTGAACGTGGCCATGAAAAAAGGCCACACATATTAAAGTGGCCAAAATATATTAACGAGTCATGAAAAGTGGTCATTGTTAAATAATGAGTTTTAAAATTGGCCAACATAGACAAATGAGTCGTTGAAATTGGCCAAAATAAAGCAATGAGCCGTTGAAATTGGCCAAAATAAAGAAATGAGACGTTGAGAGAGTGGCCAACGTAAACAAATGGGTCGTTGAGAGAGTGGCCAACGTAAACAAATGGGTCGTTGAGAGTGACCAACATAAACAAATGGGTCGTTAAGAGTGACCAACACATGAGTCATTGAAAGTGGCCAATATAAACAAATGATTCGTTGAAAGTGGCCAACATAAATAAATGAGTCATTGAGAGTGACCAACATAAACAGAAGAATGACCGGAATAAATAAGTGGGTGAATGTGAATATATATGTGATAAAATATAAAAAGAAAAATATTAATGAAATGTAACAATGAGGAAAGCGAAGATTGAGCAGTTTGAGGTGTAGGTACTACTCTCCCATGACATCTTCGTACTGTTTCCTGAAGCAGTCTCCAACGGGAAAGAAGTCCCAACACCTCTGCTGGTACATGTTCCACACAAAAGTCTCTTGACCTGAAATCAGATATAATATATTGAAAAATGTTACAGAAAATATATTAAAGAAAACTGATTTACAGGACCAAGTCTGCTCCAAAGTATTTTTTTAAATGCACATACGCAAACATTAGATTTTTTTCCCTATTGAGAGTTAAATATTATTTTTTTGACAAACTTTTTAACATCTCAATGGAGAAAAAGTTGGAATATTATAGAAGAACCAGGAACTCGAGGCACATACAGCATTTACGGCCTGTCATCGGCTGGTTTAAGTGATCACTTTGCCAACACACTATTTGTCAATTATCAAAATTACCTGTGTATTCAGTGTCGGGTTTATTAATTAGATGCATCAAGAAGAACATGTAGTTTACTTGTGTATTCAGTGTCGGGTTTATTAATTAAATGCATCAAGAAGAACATGTAGTTTACTTGTGTATTCAGTGTCGGGTTTATTAATTAGATGCATCAAGAAGAACATGTAGTTTACCTGTGTATTCAGTGTCGGGTTTATTAATTAGATGCATCAAGAAGAACATGTAGTTTACCTGTGTATTCAGTGTCGGGTTTATTAATTAGATGCATCAAGAAGAACATGTAGTTTACCTGTGTATTCAGTGTCGGGTTTATTAATTAGATGCATCAAGAAGAACATGTAGTTTACCTGTGTATTCAGTGTCGGGTTTATTAATTAGATGCATCAAGAAGAACATGTAGTTTACCTGTGTATTCAGTGTCGGGTTTATTAATTAGATGCATCAAGAAGAACATGTAGTTTACCTGTGTATTCAGTGTCGGGTTTATTAATTAGATGCATCAAGAAGAACATGTAGTTTACTTGTGTATTCAGTGTCGGGTTTATTAATTAAATGCATCAAGAAGAACATGTAGTTTACTTGTGTATTCAGTGTCGGGTTTATTAATTAGATGCATCAAGAAGAACATGTAGTTTACCTGTGTATTCAGTGTCGGGTTTATTAATTAGATGCATCAAGAAGAACATGTAGTTTACCTGTGTATTCAGTGTCGGGTTTATTAATTAGATGCATCAAGAAGAACATGTAGTTTACCTGTGTATTCAGTGTCGGGTTTATTAATTAGATGCATCAAGAAGAACATGTAGTTTACCTGTGTATTCAGTGTCGGGTTTATTAATTAGATGCATCAAGAAGAACATGTAGTTTACCTGTGTATTCAGTGTCGGGTTTATTAATTAGATGCATCAAGAAGAACATGTAGTTTACCTGTGTATTCAGTGTCGGGTTTATTAATTAGATGCATCAAGAAGAACATGTAGTTTACCTGTGTATTCAGTGTCGGGTTTATTAATTAGATGCATCAAGAAGAACATGTAGTTTACCTGTGTATTCAGTGTCGGGTTTATTAATTAGATGCATCAAGAAGAACATGTAGTTTACCTGTGTATTCAGTGTCAGGTTTATTAATTAGATGCATCAAGAAGAACATGTAGTTTACCTGTGTATTCAGTGTCGGGTTTATTAATTAGATGCATCAAGAAGAACATGTAGTTTACCTGTGTATTCAGTGTCAGGTTTATTAATTAGATGCATCAAGAAGAACATGTAGTTTACCTGTGTATTCAGTGTCGGGTTTATTAATTAGATGCATCAAGAAGAACATGTAGTTTACCTGTGTATTCAGTGTCGGGTTTATTAATTAGATGCATCAAGAAGAACATGTAGTTTACCTGTGTATTCAGTGTCGGGTTTATTAATTAGATGCATCAAGAAGAACATGTAGTTTACCTGTGTATTCAGTGTCGGGTTTATTAATTAGATGCATCAAGAAGAACATGTAGTTTACCTGTGTATTCAGTGTCGGGTTTATTAATTAGATGCATCAAGAAGAACATGTAGTTTACCTGTGTATTCAGTGTCGGGTTTATTAATTAGATGCATCAAGAAGAACATGTAGTTTACTTGTGTATTCAGTGTCGGGTTTATTAATTGGATGCATCAAGAAGAACATGTAGTTTAACTGTGTATTCAGTGTCGGGTTTATTAATTAGATGCATCAAGAAGAACATGTAGTTTACCTGTGTATTCAGTGTCGGGTTTATTAATTAGATGCATCAAGAAGAACATGTAGTTTACCTGTGTATTCAGTGTCGGGTTTATTAATTAGATGCATCAAGAAGAACATGTAGTTTACCTGTGTATTCAGTGTCGGGTTTATTAATTAGATGCATCAAGAAGAACATGTAGTTTACCTGTGTATTCAGTGTCGGGTTTATTAATTAGATGCATCAAGAAGAACATGTAGTTTACCTGTGTATTCAGTGTCGGGTTTATTAATTAGATGCATCAAGAAGAACATGTAGTTTACCTGTGTATTCAGTGTCGGGTTTATTAATTAGATGCATCAAGAAGAACATGTAGTTTACCTGTGTATTCAGTGTCGGGTTTATTAATTAGATGCATCAAGAAGAACATGTAGTTTACTTGTGTATTCAGTGTCGGATTTATAAATTTGATGCATCAAGAAGAACATGTAGTTTACCTGTGTATTCAGTGTCGGATTTATAAATTTGATGCATCAAGAAGAACATGTAGTTTACCTGTGTATTCAGTGTCGGATTTATAAATTTGATGCATCAAGAAGAACATGTAGTTTACCTGTGTATTCAGTGTCGGGTTTATTAATTAGATGCATCAAGAAGAACATGTAGTTTACCTGTGTATTCAGTGTCGGGTTTATTAATTAGATGCATCAAGAAGAACATGTAGTTTACCTGTGTATTCAGTGTCGGGTTTATTAATTGGATGCATCAAGAAGAACATGTAGTTTACCTGTGTATTCAGTGTCGGGTTTATTAATTAGATGCATCAAGAAGAACATGTAGTTTACCTGTGTATTCAGTGTCGGGTTTATTAATTAGATGCATCAAGAAGAACATGTAGTTTACCTGTGTATTCAGTGTCGGGTTTATTAATTAGATGCATCAAGAAGAACATGTAGTTTACCTGTGTATTCAGTGTCGGGTTTATTAATTAGATGCATCAAGAAGAACATGTAGTTTACCTGTGTATTCAGTGTCGGGTTTATTAATTAGATGCATCAAGAAGAACATGTAGTTTACCTGTTTATTCAGTGTCGGGTTTATTAATTAGATGCATCAAGAAGAACATGTAGTTTACCTGTGTATTCAGTGTCGGGTTTATTAATTAGATGCATCAAGAAGAACATGTAGTTTACCTGTGTATTCAGTGTCGGGTTTATTAATTAGATGCATCAAGAAGAACATGTAGTTTACTTGTGTATTCAGTGTCGGATTTATAAATTTGATGCATCAAGAAGAACATGTAGTTTACCTGTGTATTCAGTGTCGGATTTATAAATTAGATGCATCAAGAAGAACATGTAGTTTACTTGTGTATTCAGTGTCGGATTTATAAATTTGATGCATCAAGAAGAACATGTAGTTTACCTGTGTATTCAGTGTCGGGTTTATTAATTAGATGCATCAAGAAGAACATGTAGTTTGCCAAATTATGCTCTCTCTGTACGTGGGTGTCGAAGCCATGTGGCACCTGAAATCAAATACAAATGCATGTTAAGAATAATTTGAGAATATGTAACAAAATAAAATAAAATTTTGACAGATGATATCATGAAAAAGATGAAGATTCTATGGAAAATTTACTAATCATTATGATAATTTTTCATTATTCTATGCTATCATCAATTTTTTTTTCTGCCAAACACATTTGATCAAAATTTTGACAACTACAAGACATCATAAAAATTCATGTTTAAGTAAATATCAAAATTTCATATTTTTACTGAATAAATTACATTTGCCGACACTGTTCTTCATTTCTCATACATAATAACGGGTGTTTTTTTTAGAGGTATAGAACTTTAAGATGGCAACACTATTTTAACTGGCGGCCATTTTGTTAGCTTTCAAGTGATCAGTGTGACCGTTTTTAGTATTTTTAGTACTAAATTGGTATTTTTTCGCCACTTTGGAACACGTTTGGTATTTTTTTAGTATTTTTGAAATTTTTGGTATTTTTTGGTATATTTTGTGATTTATGGAAAATAAAATACCATTTTTTGGTATTTTTTTAGTATTTTTGGTATATTTTGTGATTTTTGGAAAATTAAATACTTACCATTTTTTGGTATTTTTTTAATATTCTGTCTGCATTCACTTTTTTTGTCTATGATAATTTTACCGCTCTTTACTTCTATTATTTACTCATTGATGGACACGGTGTGGTGGTGGCGGGATCTTTTGAATTACATTTTTTAACTGGTGACTTTTCACTTTATTCTAAAAATACTAAAAAGTATCGAACATTAAATTCTTCTTCTTCAATGGCTCTACAGCCCATATCGAGCCTTGGCCTCCAGCAACTTCCTCCTCCAACCTCTCCTGTCACCTGCTGCGACCCTCCAGTTTGGCACATTCAGAAGCTGGGATGCGTCCCTCCCAATATCATCTTCCCATCGCAGCCTCGGTCTCCCGACCTTTCTTTTGCCACCTGGGTGCCCCTCTAAGACTCTTTTTGGTACCCGTGATGATGGCATTCTCTGAACATGCCCGGCCCATCTTAGCCTGCTTAGTCTTATATGTTCAGACAGTTTGGGTGCTTTGTAAATGCTGTACAACTCATCGTTGTATCTAATTCTCCATGTTTGTCCATCATTCACGGGTCCCAGGATTTTACGCAGCACTCTTCTCTCAAATATGTCCAGCATCTCCGCAGACCTTATTGTCAGTGTCCAAGCCTCACACCCATATGACACAACAGTCCTGATGATTGTTTTATATAGGGCTACTTTTGTCTTTCTATGGACACTTCTAGACCTGAACACCGGTAACAGAGAGAAGAATGCTTTGTTACCTGTCATTATTGGTCTTTTTATTTCTAGGGTATCTTCATTATCTTTATTAATAGTAGAACCCAGGTATGCAAACTCCTCTACAGTTTCAAAAGTGTATTTTTCTTTGAACGTTATGTTGCTTTGTAGAGCGTTTCTAGCATTTCTAGTTTGCTTCATTATTTTGGTTTTATTTACATTAATTTGCAAACCTATTTCTGCTGCTGCTGTTTCAAGTGGGTCAAAGACTTCCTGTAGGGCTGCAAGGGATCTTCCGATAATATTGAGGTCATCTGCATAACCAACTATTTGAGAACTTTTAAAATATATAGTGGAGCTGGTGTTAACAGATGTTTTTCTGATAGCATATTCAAGAGCCATATTGAACAGTGTAGGTGCCAAACCATCACCCTGCTTGAGACCCTGGGATACAACAAATTCTTCGGTCATCTCGCTGCCAATTTTCACCATGCATTTTGTATTGCTCATTGTATCGAACATTAAATAACTTCTGTAAAATTACATGCATCGTCCACATTGAACAAAGTTTGTTGACATTTTGTGTTTTGGTGGAGTTAATAATTATTATGAAGCGGAAATACGAACAAAAATACTGTCCTGAATAGGAACGGAAATGAATTTCATAATAAATTTACTTTCAGATGCACCATCATGCATCTTTAAGTAGGTTATCTCAATCTTTTGTTAATCATATTCTTTGTAGGAAAAATTAAGTTTTTTTTTCATATCTATGGGGCGATTAAAAATATCTTTTTTTCTTCGAATGTAGTTAAGTGACAGTGCTAAGTATTTAATTAACAGCTCCAGTACGGTAACAGCTTAGTTTTGTAAGATCTTTTCAATTATATAATATTTTTGCCATGAATATAATATTTGGATTTTTAGGTACATGACAGCCGATTATTTTTTAATTATTTTCAGCAAGAGCTAATGTGTTTAATTTGACTTTTCTGCAAAGATGATCATTATTATTCTGTACATATAATTGAATTTCATATGATTCCATTTCTTACTCGCGACACATTCTTTCTCTCAGCCATATTATTTTGTTTATCCGGTAATTAACTCGTTTACCACGCTCCTCCTTGTTATACACATAACAATTATACTATAAATACATGCGTGTTTTCTTAGTATGTTCCCAAATATCGTTAAAAAATTTAGTATTTTTTTGGTATTTTTTCACATTGGGTTTAGTATATTTTAGTATATTTTCGCCACAGGTGCGGTATTTTTGGCAGTTTGGAAAACGGTCACACTGCAAGTGATTTGTGTTTAGTTTGGTTTGGCATTTCAACATGAATAAACTGACACCTGAACAATGCTTCCAAATAGTGCAAATTTATTTTGAAAATAATGGTTCTGTTCGAAATACGTATCGTGCACTACGTCCATTTTACGGCCAACATAATTGTCCATCAGAGCAATTAATTCGAATAACTATGGACCGTTTTCGTAAAAGTATAAACAAAATAAACAAAACTGCCGTATTTGGAGTGAAGATAATCCTCAAGTGTACGTTGAGACACCGTTACATCAGAAAAACTGACTGTTTGGTGTGCTTTATGGGCTGGTGGAATCATTGGTCCGTACTTCTTTAAAAATGATGCTGGCCAGAACGTTACAGTCAATGGTGACCGCTAAAGAGCCATGATTACTGACTTTTTAGTTCCTCAATTGAAGAACCATGATGTGCAGGAGCTGTGGTTTCAACAAGACGGCGTAACATGTCACACAGCTCGTGCCACAATTGATTTACTGAAGGAAATGTTTGGTAGCCGCATAATTTCACGTTCCGGACCCGTGAATTGGCCTCCAAGATCGTGCGATGTAACGCCGCTAGACTATTTTCTGTGGGGATATGTGAAGTCTCAGTCTACGCCGATAAGCCCGAAACGATCGACCACTTGGAGGATAACATTCGTCGCGTTATTGCTGATATATGGACACAAATGTTGGAAAAAGTGATTGAAAATTGGACCTCCAGATTAGATTACGTCCGAGCCAGCCGTGGTGGTCATATGCCAGAAATCATATTTAAATTATAATGCCAAAAAATTATCTTTTGAATAAAGTCAATTTCATGTCAATTTTAAAAATTCATCCTTGTTTTATTCAATTTTAAAGTTCTATACCTCTAAAAAAAACACCCTTTATTATACAAATCGTTAATGCTATTTCCATAGCTATTTCATCACTATTTGAGTAAAAGAAATAAAATCTTTCATAACTTCATTACAAGCTGTCAAAATCGTAAATATTTTTTAAAATTACACCTATTTCGTGCTCATTAAAATTTAAACATTTTAAAATTATTTTTTTTTTTAATTATATTTCAAGAGTTAAAATTTTTAATCCAATTTCAGAATATAAAAAAAGGTTAATACCCTTTTTCAAAAAATTACGTAAATAATAACAGCTACAAAAATAATACTATTTTTCCAAATATATAACGCTTATAATAACATCGACTTATAACATGCCATTTTCCTAAAAAAATAACTCGAGGAATAACACTTCTCTACAAAAAAATACTTTTTTTCCACAAAATAATGCGAAACATAACACCACTTTTCTCTTCTGTCATCTTCTTAATAAAAACATCTCTTTTCTACAAAAATACCCCTTTACCAAAAAATAGACGAATAATAACACCAATTTCCTACACAAAAAAAACTCGTTTTCCAAAAATATTACGCGAATCAAAAATTGCTTTTCTTAAAAAAAAACACCCATTTTCGTTAAAAATTAAGCGAATAATAACACCACTTTTGTATAAAAACAACACCCCTTTCCAAAAAACTAAACCAAATATTAACTCCACTTTTCTACCAAAATAACACCCCTTTTCTATAAAAATAACGCTAATAATAACATCGATCTTCTAGTAAAATAACACTTCTTTTCCAAAAACTAACGTGAATAATTACACCACTTTTCTACAAAAATAATACTCCACTAAAAAAATACACGCTTTTCTAAGAAAATTGCACCCATTTTCCAAAAAATTAACGCAAATAATAACATCACTTCTCTACAAAAATCACCTATTTTCCTATTAAATAACGCGAATAATAACACCACTCTTCTATAAAAATAAATCCCCTTTTCCAAAAAAAACTAAAGTGAATAATAACGCCCCTTTTCGACAAAAGTAATACCCCTTTTTCAAATAATAACACTACTTTTCTACAAAAATAACACCCATTTTCCTAAAAAATAACGCGAACAATAACATCACTTTTTTAGAAAAATTATACCTCATTTTCAACAAAAAAAACGAATAATATCATCGCTTTTCTACAAAAATTCTACCACTTTTCCAACAAATAACGCGAATAATAAAATAATCTTTCTACAAAAATAATACCCATTTTCAAAATACATCGAGAAAAATAACACCGCTTTTCCAAAAAATAACGTGAACAATTACTTCTTTTTCTAAAAAAATAACACCCCTTTAAAAAAAACGCGAATAATGACCCCACTATTTTACAAAAATTATACCACTTTTCCAAAAGTAACTCCTATAATAACAATGATTTTCTACAATAATACACTTTTTTACAGAAAAATAACGCGAATAATAACACCTCTTTTCAACCAAAATTAAAACCCTTTTCCAAAAAATTGCGCGAATAATAATCGCTTTTCTAGAATTAAAAACACTCCTTTTCTAAAAAATAACGCGAATATTAGCACTTCTTTTATACATAATAAAAGGTACCCTTTTTTCAAATAATAAAACCACTTTTCTACAAAAATAACACCCATTTGCTAAAAAATAACGAGAATAATAACATCACTTTTATACAAAAATAATACCAATTTTCCAACAAATAACGCCAATATTATCATCGCTTTTCTACAAAAATACTACCACTTCTCCAACAAATAACGCGAATAATAACATCATTTTTCTACAAGAATAATACCCTTTTTTCCAAAAAGATAACGCGAATAATAACACCTCGTTTCAACCAAAATTAAACCCTTTTTCCAAAAAATTACGCGGATAATAATCGCTTTTCTAGAAGTAATAACACTCCTTTTATAAATAATAACGCGAATAATAGCATCTCTTTTATAAATAATAATAGGTACCCCAAATTCAAATAATAACACTAATTTTCTACAAATAACACCCATTTACTAAAAATAACGCGAATAATAACATCACTTTTATACAAAAATAATACCACTTTTCTAAAAGTAACTCGTATAATAACAATGCTTTTCTACATGAATTATACCCTTTTTCCAAAAAGCTAATGCGAATAATAACACCTCTTTTCAACCAAAATTAAAACCTTTTTCCAAAAAATATCGCGAATAATAATCGCATTTCTAGAAAAATAACACCCCTTTTCTAAAAAATAACGCGAATAATAGCACTTCTTTCATACAAAAATAATACAACTTTTCCAACAAATAACGCGAATAATAACTTCCTTTTTTTACAAAAATAATACCCCTTTTCCAAAAGTAACTCGTATAATAACAATGCTTTTCTACATGAATAATACCCTTTTTCCAAAAAGATAACGCGAATAATAACACCTCTTTTCAACCAAAATTAAACCCCTTTTCCAAAAAATAACACGATAATAATCGCTTTTCTTTAAAAAATAACACCCCTTTTCTAAAAAATAACGCGCATAATAGCACTTCTTTTATAGAAAAATAATTCCCCTTTCATAAATAATTAGGTACACTACTTTTCTACAAAAATAAAACCCATTTTCCTAAAAAAATCCAAAAGTAACTCGTATGATAACTATGCTTTTCTTCAAGAATTTTACCCTTTTTCCAAAAAGATAGCGCGAATAACAACACCTCTTTTCAACCAAAATAAATACCTTTTCTAAGAAATAACGCGAATAATAATCGCTTTTCTAGAAATATAGCACCCCTTTTCTAAAAAATAACGCGAATAATAGCACCTCTTTTATACATATTAATAGGTACCGTTTTTCAAATAATAACACTACTTTTCTACAAAAATAACACCCATTTTCTAAAAAATAACGCGAATAATAAAATCACTTTTCTACAAAAATAATACCACTTTTCCAACAAATAACGCCAATATTACCATTGCTTTTCTACAAATATTCAACCACTTCTTCAACAAATAACGCGAATAATACTTCCTTTTTCTACAAAAATAACACCCCTTTTCCAGAAAAATATCTCGAATAATAGCACCACTTTTTTTACAAAAAATATTCCCCTTTTCCAAAAGTAACTCGAATAATAACAATGTTTTTTTAGAAAAATAACACCTTTATTCTAAAAAATCACGCGAATAATATCAACTCTTCATGTAAAAATAATACCACTTTTCTAAAAGTAACTCGTATAATAACAATGCTTTTCTACATGAATTATAACCCTTTTCCAAAAAGATAACGCAAATAAAAACACCTCTTTTCAACCAAAATTAAAACCTTTTTCCAAAAAATATCGCGAATAATAATCGCTTTTCTAGAAAAATAAGACCCCTTTCCAAAAAGATAACGCGAATAATAACACCTCTTTTCAACCAAAATTAAACCCCTTTTCCAAAAAATAACACGATAATAATCGCTTTTCTTTAAAAAATAACACCCCTTTTCTAAAAAATAACGCGAATAATAGCACTTCTTTTATAGAAAAATAATTCCCCTTTTTCAAATAAGAACACTACTTTTCTACAAAAATAACATCCATTTTCCTAAAAAATAACACGAATGATAACACCACTTTTCTACAAAAATAATACCTCTTTTCCAACAAATAATACGAATAATATCATCGCTTCTCTACAAAAAGACTACCACTTTTGCAACAAATAACGCGAATAATAAAATCATTTTTCTACTAAAATAATACCCCTTTTCAAAAAAACATCTAGAATAAAACACTGCTATTCTACAAAAAATACCCCTTTTCCAAAAAATAACGCGAGTTATAAAACAGTTTTTTTACAAAATTTGCACCCTTTACCCAAAAAATAACGCAAATTAAAGCATCGCTTTTCCACAAAAATAACACCGCTTTTCCAAAACATAGTACGAATTAAATACACCGCTTATCTACAAAAATAACACCCCTTTTACAGAAAAATAACGCGAATAATAGCACCCCTTTTCTACAAGAATAATACCCTTTTTCCAAAAAGATAACGCGAATAATAACACCTCTTTTCAACCAAAATTAATACCCTTTTCCAAAAAATAACGCGAATAATAATCGCTTTTCTAAAAAATAACGCGAATAAATAGCACCTATTTTATATAAAAATTTCCAAAAGTAACTCGCATGATAACAATTCTTTTCTACAAGAATTGTACCCATTTTCAAAAAAGATAACGCGAATAATAACACCTCTTTTCAACCAAAATCAATACCCTTTTCTAAATAAAAACGCGAATATTAATCGCTTTTCTAGAAAAATAGCACCCCTTTTCTAAAAAATAACGCGAATAATAGCACCTCCTTTATACATATTAATAGGTACCCCTTTTTCAAATAATAACACTACTTTTCTATAAAAATAACACTCATTTTCTTAAAAAATAACACGAATAATAACACCACTTTTCTACAAAAATAATACCTCTTTTCCAACAAATAACGCCAATATTATCATCGCTTTTCTACAAAAACACTACCACTTTTTCAACAAATAACGCGAATAATAAATTCCTTTTTCTACTAAAATAATACCCCTTTTATACCCCAGAAAAATATCGCGAATAATAGCACCACTTTTTTTACAAAAATAATTCCCCTTTACCAAAAGTAACTCGTATAATAACAATGGTTTTCTAGAAAAATAACACCTTTTTTCTAAAAAATAACGCGAATAATAGCACCTCTTTTTTATAAAATTAATACCCCTTTTTCAAATAATTACACTACTTTTTTACAAAGATAACACCCATTTTCCTAAAAAATAACGCAAATAATAACATCACTTTTCTACAAAAATTATACCACCAAAAAATAACGCAAATATCATTGCTTTTCTACAAAAATAATACCACTTTTCCAACAAATAACGCGAATAATAACATAATTTTTCTATAAAAATAATACCCCTTTTCTAAAAATTAACGCGAATTATTAAACAGTTTTTTACAAAATTTGCACCCCTTTCCAAAAAATAACGCGAATTACAACATCGCTTTCCCACAAAATAACACCGCTTTTCCAAAAAATAGCACGAATTATAACACTGCTTTTCTACAAAAATAATATTTCTTTTCCAAAAAATAACGCGAATAATAACTTCCTTTTTGTACAAAAATAACACCCCTTTTCCAAAAAAATAACGTGAATAATAAAACCACTTTCTTACAAAAATAATACCCCTTTTCCAAAAGTTACTTGTATAATAACAATGCTTTTCTACAAGAATAAAGCATCCCACTGTCGCAATTTGCAATAAAGAGACGGGCTCACCTTATCAAAGTAATCCTTTCCTATACCACATATGAAGCAGTTACTCTCCATGTCTTCTTTGACAGACTCTAGCTGGTCACGGAGCTCACCAAAAGCGTCGATGATCAAACCTAAAATATAATAATGTTGTACATTAATAATTACTGAATACATCATGGCATATCACACAATGGTGTATGGGTGTACATTGTACATCTCCTTATAAAGGGGTACGAAACTTGCGTACATACTCACACACCAGTCTCGTTTCAATTAAAAAACCTTACATTCTGAACGGGTGGCGAACCTTGTTGTTGAACTATGCGAAATAAAAGGTCTCTTGTGTGTTCGATAGCCCGGCTCTTACAGGACACAAGAAAGCAATGATAATAGAAGAGTGGAAGAACAATTCTAAGTTAGTGCCTCCAGCTAACATAAGTACATCGAGTAAAATTCACAAATGGTGTGACGAACAGGAACGAAAAAATGGAGAATTCTGGATTCAGCCAAAAAATGGAAATTTCTAAATTCAGTCAAAAAATGGAACAATGGAAACTTAAGGATTCAGCCGAAAAATGGAAACTTCTGGATTCAGCCATAAAAATGGAATCTTTTGGATTCAGCCAAAAACTGGAGACTTATGGAATCAGCAGAAAAAATGGAAACTTATGGATTTAGCCCAAAAAAATGAGATTTTGAGTCAGCTGGAAAAATGGAGAATTATGGATTCAGCCAAAAAATGGAGACTCATGGATTCAGCGGAAAAATAAAGACTTCTGGAATCAGCAGAAAAAAAAGAGGTTTTTGATTCAGCAGAAAAATAAAGACTTTTGAATGCAGTCGTAAAATGGAGACTTCTGGATTCAGCGGCAAAATTGAGACATATGGAATCAGCAGAAAAAACAAAGACATATGGAATCAGATGATAAAATATAGACTTCGGGATTCAGCAGAAAAAATATAGACTTCGGGATTCAGCAGAAAAAATATAGACTTCGGGATTCAGCAGAAAAAATATAGACTTCGGGATTCAGCAGAAAAAATATAGACTTCTGGATTCAGCCGAAAAAATATAGACTTCGGGATTCAGCAGAAAAAATATAGACTTCGGGATTCAGCAGAAAAAATATAGACTTCGGGATTCAGCAGAAAAAATATAGACTTCGGGATTCAGCAGAAAAAATATAGACTTCGGGATTCAGCAGAAAAAATATAGACTTCGGGATTCAGCAGAAAAAATATAGACTTCTGGATTCAGCCGAAAAAATATAGACTTCGGGATTCAGCAGAAAAAATATAGACTTCTGGATTCAGCCGAAAAAATATAGACTTCGGGATTCAGCAGAAAAAATATAGACTTCGGGATTCAGCAGAAAAAATATAGACTTCGGGATTCAGCAGAAAAAATATAGACTTCGGGATTCAGCAGAAAAAATATAGACTTCTGGATTCAGCCGAAAAAATATAGACTTCGGGATTCAGCAGAAAAAATAGAGACTTATGGAATCAGATGATAACATAGAGTTCTGGATTCAGCCGAAAAAATAAAAAATTTTCTGAATTCAGCTGAAAAAATGGAGATCTCTGGATTCAACCAAGGGCCACCCAGGACTGTCGAGCTTTGAATTGGTTAAAATTCTTCTTCTGAGTCAAAATTGGTTTGCACACACCAAGCGCTCACAGGATGGATCATATAGGATGTACAATGACATAAATTGTAATGTTTGATAGACAAACGTTTGTTAGTATAGAGGTGAGGTGTATGAACATGGCGTACCTTGAATGATGGCCAACAGGATGACAATGACAAAGAAGAAGAAGGTTATATCAAACATGATACGGTAGACTTCGTAGTCGTCACCATCTGGTGGTTCTATTTCATCACCAATACCACCGCCCGCTCTCACTCCTTTGTACAGATGAAATACGAAACACTGAAATATAAAACATTATTATTAGACAAACTATGGCCCGATATTACAGTCGGCACTCAACTCATTGAGTTTGTTAAACTCAAGATTAATGTTAAGGGGAGATTGAATCCATTTACCTATTACAGTGCAATATGACATGTCAGTTACTAAATCTTCAATTATAGACATATTTTACTTTTTCTGTGGTTATTATCTGTCAAATTTTAAATAATCTCAAATAATACCAACTACAAAACGGGACGCTACGACTTGAAATATTATTGTTTTATTATCCAACATGGTGAATTTAATTTTTTTCACCAAAATAATGCTTTTAAATGCCCATGTTCATTTCAATATGGCTGTCAGTTTGTTTTGTTGTGTGGCGCCACAGTCGATACAACTAACACCTCTTGTGATAGAACACTGAAACTACACGCGTTGCCTAGCAACGAGTCGAGAAATGACAGTTGACTCACCGTTAAGAACTTAATCCGCCAGAAACGTTGAGTTAAATATTTGTCCTTTTAGTGACGTATTTGAGGGAAGATTAGGCCTAAACAGACACTGTAATATGCTATATTTTTGTAAAACTTGAGTTTAGCTCTTAAACTGAGACTGTAATACCGACCCTATATATCTAAGTAGAGACAAAGTTGGGATTTCGTGTCTCATTTTTAGTTTTGGTATTGTATACTCAGTTTTAGTCTCGGTTTTGCATCTCTTAAACTCAGTTTTAGTCATGATAAATACTATGAAAATATACCAGCCACAGACGCTTTGGAATTAACCAGAATAATGCTGCACTTTTGGTTATTATCAGTGCAACAAATAAATTTTCTTACCGTTAACATGTCGTGACATTTCTTGTCAACTTCATCCTCCTCTTCTTGTATATAAAACTTCCTGAAGAAGTTAAAGGCGATGACGGTGTAGATGTACACGATGATCGTAAGAAGCATCACAGTCAGAACCAGCTGGAACAAATGAAATTATTTTATAATATCTCAATCAATTCAATTTTTTAAAAAAAGAATCAGCATCGTAGTTCTGTAACCGACACCCTCTCAAGTGCCACTATAACATTAACATTAACAGTGTAATCTATTCCAACTGTCGATTTGTTCAGGAGAACTTTGTTCTCTTAACATATCGACAATGTTTCAAGCCAGAATACGCGAGAATTGTATGGAGAGGTCTACTTTTTTCACGGCTTTTCCAACTTTGAAGTCAAAAAACACCAACTTAGAGGCTTCGCAGCTTAAAAGTTCCATACACGGATTTACTCAGAATTCGGAGTAGAACATTTCGTGTGTCTGTGTGTGTGTCTGTGTGTGTGTGTGTGTGTGTGTCCCCTTATAACTTTTGATCCGCTCAATTTACAGAGCCCAAAATTTCAGAAAATATACACAGTTATAGGCCTACAAAACTTTTTTACTCAAAATTTTGAATTTTAGTTTCAGTCAGGGGTTATCAACTTTTGAATTTTTATTTTATTTTTCCATATATCTCAGAAACCATAAAAGTTAGAACGCTGAAAATTGGTACAAACATAGACAAATACAAAATCTCAAATTAGTTTTTTCAAAAAAATTCCAGGGTTTCTCAAACATTTTTTATTAAGAAAAGTATTTTTTCTATCATAAATTTATGAGTTTAACTGCCTATTTTTCCAAAACTTTCACAATTATCGAAAAAAGCCGAAACACCCCAACTAGATAATTTAATTTTCTATAAAAAACATTAGCATTGTAGCAGAAGATCTCAATTTTTTTTAACAATTTTTTTAAAAATTGAATTTAGTGACGACATTGCTTCATACATTTTGTATGGCAGTCGCCTATACACAATATGTAAGAAGACTTAATAGTTTGATACTTCATCTTCAAACATACATACAAACCATCATGCTATTTTCATATTCTGGGAAGGAAAAAAGGACCTTCCTCCATACTATCCTATCTTGACATACATACCTAGGTACATGTGTTGTATAGAAAACCAAATATCTGACAATATTCAATAATTTGTATTTATGGGTTTATAGTTTGGTACATATTCTTCAACTATACATACTATCGCTATCGACAGTTGGTTCACATGTGTTACATGCAACTAGTGTTAAAAACATGCTTCAGAAAAACTATTAATATTAAGAAACAATCCACTATGTATGTAGAAGATAAAACATCTCACAAAGATTGTCGATTTGCTTTTATCAAACGCTTAAAGATTCTGAGACTGTTTGAGAATATGTCGACGTTCTCAACTTTTGCGTGTTAAGAATTATAGGAAAAATGTTACGTCTTTATCTTTCTGTTGTACCTACCACTACACTATTTATAGCCACAAATTGCTTTGGCTGATTGGAAGAAATTTCCTTATGGAAATAAACCATAATAATGTACATGAAGTACAAATTAAATCAATAAAGTTTTTGCTGGCAAGGTCCTGTGATGATATACGGTGCAGATTGCTGGACAGTAAAAAGTGCACACAAACAAAAAGTATGTGTAAAAGAAATTAAGATGCCAAGGTGACTTCATCGAATATGTATTTGGTAATTTGGTCAAATCAAATCCCACACAGAGTATTCAGCGATCTATACAAGATGCCGAAAATTCGCTGGAATTTCAGAAAAATCGTGACATCAAGCTGTCAGTGTTAGCTTGGTTACATGTGTTTATGTTGTTATGACAAAAAAAAAACATTTTAAACGTCAGTATAAACCCATAGAATGCTATCTATCTCTTTTCTTCATACACAAATAATGTGAAATGCTACGCCATCGACCTTAATTTTGGTGTAGTATTATTTTTGGTTTTGTTGGAATGATTGATGGGGGCAACTGTAGAGGCCGCTCCAGAAACAACTATATAGACCAGATAATCGGAAAAGTGCGCTGTAGCAGTTACAAAGAGATGAAGAGACTGGTGGAAAGAACGAGTATTTGGTGCAGACCAATCCTAGGATTGTGACCCAGAAGAAGAAGAATATTAAGTATTTAGTTAGTGATTGCTAACTTATGAATACTAAATACTCCAGTGAGGTTAGGAGTTAGTATTTAGTTACCTAGAACTGTGCATTCGGGTCATAGTGTTGGGTACCATCTAGTAAATATTATACAAATTGCGGATTTTCATACCTGTTTTCCGTTGTGCGTGACAGACTGCAGGATGGTACGAAGAGTCTTGAAGCCAACGGCTACGTCAAGAAGATGGGCGGCAAAGAAGAAGTTGTTAAAGTTGCCCATCACCGAGAAAGTGAAATACCACAGGGAGTAGAGGAAGGAATTGTCTGTGATGGTGACCCCGGCCTTCCACACTTGGTAGCGCCAGTCGATGTTCAGAATGCTGTAACGTTACAAAATGTATTAATTGTCCATTATAAGCATTACATAATTTAAAAAAATAGCATAAATTCCCTTTTTTGCAGGTGGCAATTCTTAAGTAGAAAACACCTAGGTTCGAATGCAGAGTCCTACCTAAATACTAAATTCTAAATACTAACCATGTTTTCATTGCACAGTCGCTCACTTAAGTTAGGAGATCACGTGGCTTCCTAACTGGAGGATACTACCAAGTTCACCTATGAGACATTGCATTGCAGAGACATATCTAAATACTAACCATGTTTTCATTGCACAGTCGCTCACTTAAGTTAGGAGATCACGTGGCTTCCTAACTGGAGGATGCTACCAAGTTCACATATGAGACACATTGCATTGCAGAGACATATCTAAATACTTAGCGCATGAGCATCATCGTAAACTAACATTTGCTAACTGTCAAAAAGTAAGGTTGATAGCGAGGAACCTTACGAGTGGTTTAATACTAAAATACGAGATTTTTTCAGTGAATGATGATTTTATCGGCTTCGTCAAATATGTATTTGGTAATTTTGTCAAATCAAATACCAGAGTATTCAGCGATCTATACGAGATGCAGAAAATTAGGTGGAATTTCAAAAAAACAGGGCCACTCTAGAAGTCACACATACTCCTTTCAAGGCTTGGAAATTCACCACATAAAATAATAATTGTTGAAATGTTTCTTACAAATGTACAAGTCCACTGCCTTCGTCTTCTTGTGATGAGAAGGAAGTCTTCTCCATGCCCAGCAGATTTGATATCGAGTCAAAGTCGTAAGTCTCTGAATACTTTTGCCTGACCTTCTTCTTCACAAACTTGTCCCAGTAGTTGACGGGGAAAGATCTAAAATCATATAAAAAGAAAAAAAATGTTTATACATTAAACTAAAAACCATTTTAATCGTGCGGAATTTTTATTGATACTATACGTTTTTGTCACCTCTGTGTAAGGACTGTTGCTTTCATTGTTTAAAAATAAAACAATTTCTCAATAGATGGCGTTACAAAAAGGTTTCTTCGTTACTTCATAGATGGCGATTGTGCTTCAGTTTGTATTCAAAAGATAAGTTTCTCATTGTTGAAATATATAGAAGAAGGCATAATCGGTGAACGTTGCGCAAGCGCATTAATTTATCAGGTCATTAGCCCTGTAGGTGCTTTGAGTTCCTGGGGCTTTATTCCCATTCACGTGTAATATTTCGCGATAAGTTCCGCTAATCTATACATATGTTTTTTCTGATTACATGAAAATTCTTCGAAACACAATTGTTCGAATGCGCAATTGTACGAATAACAATTTTTCGAAAATCAGTTATCAGAATGACAATTGTCCGAAAGCAAATTATTCCAACTAACATTTGTTGGAAAACCAATTAACCGAATTTAATATATTTTTGTGTCATTATGTTGCCTCCTTTGACATTGTTGTATTATTGTTGGGTACGTATGTTTGCACATTTTTAATAACTGATGTTTGACAGCGCGGGATAGCCTAGTTTGTACACCAGTTTATGTTTATCTAGTATTCACACCAGTTTAGTTATTTTATTTTAATATTATAGTTACTTTTTTAAATATATAATGCAATTGTAACTACAAACAAACCTAACCAACCTATTTTTACCAAAGTTTTGTAGGTTTAGGTTTCAAAAAATAGATGTACATCCTAGGATATCTGACAGCATGACAGCGCGGTGCGTCGCCATGTTGTTTATTCCATAGATTTTTATTAAACATAATATACTATGTAGATGTAGTACTCCGTGCAAAAAGTGAGTCATTTGTTTTCGATTCATACAAAATTTGCTAACTACGACATCTAGTATATTATAATAAAAATCTATGGTTTATTCCTCTCACAATACTACCAACATGACGTCATAAAAATTCGAACAATTGTAAATTCTGATAATTGTGTGTTCGGAAAATTGTTTTTCGAAAAAATGTGATTCGAATAATTGCCATTCGTAAAATTGATTTTCGTAAAATTGAGCATTCGAATAATTGTTTTTCGAATAATTTTCCTGTCACCGTTTTTTCTTACTGTGCATCTTTTTCTATATAGTTTAATTGTTTTATATTTTGTTTGTATTGTAAATTTAATAAAAATAAAATAATAAAAAAGAATGTATAATAACAATTCTTCCTTACTTGGCACTAATAACGAGCTTGTCCCAATGACTTTTGATGTCATCGTCCTCAGGCTGTTCTGCTACATATAAACCGTCAAACTCCAAGCGTCTCGCTATCTCTTTCTCTCGTTTGAAGATGGCCAAGGGCACCTGATAGTGGAAAAAGAAAAGACGTATTTTACATTATAATATTTAGCAGGGCGTGAGAAAACTATCGGGACAAACGGCCATATTTAGAAATTAAAAGAGAACGGCGGAACGCAGATGTAAAATACAAACTCTCCTCAAAACACTTGATCAAAAATCTTAAATTATATCTGGTTAGTATTTACCTTAAGATGATAGTAAGCAATTAGCATAGCCAAGGAACACAACGAGTGTAGAGCTGCAGCCAGTCTCATTACATGTTCCATATAGAAATAGTTCTCATCCACATGGACCAGTTCCAGTGGGTCTTCTTCCTCTGCGCTGCTGTTCTCTCCACTACCCCCTGAGAGAGAAAAAAAACATTCATTATCCAATATACAAATAATAACATTCATAACCGAAGAGAACGTGGAGATCTTATTGAAACATTCAAAATATTATCAGACCATGACTGTGAAAACATGAAAAATCTCTTTCAATATAGTCATAACACTAATTTGCGTGGCCATAGCTTAAAACTTGTGAAAAGTAGGTTCTCGACAAATCCTTGAGAGCATTTTCTTTCTAATAGAGTGGTGAATACTTGGAATAAACTACCCCAACATGTTTTGGTGTTGATATTTCCTTTCATATAGAGTGGTGAATACTTGGAATAAACTGCCCCAACATGTTTTGGTGTTGATATTTCCTTTCAAATAGAGTGGTGAATACTTGGAATAAACTGCCCCAACATGTTTTGGTGTTGATATTTCCTTTCAAATAGAGTGGTGAATACTTGGAATAAACTGCCCCAACATGTTTTGGTGTTGATATTTCCTTTCAAATAGAGTGGTGAATACTTGGAATAAACTGCCCCAACATGTTTTGGTGTTGATATTTCCTTTCAAATAGAGTGGTGAATACTTGGAATAAACTGCCCCAACATGTTTTGGTGTTGATATTTCCTTTCAAATAGAGTGGTGAATACTTGGAATAAATTGCCCCAACATGTTTTGGTGTTGATATTTCCTTTCAAATAGAGTGGTGAATACTTGGAATAAACTGCCCCAACATGTTTTGGTGTTGATATTTCCTTTCAAATAGAGTGGTGAATACTTGGAATAAACTGCCCCAACATGTTTTGGTGTTGATATTTCCTTTCAAATAGAGTGGCGAATACTTGGAATAAACTGCCCCAACATGTTTTGGTGTTGATATTTCCTTTCAAATAGAGTGGTGAATACTTGGAATAAACTGCCCCAACATGTTTTGGTGTTGATATTTCCTTTCAAATAGAGTGGTGAATACTTGGAATAAACTGCCCCAACATGTTTTGGTGTTGATATTTCCTTTCAAATAGAGTGGTGAATACTTGGAATAAACTGCCCCAACATGTTTTGGTGTTGATATTTCCTTTCAAATAGAGTGGTGAATACTTGGAATAAACTGCCCCAACATGTTTTGGTGTTGATATTTCCTTTCAAATAGCACTCACAGATCACATGTCAGAGTGTTTCTTCCTGTTGTTGACACTTTCTACAGATTAGGTTACGGTAGCCATTATGTAATAGTGTCTTTTTAAAAGACAGTTACCAGTGAATAAGTCAGTCATTGGTCTCTGTTGAGATTTAGCAGCTTTCTGATTCTTTCTCTATAAAGGTCATCTCAATCTCAATCTCATATTATTATACGGTGTCAAAAATTTACCCTTAAAGTGAGCAGCATGAATCGAATGGAGGCATTTGAAAGTGGCTTCATGTTAATATGGATTGTTTAAAATAATAAAGCAGATCAAAACAAAAAGAACAAAAAATATAAAAAAATGTGTAAATACTTACTCGCTGGACACTTTTGCTTGGGGCATGTTTTTCTGTTAGCTTGTAACAATAATATTACAAAAATTAGTTAGTTTTAAAGTTTCTAAAGATGGTCACTGGATGATTGAAACTAGTCGGCGTCATTTAATTACATTTGCGCTAAAAACAAATTTATTACCAATAAGTTTGATGGATATTGAATCAATATTTGCAAAGACGGCATAGTTTGGGGAATCAGTATTCTCAATACACAGATATCTTTAATGATTCGATTGGTATTTATAAAAGACACCCATACATTGCACTTGTCAACTAGACCAAACATTAAATTTAATTAAGTTTTCGGATTTATTTGTCTAAAAAACATTTTAATTATTAATGTTTAGAGAACATTTATCTAGGCTGTGTTGAAATGTAAGGAAAACTGAAATATGTTGCCAACCAAAACATCAAACTCGCGATATTCCATGACTCACTTTTTGCACAGAGTTCTACATCTAGTATATTATAATAAAAATCTATGAATCCAACATACCAACACCAAATAATAGATAGGTAGGTAGCTTTTGTAAACTCAATTTAAATCACGAGTTGAAGTAATTAATAAAATAACCTAACCTTACCTAACTGAAAAAGAATAAATAATACGCAAACAAGTAAATAAAAAAAATATAGGACAACCTTCTTAAAGTTTTCTTCACGTTGAATTAATACTGTGTAAAGAATTTCATAAAAATACCCCTGGGGGGCAAGTCTGGTTCGACCGGCAAAATCAAAACCCTCACGATTGCCCATATCATGGATATAATTATTGTATGGAGTTCTATAATATCTTTAGACATCATAGAACTTCGTGATTACCATGATATGGGTAATCACGAGGGTTTTGATTTCGCTGGTTGGACCAGACTTGCCCCCCTGATTTAATGCAATAAGTAGGTATAGCATTAAAAAGACACATCATCTGAATAATTACTATATGCAAAATAAGTTTCACCTACCGGGTAAACGAAATATGCGTTCATAGATAATTATTGTTTTCAAATTAGTTAAATATATATAAAAACCTACCATCTCCTGAGCCCCCGAGACCCCCTCCCCCAGAGCCAGAACCGGACCCAGAGCCGGAGCCAGAACCGCTGATGATGTCAGCCAGGGATGCTCCACCGTCGCCACTACCATCGTTGTCTTCGTCTTCGCCCAGAGTCGTTACCTGAAACCATGATCAAACCAGTTCATATCAGCGCAGAATAACACAGGACAAAATTACACACAGATGAAATTGCACATGGACAAAAGTACACGTAGATAAAATAATACATGAACGAAATAACACGTAGTTAAAATAATACATGGACGAAATAACACATAGATAAAATAATACATGGATGAAATTACACATAGATAAAATAATACATGGATGAAATTACACAAAGATAAAATAATACATGGACGATATTACACGTGACAAAAGTACACACAAATGAAATTGCACATGGACGAAATTACACGTAGATAAAATAATACATGGACGAAATTACACGTGATAAAAGTACACACAAATGAAATTGCATACAGACGAAATTACACGTAGATAAAATAATACATGGACGAAATTACACATAGATAAAATAATACATAGACAAAATTACACATAGACGAAATAACAATTGGAAAAAATTACATGTGATGAATTTTTACTTTGACAAAAATACACACAGAAAGAAGTTCTTTAAGCTTTTTATCATAATCTGTTTGATAGTCATACATATACATTAGTCAATTATTTACTTATATTTTCAAATGTTTGATGAGGGAACGGTTAGTTCCGAAACCGGTCACATCGTTTCAACCAAAAAACGTGGTTAATACAAAGTTATATCTTTAAATTTAAAATTAAATTTAATTATTTACTTATTTATTATTTTATCTGTCTGTCGGGACTGATTTGGACATATGTAGAATACGCTTAGCGTTCCGATACGACTAGTAATTGGTTCAATTCCAATTACTAGGACGCCGACACACGGTTCGATACCAGGTGTCGAGCTTGAAGTTAGAGAGTCAATATTATATTCATATTTAATTAAATTAAACATTACCCATTTAATCAGTTAAATACATTAAACACACCATCACCCGCGCACACTATTCAAGGCAGTGTTTCACAGCAAATATACTTCACAGTGGTATTCAATGACAGAAAATGCTTTATCTTTACTATACTGACTGCGCGACACCACAAGTTACTGAGAAACGAGGGTTGCGAGGTCATTTGAATTACAGGGGCTCTGATGTATATTGAAATTTTTAGCAAAGCTATGAAGTAAGTACCTTGTAGAAGAGCAGCATGAAGTTGATGCAGAAAGCCAACACGAGAGCGACATACTTTAAGTTGTAAAAGTTTCTAGCTAGGAAGGACACGGCCCGATGGGTGTACTGGCTGAGATCCATTTGACTGAGAGCGGATGGTTGGGGCGCAGTGACCTGTAAAAAGAAAATGATAACATATATTTCACACAAGAGGTTGGACTGTAGGTATTTTAATCTAAGAAGGCTTCAAGATTTTTTCCGTCTCAAGATCATCAAAGCACTTCGTAGTATGACTCCTACTTAAATCAATCAATCAATCAATCAATCAGTGGCGCTACAACCCATCGTGGATCCTGGCCTCCTCCAGAAGCTCCCTCCACCCCACCCTGACCATCGCTTCCTGCCGCCAATTCACAACGCCAATTGTCCACAAGTCCCTCTCTGCTCCATTTAACCATCTCAGCTTTGGCCTACCGAAGCTTCTTCTGCCCATTGGTATTGTAGCGAATATTCTTTTTAGTGGACAGGTTTCATCCATTCTCGCTACGTGACCCAGTCATCGGAGCCGGCTTATTTTGATGTACTGGGTGACGTGTACATCTGAGTACAACTGGTACAGTTCGTGGTTGTACCTGATACGCCAAGCTCCATTTTCGCATACGGGGCCATAAATGCGTAAATGGCTCCTACTTACCCCCTCCGAACCGAGCATTCCACTTTCAATATATGAAAGACAATCGCCACACTTAGTTCTGCACCTTCATCCTTCTTCTTCTTCCTCTGGTTTTAGGCCGAGGGCCTGTTTTTTTCAGTCGGAGACTGCCTCTCGTGATCTGGATGTCCAGCTGTCACTCCATCTTTTTGCTGGTCTCTCCTTGCTCTACGACCCTGCGGGACTTACTTGGAGACAATTTTGAGTAGTCGCGTGTCTCCCATTCTATCGACGTGGTCTCTCCATTCACGCCTTCGCCCTCTACCCCAGCGGATGATGTCCTCGTTCCGGACTCTATCCACGAGTATTACGCCCACTATGGAACTCACTGTCCTCATTTCAGTAGTCCGGAAGAGGATTTTTGTTCTGATAGTATCGGCTCTGGCTTCGATGGCATAGGTCATTGTGGGTCTTACGCACGTTTTGTAAATTGTGGTTTTACTTTCTGTGAGTATATGTTTGTTTTTCCAGACAGTATCCCTGAGGCAGCCAGCTTTAACCTCGTCATGTAATAATAATAATAATAATAATAATGATAAAATCAAAACAAATAAACATTAAAACCGGAATATTTCAAGGTGACTCCCTAAGCGCACTATGGTTCTGTATCTCCCTCAACCCACTCTCCAAGATGCTTAACAAAAGCAAACTTGGCTACAAAATCACAACACACAACTTAAATACCAATCCTATAAAAATCAACCACCTTTTATACATGGACGATTTAAAACTATATGGCAAAAATAATGACGAACTAAAACAACTAATTTATAAAACTGAACGCTTTAGTAATGACATAAAAATGAAATTCGGTATTGATAAATGCAACACATGCTCAATAGTAAGAGGTAAACCCAAGGAACACACGGGAAGCACCTTGAAGGATACGAATGAAATAATACGCGCAATGGACGAAGATGAATTTTATAAATACTTGGGAATTCTCCAGAACCCAAGCATAAAAGATAAAAAGATAAAAGAAACCACCAAAAACGAATACCTTAAAAGACTAAATATCCTCCTCAAAACACAACTAAATGGAAAAAATATGACTAAAGCAATAAACACATACGCAATACCAGTACTAACATATACATTTGGAATAATTAAATGGACCAATACGGAACTTGACGATCTCAACATTAAACTCAGAACAACATCATCAAAACATAGAATTCACCACGAACATTCAGCAATAGAAAGATTCACACTGCCAAGAGAGGAAGGAGGAAGAGGACTCATAGACATTAAAAATCTACACCATACACAAATAAATAACTTAAGGCAATACTTCTACACAAAACGAAATAGCCCAATACATAATGAAATCATAAACATAGATCACACATACTCACCACTTACACTTAACGACAACGAACGCAATCTAGAAATAACAACACATGACGCAAAAATTGAAACATGGAAAAATAAAACATTACATGGAATACACCCAAGTCATCTACAACAACAACATATTGATAAAGCCCTTAGTAATAATTGGCTCAAACACTCAGACCTATACGCAGAAACAGAAGGATTTATCATAGCTATTCAGGACAAAATAATAAAAACAAAAAACTACACGAAACATATTATAAAAGACAATACAATAACAAACGACACATGCAGAAAGTGCAAATTACAAAAAGAAACAATAGAACACATAACAGGTGGCTGCTCAACTCTTGCACCGACGGAATATACAATAAGACACGATAACATCTGCAAACACATATATTTGGAACTAGCCCACAAACATAAACTTATCGAAACACACCCCAAGTGGTATCAATACACACCCCCAGCTGTAACAGAAAATGATAACTACAAACTATACTGGAATAGAGACATAATCACAGACAGAACAAACCTACATAACCGACCAGACATTACATTAATCGACAAAATACATAAACACACATATCTAATAGAAATATCGATACCAAATACAGCAAATCTACAAAAGAAACATTTAGAAAAAATAGATAAATACATACCTTTAGCAGAACAGATAAAATCACAGTGGAAACAAGAAAAAGTAACAATAGTACCAATAATATTATCGTCTACAGGCATCATACCAAAAACTCTCCAAAAAAATATAGACATACTAAAGTTACCCCCATACGTAATCACCAACATACAAAAAACTACAATTATCAACACATGCACAATAGTCAGAAAATTTCTACAGGTACCACTTTAAACAACTACACACAACCACACAGACACACAAACACATAGCCTCACAACTTGAGTACGCTCCGTTGTGAAGGAAATTACCGGATCATAACCGAGATCAATCTACATATAATAATAATAATAATAATAATAAAATACTTTTATTGTTTTACACAACGTGGCGGACTTATTGCCCGCAGGCAATCTCTACCAGTCAACCACCATGGTAAATACAGCCAGTAACAGGGATAGAAGGATACAAATAGAGAAATAGAAAAAAAAAATAATAATAATAAATGAATAAAAAAAAAAAAAAATAATTAAATAAATCAATCATAACTTAAAAATACAAAGTCAAATATAAGAAACAAAAAAATAATATATGTATAAATAAGAACAAAAATAAGAATAATAAAAAATACATCAGATAGATACACTATGTTTATTGGATGGAGGATAGGAGAGGAGAAAGGAAGAGGGATAAAGGGAAAAAGACGTGAATTTGTGTTTATGTGGATAGAAAGTGTGACTTCAGACGCTTTTTGAATGCTATTAAATTAGTGGCATCTCTGATACTCTCCGGCAATATATTCCACATCCGAGCTGCATGAACTGTGAACGAGTAAGTATAAGTAGAGGTGTGGTGTATTGGTATTGTAAGTGTGCTATTATGTTGGGACCGTAAGTTAAGGCCATGTGAGGATAAGTGGGCGAATTTCTCTTTGAGGTACGTGGGTGTAAGAGAGTTATTAAGGATTTGGTAGAGTAGGGAAAGAACATGTGAATCTCTTCGTTGACGGATCTTTAACCAGTTCAGTCGTTGCCTGCTCTCGGACACGTGGTCGAACTTCCTGAGTCCAAACACGTATCGAATGCAGACATTTTGTAACCGTTCGAGTTTGTTAATTTGTTCTTCAGTTGCATCCAGGTAGGCAACGTCAGCGTAGTCAAGTAATGGTAGCATGAGTTGTTGAGTTAGAGTGATTTTAGTCTTAACTGGTAAATAGTTTTTAAGTCGGTTTAGTCCATGAAAAGTACGAAAGATCCGTTGGCTTACTCCCTTTATATGACCGGACCATGAAAGATTACAATTCATGATCAGACCAAGGTTTCTGACCTCTGGAGAAAATGGTATGATAACGTCGTCAAGGAACACCTCAGGCATGGGTGAAAACTGTGTGGTTCTGAGAAACAGACGTTGCCCTCCAATTAATATTGAATGTGATTTAGAAGGGTTAATTTGAAGACCGTGTTTTTTTGTCCAATTTAGAATATAATTTAAATCGGCATTCAATGTCGCAACAGCGAGAAGGTAATTATCAGGCTTGAAATGGGAATATAATTGGAGATCGTCTGCGAATATGTGATATTTACATCTGATAGATTGTGCGAGAGGGTTTATGAAAATGGAAAAAAGTAAAGGCGAAAGAATGCCTCCTTGCGGGACACCAGCTATAAGGTCCGTCCAGTTTGATGAGTCGTTGGTAGTCTTGATCTGTTGGGAGCGTCCGCGCAAGTAGCATTCAAACCATTTGAGCGATTGTAGATCATTGTCATTTGATATTTTGGCGCCCAAGTATTTGAATGTTGTGACTTGTTCTATTTGCTCATTTTCCACAACCAGTTGGCATCTTGGAGGTGTTTTCGCTATTACTAGGGATTTTGTTTTCCCTGTAGACAGTATCATGTTGTATTTCGTGCGTTTGCTGTGGCAGGACCAAATGCATAGAATAAGCTCCAATTAATGAACATATGAAATATTTATATAATTGTATGCAATGTGAGTATTATAAAAAATAAATAGGTAAATAAAAATCATTATTTACCTTTTTGCTTTCGGCTTCAATGGCAGACATGGCGGCTTGTTGTGCTTGCTGAGCCTCACTTCTTTCCATAGCCTGTCTTTTAGCTGCTTCACCTCTGTAAATTATTGTCCATTTATGAGTACAAAATATTGTAATATTAAACGCACACATGGATAATGCTTTATGAGAAAATTGTTCATTGATGTCTTTTATGAAAATAAAACATTTCACATGAATGTTCCATGAGTATAAAACATTTCATATCAATGTTCCATGAGTATAAAACATTTCATATCAATGTTCCATGAGTATAAAACATTTCATATGAATTTTCCATGAGTATCAAACACTTCATATGAATGATTTATGAGTATAAAACATTACATAATATATGTGTGTGTTATGAGTATAAAACATTACATGTGAGTGTTTTATGAGTATAAAATGTTTCATATTCATGTTTTATGAGTATAAAACATTACATATGTATGTTTTATGAGTATAAAACATTACATGTGAGTGTTTTATGAGTATAAAATGTTTCATATTCATGTTTTATGAGTATAAAACATTTCATATGAGTGTTTTATGAGTATAAACATTTCATATGAATGTTTTATGAGTTTAAACATTATATGTGTGAGTTTTATGAGTATTATACATTACATGTGATTGTTTTATGAGTATAAAACATTTCATATCAATATTTTATGAGTATTAAACATTTGTAAGAGTGTTTAATGAGTATAAAACATTTCATATGAATGTTTTATGAGTATAAAACACTAGATGTATGTGTTTTATGAGTGTAAATAATTTTGTATAATTGTTTTATATGTATAAAACATTTGGTATGTGTGTTTTATAAGCATAAAACATTTCAGGGCATACATACTACATATTTGTTATTTGTGGTAAGCATCACATTAAAGTCAAATTGCAAATAGTAACTTGGTCCTTTATGTCTGTGCTTTTATGAGTACAAAACATTGTTACAAAAGTGTTAAGAAGCCCAAAATGATGTAGATATTTCTAATGCTCTTTGGAGAGCTATCGTTTGTCTTACCCCAGCAGGTCCAGGAGTGAAGGAGGCGGTTCACTGGCTGGCATTATCTCCCCACCCTCGTGGGAAGTCAGATCTCCACTCTCCTCGGGAGACGTGTCACCTTCTTCCGTCGAAGAGATGTTGGGCGATTCGTGGGGCGCCACCTTAATCCTGGACAAAGAGAAAAATAATCAATCTAACATCCAAAAGCAGTTTAAATTCCACATATTTTCCAACTGTCGATTTGTTCAAGAGAACTTTGTTCTCTTAACATATCGACAAAGTATCAAGCCAGGATACGCGAGAATTGTATGTAGGGTCTACATTTTTCACGGTTTTTCCAACTTTGGTCAAAAAACACCAATTTAGAGGCTTCACAGCATATATGTTCTATGTATGGATTTATTCAGAATTCGGAGTAGAATATTTAGTGTGTCTGTGTGTGTGTGTGTCCCTCCCCTTATAACTATTGATCTGCTCAATTGACAGAGCCCAAAATTTCAGAATATATAAATAATTATAGGCCTACAAAACTTTTATACTCAGAAATTTGAATTTTTGTTTCAGTCAGGGGTTATCAACTATTGAATTTTTACTATATTTTTCCATATATCTCAGAAACCATAAAAGCTAGAACACTGAATATTGGTATAAATATAGACAAATACAAAATTCCAAATTAATTTTTATCAATAAAGTTCGAGAGTTTCTCAAATATTTTTTATCAAGAAAAATATTTTTTTTATTTTAAAATTTTTGTGTTTAACTGCCTATATTACCAAAGTTTTTAAAAATATTGAAAAAAGCCGAAACACCTCAACTAGAAAATTTAATTTTCTATAAAAAATAAGAACATTGTAGTAGTACATCTCATACTATTTTAACAATTTTTTTAAAAATTGAATTTAGTGACGACATCACTTCATTCAATTTGTATGGCAGTCGCCTACACACAATATGTAAGAAGACTTCATAGTTTGATACGTAATCTCCAAACATACATACATAACATCATCCTGTTTTCATATAAAGAGATCAGACCTGTTTTAGTTTATTTATTATATAAGTTGTCATGAAACATTTATATCTATAAATAAATAAATGGACATGTTTCTGGGATACATTCATTCTTTTTAAAAAAACAGAATACTTACTGTCCTTCTTCCTTCGATATGTCTAGTCCAAACGCCGAGACTTGCAGTTGTCCTTCCTCAGGAGCGGGTGGTAGTGTAGGAAGATGTTTAGTAGGACCTGGAAACACATTTTGTTCTATGGCCTTCGGTGTTATTGCCCTTTTACAGGTCTTATAACTAAAATACAATTAAATTATGTAATTGTCTTATTAAATGTACTAATAAATTTATTATATATTATTTGTATTAATATTTATTATTCTCTTGAAAAATGCATGGAGTTTTCACTGGTCCACTGATAAAGCAATGTACATTGTCTGTTTTATAACATTGTGTAGACTGTATAACTCTCTATCAACCAATAAATAAATATTATAATTGAATAATGCTGGTGTTTTCACTGGTCCACTAATAAAGCAATGTACATGGTCTGTTTTATAACATTGTGTAGACTGTATAACTCTCTATCAACCAATAAATAAATATTATAATTGAATAATGCTGGTGTTTTCACTGGTCCACTAATAAAGCAATGTACATGGTCTGTTTTATAACATTGTGTAGACTGTATAACTCTCTATCAACCAATAAATAAATATTATAATTGAATAATGCATGGAGTTTTCACTGGTCCACTAATAAAGCAATGTACATTGTCTGTTTTATAACATTGTGTAGACTGTATAACTCTCTATCAACCAATAAATAAATATTATAATTGAATAATGCATGGAGTTTTCACTGGTCCACTAATAAAGCAATGTACATTGTCTGTTTTATAACATTGTGTAGACTGTATAACTCTCTATCAACCAATAAATAAATATTATAATTGAATAATGCATGGTGTTTTCACTGGTCCACTGATAAAGCAATGTACATTGTCTGTTTTATAACTTTGTGTAGACTGTATAACTCTCTATCAACCAATAAATAAATATTATAATTGAATAATGCATGGAGTTTTCACTGGTCCACTAATAAAGTCTTTCTCGAGACTTACTCAATACGTGATTTACCCTAGAAAATAACCATTCATCTTTAATCCGCATAAGTCTTAATATAAACATAATATGATAATTTTTCAAAATTCCATCATGTTAGGACACATTTAAACGATATTATTTTAAACTCAACATAAAATTATTATGTGTTATGTGTGTGAGAAGATGCAGTGTTAATAATTTTGGTGAGGTGTGAGCCAAAACTTTGAAACATTTAATAGTGAGTTGTGTGATATTTGCATTCAATATTGTGTTACATACAACATTTAACATAATACCATACGTCATACAAACATAGAGAAAATTATTATTCGTCGAGGGATTGGGAGTACCCGCCAACCTTAGTCATGAGGCCAAAGAAGAAGAAGAGGAAGTTGCATCTTTAAAGACCCTTCTTAACACCTATGATCTGGATGTACACAAATATGCACGCTTATTACATTCTAATATATGAAACACCAACAAATATTGTATGTATATCACCAAATCTATGGTATACAATATTTTTACTCTCCACTACCAACTATGGAATAGTGTTTACTCTCCACTACCAACTATGGAATAGTGTTACTCTCCACTACCAACTATGGAATAGTGGAGAGTCATGATTTCACAATTTTTAAGCGTATTTTTTTACATCAATTTCTCAATGGGTATCATGTAGAGAGTGTATACTTTGAGTTTCATCGTGATGTTTTTGTGTGTATGCCGTATGCCGTACACAAATTTGAAAATTTGTGTCCTCTGTACAGCCCAAACCAAATGACTGATGAACTTCATATTGATACCATATGTGTGAAGTACATAAACTTAGAGCTGATTAGTTTTCCATAGACAACAGTTAATTATTTCTCTATGATTTCATCTGTTAAAACTTTAAAAATGCTCTCACGACCTGGAAATTTGAGATATTTTCATTTTATTTGAATTATTTATGCAAAAAAAAGAATTTTCACAAAACTGCATTCAGAGTTTGCCAACCTTAAATATCCTTTCAATAATTATGTTTCTATTAAGTAATCGATATTTTGTATGAAAAATATATAGGAGAATTTTTATGTTTAGCAATGTTTAGTTACATATTTGATTTCATATTGATATTAGAGTGTAATATTAGCAGGGAAGCTTCATTGTGTAGTGGGGAGTTTAGTGTTGGCCACAACCCACTCGTTTTAGTTAAGTATAGAGGTTTTTTTCTAAATAGTAAAAGAATTATTAAAAAATAAAAAAGGTAAAAAATTAACACCATGTATTCCCATTCGTTAAAATTATAAATCTACTTTGTAGACCCAAAATAGCATATTAAATTAAAAAAAGAGCCCTTAAGGATGAAAGCAAGGGTCTGAAATTGAGTACCCTAATGGTGCGAGATCTGATGTATGCAGACGATAAAGTTCTATTAGCAGAAAGTAGGGAAGAGTTACAGTATCTTGTAAGTATGGTATATGAAGGATGTATAGAGAATGGACTTAGGATGAATGCCAGCAAATCAAAGACAATGGTCTTTGAAAAGAGTGAAAGCAGAACAGCGTGTAAAATAAGAGTAGAGAACGAATGGCTCGAGCAAGTCGACGAATATGTGTACTTGGGAAGCATATTTCAACGGAATGGACGACTGGATAGAGAGATCGAAAGAAGAGTTATGGCAGGAAACAGAGTGAATGGAGCACTAAGACCAATTATGAATGATCGCAACATATCAAAGGATGCCAAAGTTGCCATTCATAACGCCATCGTAGTGCAATCCTTGACGTATGCAAGTGAAACCTGGACATGGCAGAAGACGCATGAAAGTAGAATAAATGCAGTTGAAATGAGATCGTTAAGAAGGATTTGTAATAGAACGATGTACGACCGGGTAAGAAACGAGGATATAAGGAAAGGATGTAAGATGAAGAAAGATGTCATTACTAGAATGAAAGTGAACACATTGAGATGGTTTGGTCACATGGGGAGAATGAATGAGGAGCGCCTGACGAAGAAAATATACAGAGCTCACAGGAATGGAATGAGAGGTCAGAGACGCCCAAGAAAGGGATGGCACGACCATGTGAATGAAATTTTGAGACGGAAATGTTGGAAGTGTGAGCAATAGACGAACATGTATGAGACGATGCATGAATGTGGATGAGGCGAGGGATGCGTGCCAGGATAGAAAGATGTGGCGTTTGGATCTCTCTGCCTATCCCGCAAGGGACATGGCGTGATGGTATGTATGTATGTACTTTGTAGACCCTGTTTTTTCCCTTCTGTTAAAATTATTAATTTATTTTGTAAACTCTGTTTTTTTTCATTTCGTTATAATTATAAATCTACTTTGTAGACCCTGTTTTTAAGTTATTTGCAAAAAAAACAATTAAAGTACAAAATTAAAAAAAAATCACTCAATAGAATCAAGATGTAAAACAATAAAAAAGAGAAAAGCAATCATGGTTTCACTGGATTTACGAATCCAGGCCAACAAGCCGAAGTGACCAGAGTACCAGTTAGAATAGGTGAGCCACATGGGCTTGTGACCATGTATGCGGGATTAAGGGGCCCCTTTATGTCACGCTCACCACTCACCCACCAATCTCCGACGAAACCAAATCCAATAGGATGCAGACAATGCTGTTTTCAACACTCTATCCAGAAGTTCTTTTATTTTACCCCTAGGGAAACCTAGGTCCTTACGTAGGAAAAAAAAGATTTTTGTGGGCAGGTCTCTCGCCCCCACCTCTACAGCATATATATTTGTGCTAAAGCCTAATATTTTGAACTGTTTTATCTACCAGTTCCTTGTACTTGCTTGTTTAGTGGTCTTGTATTGGTGGTCTTTTGTAATATTTGTGTCCCATGGAATAGTCAGCTCTAGAGTCTGAACTGTTGTCTGTTTCAAAGACGTAGTTTTTGAGGGTTCTGGGAAAAACATTTTCAAAATTTGTAAAAAAAAAATTACTATTTGGCCTACTATAGACTTAAAAGCAATACTAAACTATCTATTTTTTGAAAGTAAAAAAAAAGAACAATCTCACGGTCTACTCAAAAGTACATTAAAAAGAGAGAGAAGAAATAAATTTATGCAGGGGTTAATTTGGAGGCATTGAAATAAAAAAGTCAAACCTATAAACAGTTAATAAACATCTCACATAGTTCATAAATGAGGTTCACCATCACACCTAAAGCGCCAAATAACATCTCACATAGTTCATAAATGAGGTTCACCATCACACCTAAAGCGCCAAATAACATCTCACATAGTTCATAAATGAGGTTCACCATCACACCTAAAGCGCCAAATAACATCTCACATAGTTCATAAATGAGGTTCACCATCACACCTAAAGCGCCAAATAACATCTCACATAGTTCATAAATGAGGTTCACCATCACACTTAAAGCGCCAAATAACATCTCACATAGTTCATAAATGAGGTTCACCATCACACCTAAAGCGCAAAATAACATCTCACATCGTTCAGAAATGAGGTTCACCATCACACCTAAAGCGACAAATAACATCTCACATAGTTCATAAATGAGGTTCACCATCACACCTAAAGCGCCAAATAACATCTCACATAGTTCATAAATGAGGTTCACCATCACACCTAAAGCGCAAAATAACATCTCACATCGTTCAGAAATGAGGTTCACCATCACACCTAAAGCGCCAAATAACATCTCACATAGTTCATAAATGAGGTTCACCATCACATCTAAAGCGCAAAATAACATCTCACATCGTTCAGAAATGAGGTTCACCATCACACCTAAAGCGCCAAATAACATCTCACATAGTTCATAAATGAGGTTCACCATCACACCTAAAGCGCCAAATAACATCTCACATAGTTCATAAATGAGGTTCACCATCACACCTAAAGCGCAAAATAACATCTCACATCGTTCAGAAATGAGGTTCACCATCACACCTAAAGCGCCAAATAACATCTCACTTCGTTCAGAAATGAGGTTCACCATCACACCTAAAGCGCAAAATAACATCTCACATCATTCAGAAATGGGGAACCATCACACCTAAAGCGCAAAATAACATCTCACATCATTCAGAAATGGGGAACCATCACACCCAAAGCGCAAAATAATATCTCACATAGTTCAGAAATGAGGTTCACCATCACACCTAAAGCGCAAAATAACATCTCACATCGTTCAGAAATGAGGTTCACCATCACACCTAAAGCGCCAAATAACATCTCACTTCGTTCAGAAATGAGGTTCACCATCACACCTAAAGCGCAAAATAACATCTCACATCATTCAGAAATGGGGAACCATCACACCCAAAGCGCAAAATAATATCTCACATAGTTCAGAAATGAGGTTCACCATCAAACCTATAGCGCAAAATAACATCTCACATCATTCAGAAATGGGGAACCATCACACCCAAAGTGCAAAATAAAATCTCACATAGTTCAGAAATGAGGTTCACCATCATACCTAAAGCGTAAAATAACATCTCACATCGTTCAGAAATGAGGTTCACCATCACACCTAAAGCGCAAAATAACATCTCACATCATTAAGAAATGGGGAACCATCACACCCAAAGCGCAAAATAATATCTCACATAGTTCAGAAATGAGGTTCACCATCACACCTAAAGCGCAAAATAACATCTCACATCATTCAGAAATGGGGAACCATCACACCCAAACTGATAATAATATCTCACATAGTTCAGAAATGAGGTTCACCATTTCGCACAAAGCGCAAAATAACATCTCACATCATCAGAAATGGGGAAACATCACACCCAAAGTGCAAAATAACATCTCACATAGTTCAAAAATGAGGTTCACCATCATACCTAAAGCGCAAAATAACATCTCACATAGTTCATAAATGAGATTCACCATCACACCTAAAGCGCAAAATAACATCTCACATAGTTCATAAATGAGGTTCACCATCTCGCACAAAGTGCAAAATAATATCTCACCCAGTGCAAAATAAAAAACAAAGTACCTACTTAATTAAGTACTTTGTTAAAATAATATCTTAGGTTTTCTATTTTTCTTAGAACTTCCTCTCCCTTCTCTATTATTTGTAATCCTTGCATTGAATCTAAATAAAAATGGTCTTTACCACTATCCTTCACCATACTGATAATGCTTGGCATTGAGTGACACCGGTGAATGGAAGTTGCATTTTCAGATTAAAATTAATTCAACGAAAAACTATAACCCGAAAGCACAGTCCTAGGTACCTAAATACTAACTCCTAACCTTACTGGAGTATTTAGTATTCTTAAGTTAGCAATCACGTTGTAGAGACACATCACTAACTAAATACTACGACAAACTTAAGGTTGATGGTGTAGAATTTCACATTATTGTGAATAAAGAAAAGAGATAGATAGCTTTCTATGGGTTTAGACTGACGTTTAAAATGTTTTTGTCATAACAACACAAACATAATATGTAACCAACTTCACACTGACAGCTCGATGTCACGATTTTTTTGAAATTCTAGCGAATTTTCGGCATCTCGTACGGATCGCTGAATACTCTGTTTGGTATTTGATTTGACAAAATTACCAAATACATACTCAACGAAGCCGATAAAATCATCATCCACCGAAAAATCTCGTATTTTAATATTAAACCACTCGTAAGGTTCCTCGGTATCAACCTTACTTTTTGACAATTCGCAAATGTTAGTTTACGCCGATGCTAAGTATTTAGATATGTCTCTGCAATGCAATGTGTCTCATACGTGAACTTGGTAGCATCCTCCAGTTAGGAAGCCACGTAATCTCCTAACTTAAGTGAGCGACTGTGCAATGAAAACATGGTTAGTATTTAGAATTTAGTATTTAGATCGGACTCTGCATTCGGACCTAAGTATGTAATAGTTTTTATCATTATTAAAAGTCTTCAAATTCATAGAATTCTAATCTGTTTTATGTTATAGTTGAAGTCAATCAATCCTGTTCGTGTTAGAGCAGCGCAATGCCGTAAAATTAAACATAAAATTCATTCTCTTGTCAAGTTAGATGCGGATGCAGAGCATAGCGGCCAATGGTAGTCCAGGATGCGACGGCGACAGCCAATGCATCAGTCGACATAGTACGAGACCTTACTTTGCTTATTAATCGAAGACCACATCTTCAACTGACCCATTCTCTCCTCTTCTGTGGGCTCCGGAATCGGCTCTTCTAACTGCGGCCCCCTCATCAGTCCCAGCAGGACGCCAAAGATGTACCTGAAAGGCAAAAATTCGCAAATATTATAACAATCGTACATTTTTTTGACATACTTTATGTCCCGATAGAGACGAAGTTGAAGCAACCGGTTTCGGAATTGACTGCTCCCTCATCGGTTTAATTTACAACTACAACAAAATGTTCCCGTGATACAAATCAATAGAATAAAACATTATATAACTGGGTTCAATTCCAAAGGTGAAAAAAAATATCCAAACATTGTATTTTTATATTTGCATATACGCAAACATTGGATTTTTATATTTACATATACGCAAACATTGTATTTTTTACTAGAATCTTAACTGGTCACTGTAGACTCAATAAACATCTATGCACGATGAATTTATCGGAAATGTACCTATGCAGGTTCTGCATGGATGAACATGAAACACCGATGCATCTACTTACAGAATGTGGCCCACTAATGCAAACAAGAGTAAAGAAAATAGGTTTGCATATTGCTGATCAAAAGCAAATCAGAGACACCGATCCACAAAGGATTTTACAGTTCTTCCAGGAGATAGGACTATGGAATGACATCTAGCAGGCAAAGTATCACAATGGACTACTATTGAGTCGACGTGAGAGGGTCTCTAGATGGGTTATAATAAAAAAAAAAAAAAAACATTGTATTTTTATATTTGCATATACGCAAACATTGGATTTTTATATTTGCATATACGCAAACATTGGATTTTTATATTTGCATATACGCAAACATTGGATTTTTATATTTGCATATACGCAAACATTGGATTTTTATATTTGCATATACGCAAACATTGTATTTTTATATTTGCATATATGCAAACATTGGATTTTTATATTTGCATATACGCAAACATTGTATTTTTATATTTGCATATACGCAAACATTGTATTTTTATATTTGCATATACACAAACATTGGATTTTTTCCATGTCGGGAGTGAATATTATTTTTATGACAAATTTTTAACATCTCAATAGAGATGAAGTAGAAATATTTTAGGAGAACAAAGAACACATGACATCTATAGGGCTTACGACATGTCATCGGCTGGTTTACGTCATCATCTTGTGCACTTGCGCATAAAGTTCACCAATTATACCTTCTTATTAAATTAATGGAACTTTCAATCCAATTATTCAAGGTTCTATTTATTTTCATCATGAAAATATGTTTGTTTGAAAATAAGCTGAAACACTATCGCCATCTGTGAAGTGATGATGAAACTTTTTTGTAACGCCATCTATTGAGAAATATACATTTTATAAAACACTAGTGATGTTCTTTTGTCATTTAAATTTCCAATTCAATCTTCAGAGTAGCAAAAATACATTAAATGAATAAATTTTAAATCAAATTCGATTTACATACACATTGATACAAGTAGGTAAACAAGTCAAAAATGAAATAATATTTCTGGCGCAGTTCAGGGGTGACATCTGTGCGAGACATCGTCACCTCATTTATAAGGACTGTTGCTTTCATTTTTTACAAATAAATAAACTTCTCAATAGATGGCGTTACAAAAAGGTTTCTTCGTTACTTCATAGATGGCAATAGTAATAATGTCATATTTTCAGGTGATCTCTTACTCATTATTCAAATATATAGATCTTTCACAAATTGCATTGATAAGGGAATTCAATAAGAAGCTATAATAGGTGAACGTTGCGCAAGCGCATAACGTGATCACGTAAATCAGCCGATGACAGGTCGTAAGCCCTGTAGGTGCCTTGAGTTCCTGCTTCTTCTATAATATCCCAACTTTGTCTCTATAAAAATATTATAGTTTACTAATTTTAAAGTTGCATATTACAATAATCATACCAACCAGATTATACTGAATCCAGAGCGCAAAAAAAAAATAACATCTAAAATTAGAAATTACTTCCTATTAGAATACGTCTCACTTAAAAGTGCACTTCATTTATATTTTATAATTTTAATATTGTTACTCAAGGAATATAACATTTGTACTTGATTTATTTGTACAAGAAACTCACTGATAGCCTTTAGACTAGTTAGATCTCAATTATTCTGTAAAACTTTTCTTAAAAGAAATAATATCAACCAGTGTTTAGATTTATCAAATATCTATCATTTAAAAAAAAAGTATCTTGGCACGTATTGTGTCGTTTTAATCCCCTAAGAAATATTATAGGGTAAAATTCTCAGATATTTTAACAATATCACTATTCAAATTTTAATCAATTGTTATGTAAATCACCTGATGATGACAGCGATGCTGTATCCAAAGTAATAGAACATGTAGAAGATGATCTTGAAGAACCCGATGAAGATGTCTGCTGGAGACATTTGCTGCAAGTCCGCCATCCGCTGCTTGATGTTTGTCGGGGACATTGTGGTGAAGAGCATATAGACACCGTCCTTGAAGGCTTGGATTCCCCGACGTATAGGGTCCTTCGCAGCTCTGGAATAATGCACCAATGATATTTACCATTCATAAAAGTATATTTATCAAGTTAAAAATATGGTTCCTATGAAACATAAGCATGTACATTAAGGGATAAAGCTTTTAAAATTTATGAGTTCATTATTAAATAAATGTATGTATTTTGTTTTATTTACAAAATATATGTATGCATTTCGTTTTTATTACTAAATACAAACATTAATTTTGTTTTTATTACTAAATACAAACATTTATTTTGTTTTTATTATTAAATAAATGTATGTATTTTGTTCTTATTACTAAATAAATGTATGTATTTTGTTTAAATTACTAAATATTTGTATGTATTTTGTTTAAATTACTAAAAAATGTATGTATTTTGTTTTTATTTACTAAATAAATGTAAGTATTTTGTTTTTATTACTAAATAAATGTATGTTTTTGTTTTCATTAGTAAAGCATGTACGTATTTTGTTAAATGTACCTACATATGTATAAAGTTTTTCATTTAATTTTTCGAAAAAACGGGCTGTTTTTTTTATTATTTATCTAACCTAACATTACAAACTATAATCTGAAAATACTGATAGTCTGAACGGGGATAGTTTTTTTGTAAATTCGGATTATCGAGGCTCTACTGTATTGTAAGATTATAAAGAGTTCCTGTTTAAATTCACTGATCAAACATATTTTGTGCAAAAAAAAAGGGTCTGAATAAAAAGATATGAAACCTTTCCTCGTCCTCTTCGTTGAGATAGCTGGTGTAGGCCGCCTCCCTGTTCTTGGGTCCTCCTCCCGAGTCCTCCTGGGCCATCAGTCCCGAGGCGTGGGTCATCTCAAAGATGGCATCCTCGCAGAAGTTGACAAAGGCTTCCAGCTTCTCCTTGTCGCCGCCCTCAGTCACGATGCTGTAGAAGAAGGCGCGTTTAGATTCCTGAAAAGAAGATATTGTATAGTACCTTAATATTGGATAGGGTGGTGGATGCCCGGAATGGTTTAACAGCACAATTAAAACAATTTCAGACAGATACGAAGTAGGAACATAGTAGAATAGGGAAATCAGACACCTACAGGTCTTATGGCCTATAGGTGCCTGTTTTACATGATCACTTTAGGTGTTTGCACAACATTCACCAATTATGCCAAATCAATCCAATTTTTGAAAGTTGTATTTAAATATAAATATATAAATATAATGAACACTTCCTTGCACCCTGTGCAAGTGGCGAGTTTATTGCCGTATGGCAATTTCTTCCAACTAACCAGTGTTTCCAGCCCAGAGAAGCATTATTTGCGTGAGAAATGAATTTAAATAAACTTTACCACTCAACGTATTATATACCGACCGCCGTGGCACAGTTGGTAAGCCGTTTGGTTTCTGTGCGGACGTCCTGGGTTCGATTCCCAGCAGAGGAGAAATTTATTTAAATTAATTTCTCACGCAAATATTGCTTCTCTGGGCTGGAAACACTGGTTAGTTGGAAGAAATTGCCATACAACAATAAACTCGCCACTTGCGCAGGGTGCAAGGAAGTGTTCATTATTATTATTATTGTATGTGTATTGTGTGTTGTCCGTGTACCAAATCTTAAAAAAAATAATCACTATCATACATACATACCATCACGCCATGTCCCTCACGGGGTAGGCAGAGAGAACCGAACGCCACATTTTGCTATCTTGACACACATTCATCGCCTCATCAACATTGATATATATCGACTTATACATGTTCGTCTGTTGTTCATGCTTCTTACATTTCCGTCTTTCAGAATATCGTTTACATGGTCGTGCCATCCTTTTCTTGGGCGCCCCCGACCTCTTATTCCATTCCTGTCAGCTTTGTATATTTTCTTCGTCAGGCGTTCTTCATTCATTCTCCCCATGTGGCCAAACCATCTCAATGTGTTAACTTTCATTCTGTTAATTACATTTTTCTTCATCTTACATTCTTTCCTTGTATCTTCATTTCGAATTCTGTCATACATCGTTCAGTTACAAATTCTTCTAAGCGATCTCATTTCAACTGCATTTATTCTGCTTTCGTGCGACTTCTGCCATGTCCAGGTTTCACTTTCATACGTCAGGGTTGGCACTACGATTGCGTTATGAATGGCAACTTCAGCATCTTTTGATATGTTGCGATCATTCATAACTGGTCTCTTTTTAGATGGGTCGGTGGCAGAGCGGTTAGCGCGCTGGGCTAGTAATCCAGTGGTCGCGAGTTCGAATCCTGCCTCGACCGATTTCGTTCACCTAAAGCACAAGCATTTATTTGCTTATTTTAGGGAACGTAGGAAGATGTATATGTACTTGTTTAACAAGGACATATTCATTTAAAAAAAAAAAAAAAAAAAAAAAAAAAAAAAAAAAAAAAAAAAAAAAAAAAAAAAAAAAAAAAAAAAAAAAAAAAATGTTTGCATTGTTTTATGGCAGGAAACATAATGAAGTGCTCCATTCATTATGTTTCCTGCCATAAAACAATGAAACATTTTTCTAATGCCATCTATTGAGAAATTAGTCGTTAAGCAATGAAAGGTTCTTATGCATAAGGTGATAATGCTGTTGCATACATTTCTAAATAGATGTCAACAGCGTCAGATTTACAAGTTAATTTTTTGCCTTGTTTGCATATATATAAATATGATCATAAAATAAAAGCAATTACTGTAGATTTAACCCAATTTGGCCGGTGATGATCGATGAATTACAATGGTTAGAGTTCTTAATTTTTTAAATAATTTAACAATTGTTTTGTTGATTCACCGACAGATGTCTTGAAGTCAAATATATGGGAGCAATATTCATCCAACTTTCGTTTCAATCATTTTCGTTTCAATGAATTTACTGAGATATGAAGGTTCACAATTGTGTATAGCCATGAGGGCATGTATTGATGACGTCTCAATCAAGTATGAATTTACTGAGATATGAAGGTTCACAATTGTGTATAGCCATGAGGGCATGTATAGATGACGTCTCAATCAAGTATGAATTTACTGAGATATGAAGGTTCACAATTGTGTATAGCCATGAGGGCATGTATAGATGACGTCTCAATCAAGTATGAATTTACTGAGATATGAAGGTTCACAATTGTGTATAGCCATGAGGGCATGTATAGATGACGTCTCAATCAAGTATGAATTTACTGAGATATGAAGGTTCACAATTGTGTATAGCCATGAGGGCATGTATAGATGACGCTCGACGTTTAGGCACACGGCCGGTGGGCATCTACATATGAAGCTCGTCTTAAAAAGGTTAATGGATTATTATGTACCTTAATCTGTGGTTTCTCCCACTGTTCAATGTTGGACTCCTTAATCTCAAAGTAGACCCGCTCGATCCTCTTGGACCCGCCCATGATCTCGATACGACCCAGGAAGGGCTCAAAGTAGTTCAAGACGGAGCCGGCTGTCTCCAGGAAACGTGCCAATCTAGAAAAAAAAGTAAATATGTTAAAAATAAAATCCAATCCAACTGTCGATTTGTTCGAGAGAATTTATTTCTCTTAACATATCTACAAAGTATCAAGCCAAGATACGTGAGATTTATTTATTTATTTATTATTTTTCGGGCAATTAACAGCTGTACTATGTCAAATATTAATTTAACACGAACCCAATAACAAGCAAGTTGTCACATTCTGGAGACTTACGATATTTATCATCTCACAGATTCAGACTGAAAACACAATTAAAAACTGTGTCTCCACTGGGAATTGAACCCGGGACCTTTGGATCAGCAGTCAGATACCCAACCAACTGAGCCACGAAGGCCGATTTGTATGGCAGGTCTATATTTTTCATGGTTTTTTTAACTTTGAAGTCATAAAATACCAAATTAAAGTCTTCGCAGCATATATGTTCTGTATATATATGGATTTACTCAGAATTCGGAGTAGAACATTTAGTGTGTCTGTGTGTGTGTGTGTGTGCGTGCGTGCGTGCGTGCGTGTGTGTGTGTGTGTGTGTGTGTGTGTGTGTGTGTGTGTGTGTGTGTGTGAGGGTGTGTGTGTGTGTATGTGTGAGGGTGTGTGTGTGTGTGTGTGTGTGTGTGTGTGTGTGTGTGTGTGTGTGTATGTCCCTTATAACTTTTGATCCGCTCAATGGACAGAGCCCAAAATTTCAGAATATATAGATAGTTATAGGCCTACAAAACTTTTATACTTAGTATTTTGAATTTTTGTTTCAGTCAGGGGTTATCAACTTTTGAATTTTTACTTTATTTTTCCATATATCTCAAAAACCATAAAAGCTATAAAACCATAAACCATCGTCGGCCTTCGTGGCTCAGTTGGTTAGATATCTGACTGCTGAGCCAAAGGTCCCGGGTTCGATTCCCGGTGGAGACACAGTTTTTAATTGTGTTTTCAGTCTGGATCTGTGAGACGATTAATATCGTAAGTCTCCAGAATGTGGCAACTTGTTATTGGGTGCGTGTTAAATTAATATTTGACATAGTACCTGTTAGTTGCCCGAGAAACAATATTAAATAAAAGCTAGAATGATGAAAATTAGTAAAAATATACAAAAAAATAAAATCTCAAATTGGTTTTTGTAAAAAAATTTAAGAGTTTCGTAAACACTTTTTTACTAAGAAAAACATTTTTTATGATAAATTTGTGTTTAACTGTCTATATTTCCAAAGTTGCTGCTGAAATAACCCAACTAGATAATTTAACATCCAATAAAAAATATTCCAACTGTCGATTTGTTCAGGAGAACTTTGTTCTCTTAACATATCGACAATGTATCAAGCCAGAATACGCGAGAATTGTATGGAGAGGTCTACTTTTTTCACGGCTTTTCCAACTTTGAAGTCAAAAAACACCAACTTAGAGGCTTCGCAGCATATATGTTCCATACACGGATTTACTCAGAATTCGGAGTAGAACATTTCGTGTGTCTGTGTGTGTGTGTGTCTGTGTGTGTGTGTGTGTGTCTGTGTGTGTGTGTCTGTGTGTGTGTGTGTCCGTCCCCCCCTTATAACTTTTGATCCGCTCAATTTACAGAGCCCAAAATTTCAGAATATATAAACAGTTATAGGCTTACAAAACTTTTATACTCAGAATTTCGAATTTTTGTTTGAGTCAGGGGTTATCAACTTTTGAATTTTTACTTTATTTTTCCATATATCTCAGAAACCATAAAAGCTAGAACGCTGAAAATTGGTACAAATATAGACAAATACAAAATCTCAAATTGGTTTATTCAAAAAAAATACAAGGTTTCTCAAACATTTTTTATTAAGAAAAATATTTTTTTTATGATAAATTTATGAGTTTAACTGCCTATATTTCCAAAACTTATTCAATTATCGAAAAAAGCCGAAACACCCCAACTAGATAATTTAATTTTCTATAAAAAATATTAACATTGTAGTAGAAGATCTCAATTTTTTTTAACAATTTTTTTAAAAATTGAATTTAGTGACGACATCGCTTCATAAATTTTGTATGGCAGTCGCCTATACACAATATGTAAGAAGACTTAATAGTTTGATACTTCATCTCCAAACATACATACATACCATCATGCTATTTTCATATTCTGGTTAGGAAAAAAGGAACTTCCTCCAAACTATCCTATCTTGACATACATACCTACATAATATATGTTGTATAGAAAACAAATATCTGAAAATATTCAATAATTTGTATTTATGGGTTTATAGTTTGGTACATATTCTTCAACTATACATACTATCGCTATCGACAGTTGGATCTCATGTGTTACATGCAACTAGTTATATATAACATTATAGTAGTACATCTCAAATTTTTGTAACAATTTTTATAAAAATTGAATTAAGTTATGACATTGTTTCATACAATTTGTATGGCAGTATACACTGGGTAGGATATGAAAACACCATGATGGTATGTACATAATATGTATGTTACTATTTTATCCTGTCATACATACCTACATGTTTTATATAGAAAACAAAATATCTTAAAATATTTTTATTAATTTGTGTTTAAGTGTTTATAATTTGGTACGCATTCTTCAATTATACATACTGTCGCCATCGACAAATGGATCTCATGTATTACATGCTTCTTCTTCTTGTTTCATATCAGGTCTCCCTGACGTTGACGACCACCATAGAGAAAGCCTCCCTGTCCTGTGCAGTGCGAAACAGCTCCTCCACAGTTCTTATAACGGTCCATTCGCGGATGTTTTGCAGCCAGGAAAGCTGCCTTCTTCCGACCCCTTTACGACCCACAATCTTCCCCTTCATGACGAGCTGAAGGATGTCATACTTTTCACTTCTCAGAATATGGCCGAAGTACAACACTTTACGGAGCTTAACATTGGTGAATAATTATCTTTTGGTGTTGGTTCTACGTACATAGTACTTGAGTGTTACTGACCATGTCAGTCCACGATATTCTAAACATTCTGCGGTGGATCCACATGGTTCAAATGCTTCAAGGCAGTTTATAATATTAACTTTGAAAGTCCATAAAGCAGAACTGTCCACACATAACGCTTGACCATTCTTTGTCTCAGCTTTAAGTTAATATTGTCGTCGAGGAGAAGATTTTTCATGCTACTAGTAATTAATGTCACAATTCATCAAATTATCTTACATTAACGAATGAAAATATTTACCTTGGTTCGTTGGGCATATGTTCGGAGAGATTCGTTAGTAGCACAGCGAGATTGAAGCCAATCTCTTTGGCCGGTTCGTGGAAGCGATCGCAGAATCCCACGTAGTCGATTTTGCCATCGTGGTTCGTCTCACAACACATCAGAAGGAAGTTTATTTCTTCTCTGAAAAATAAAAGACGAAACTTATCATGAGAGAATTCATCGGGAGTCGGCAAAAACAGTTGTATATTACTGTCTCATACAACAGTCAATAAAGTATTATAATAAGTCGATGAATTATGAAAATGAGTTCATTAAACTATTATTATGATTGTTAAAATGTCTAAATAAATTAAAATAAACCTAAATAGACAATAATGTAGAAATCAATTATTTATTTGAAAACAAAAATTATGTTTTATTAATTGAAAATAAAGTAATTCTGGTTTTCTCAGCGCATAAAAATGAGACTTAAAACTAGTTAAATGGGTCAATAAACTATAAAAATGAGTCTATTAACTACAAAAATGAGTCAATAAACAATTAAAATGAATGAATGAATCGATAAACTAGAAAATCATTCAATTAAGTGTTGAAATGAGTCAATTGATTTTTAAAGTGAGTCAATAATCTGTGAAAATGAGTCATATACTGTTAAAATAAGGCAATTAACTATTGAAATGAGTCAATTGATTATTAAAGAAAGTCAATAATCTGTGAAATGAGTCAATAAATTATTAAAATGATTCAATAAACTATTAAAATAAGTCAATAAATAATTAGAATGAGTCAAATAATTGTTAAAATGTGTCAATAAATTATTAAAATTAGTTAATAAACTGTTAAAGTGAGTCAATAATCTAATATAATCATTCAATAAATTACTAAAATGAGTCATTTTACTGTTGAAATGAGTCATTAAACTATGAAATGAGTCAATGAACTGTTAAAATGAATTAAATAACTACTAAAATGAGTCAATAAATTATGAAAATGAGTCAATTAACTGTTAAAATGAGCCAATTAACTATTAGAATGAGTAAATAAATTATTAAAATGAGTCATTTAACTGTTAAAATGAGTCAATAAACTATAACAATGAATCAATAAACTATAACAATGAGTCTATAAAAAATTAGAATGAGTCAATAAATAATTAAAATGAATCAATCAACTGTTAAAATGAGTCAATTAACTGTTCAAATGAGTAAACAAAGTATTAAAATAAATAACACATAACTTACGGCGTGTAAGACTTTTGCTGTTCCATCTTTTCCCTGAAATCCTTGGGCAGCACCCATCCATCGTTGTTTGTGTCAATCTCCAAGAAGTTGGGACTGGATGTGAGGTCTTTGAGCTTCAAGAACATGTCAAAGTATTTGAGGATCAGCTCCACGTTGGAAGCGGACTCTACCAACGTGTCAACCATCTGCTTACCAATTGTACCTGAAGAGATTATTTATTAATTCATGTACAGATTTATGCCATTCATATTGTACACAATAGTAGACCATGACCTTTCCGTGTTTATTTGAAGGCAAGTACTGCCTCGAATTAGGCACTAGTTTGTTGCGCTATTGCACTTAAAAACTAATTTTGAATTCAAGACAATTAATTATTGAATATGGAACATATATAGCCGCCATGAAGTTGGCGCGCTATTTCATTTCACTCGCATTTCGTCTGTCACTGTCACATTTGTATTTTGTTCACAGATCATATGGTAATCATCAGTAATTTTGTTTATCTTTAAAATATATGGAACTTAAAATTGGTGGTATTTTGGACAATTTTAAAATTGTAAATTACGAAGGAGACAAGGATAATTACCAATGTAAAATTCTATGCTCTATATCTTGTGAAGGTAATTACGACACAAAGTGTGATTATTTCATTGAAAAATTCATGAGAACCAATCTCATACAAAAAAATTATCTCATTGATTTTTTATGATATAATGTAGATTTGTGTAGATTAATCTATTAAAACAAAAACTATCATACACAAAAAATACCTCTAACACAGACTTGTAACGCTCAATCAATGCGCATGGTAAAATTTATAAACCTGTGTACGATTGAAAGACGCGTGCATTGAATTGAACACGTATTAGCAGGAACAGTTTGCGTTGCTAAACCGTATGCATTTGGAGGACACGTGCATTGAATTCAACACAAGTTTTTTAAGTGCATTAGTGCAACAAACAAGTGCCTAATTCGAGGCAGTACTTGCCTCCTAATCAACACAGAAAGGTAAATATGCGGTCTGGACGTGACAAAAGTCGTATGAAAGAAGAATAAATGCTGTTGAAATGAGATGACTAAGAAGAATTTATTATTAGACGATGTATGACAGGGTAAATAATGAGGACACAAGCAATTAATGCAGTTGAAATGAGAACTGGTTTGTGAAAATACAAGGTCGTGCTTCCTTTCAGAAAGTAATGCACACCCACACGCCAGTAGCTGGTTGCCTCACATTGCGGGGATTGCTTAGACGGTATAAACAAAGTGACATATTTACCATTGACGACGTTTCCTTCAAGCATAGACAACATCATGGTTATCATGTCCTTTTGCAGGTTCAACAGTTCCTTTAGCAGATCCACTTGGGAGGAATGCTTGGACAACTTGTCTTGCATGTGTGAGAACAGGAACAAGAAGCCACCGACAGCATCCCACAACCTGAAATATAACACAATTAATTGTATAATTAACATATCTCAATGTATGGAAGTGACAGTTGCCAGTCACGTGACTGTCACAACTGTCACTTCCATACATTGAGTTATCTTTTCTTGAGCTAAATGACACATTGTCTATGGGGGCTGTTATGAGTTTTTTGTAGTTTTGTGACAATGTGTTTTGTGGTAGCAGTTTTAGTGAGGTTGGTAGGCAAATATGTAGTTTAATGGCATAGTATTTAATAAATAATAATGATGGAATATCTAATTGAAAACAATACTCTGGCAGTAGACGCCATCTTATGTAATGAATAGTATAAGGAGAGAATAGAAAGATCCTGTTGTTGACAGCTTTTGTTCCTGGAATACATATGGATGACCTGCTTTCCTTTTATCTCACCATTTGGACGTGCCAGTAGGTTCCGGGTTCAATTCCCGGTGGAGACACAGCTTTTAATAATTGTGTTTTGACAATTTGCTTGTGTACAGGTAGCAGACCTCCAGGAAGACCACCCAAACGATGGAGGGACAGCTGGACGTCCTCCTCCGAGGAGCAGGTGCCGAGAACTACAGGACATAGTCCTAGCTGACGAAGAAGAAGAAGAAGCTTGTGCGTGATGTTACTT